>QLTV01003696.1:570791-590902 GCA_003457575.1 Thermophis baileyi | reverse complement strand
TCTCTCTCTCTCTCTCTCTCTCTCTCTCTCTCTCTCTCTCTCTCTCTCTCTCTCTCTCTCTCTCTCTCTCTCTTCCAGGTTTAGCAGCAGTGTAGCACTAAGTATTGCTTCTTGTCAAATTTGTGTTAATGCTTGTAGATATATATGTATATATATGTGTGTATATGTGTGTGTGTGTGTATATATATGTGTGTGTGTGTATGTATGTGTGTGTGTGTGTGTGTGTATGTATGTATGTACCGTGTTTCCCTGAAAATAAGACACTTATATTTTTTTGAACCCTGAAATAAGCACTTGGCCTTATTGCCATGCGCTAAAAAGCCCGATTGGGCTTATTATCAGGGGATGTCTTGTTTTGGGGGAAACAGGGTATGTATGTATGTATGTATATGTATATATGTTATATATATATCTAACTTTAAAAGATAATATAAACTAATACAGGTAGTCCTCGACTCATGACCACAATTGAGCCCAAAATTTCTGTTGCTAAGTGAGACATTTGCTAAGTGAGTTTTGCCCCCTTTTACATCCTTTCTTGCTACAGTTGTTAAGTGAATCATTTCAGTTGTTAAGTTAATACCCTGGTGGTTAAATGAACCTGGCTCCCCCATTGGCTGTGCTTCTCATGAAGTTACAAAAGGGGATCACGTGATCTTGGGACACCGCAACCGTCATAAATATGAACCAGTTGCCAAGCATCTGAATTTTGATCATGTGACCATGGGGATGCTGCAGTGCCCGTAAGTGTGAAAAATGGTCATAAGTCACTTTCCCCCACTGCTGTTGTAACTTCAAACGGACATTAAATGAACTGCTGTAAGCCGAGGACCACCTGTAATATTAGCTAGCAATTTCTGCTTATGGAAGCAGGATTTTAAATCTTCCGGGAGTCCAGTGGCATAGTAGGAGGGTGAGGATGAAAACGGTTATTAAAATGGTAAGATAGGCTCGTCTTGGCATAATTGTTCCCTGAAACCTCTTTTTCTTATCAGCTCTTCTTCTGAAGCAGCTTTGAATCAATGTTACCATGTAGGTCCAGACATCCTGGCTGTGATTGGAGTTGATAAATTACAGGTGGATAATTTGGTCTGGAGATCTGTCCATCTTTTTCTTTTAACGAGCCTGTAATCCCTTGCATCAGGGGCGACTGAATGGAGCTGAGCGTTTACTGGCTGGATGCCCTTCCTGATGCCTATGCGGAGTTCACAGCAGATATTTTCTCTTTGTGCCCAGAGTGAGAACTATCTTCCGCTACTAGGGTTGAACTCACAGACTCCTGACTGTGAGGCCAGAGCTCCACCTCTAGGCCACCGTGCCATCTGGAGATACATACATGTTTATTTCATGGTTATTTGCCTAGGCTGGTCTTTCCAATTAAAAACACTCTTCCAAACTTGTGTTTCTCCAGGAGGCGAAGGAAGCTGGTCATGAGACATAAAATAATGACGGAGAAGGGGAAAAATCCAGATGCAAAATCCGAAAGAGAATTGGAAGAAGGCCTCAAAGCTGGGGTGACCCAAGAGAAGGCAGGGAGAACAACGAAAGACCTCCAAGCTGGGAATGCAGAAGGTTTTGCAAAAATGGGGTGCTCCAGATCAGCCAAGAGCGAGGCAGGAGATCGGCGGTTGAAATATTTGGATCCCCGGGCTGCTTTGAAGGCAATGCAGTCCTCCAAGCAGGAGGAACTGATTTCTGAACCGTGGGAGAACGCCAAGGCCTGCCTCGCTTCCTTAGAAGGAGCCGCTGAAACCTACTGGAGATACAAAGGATTGGTGGATCTCAGCAAAGAAACTCAAAGGGAGAACGAGCAGACCAATGCTGCCAAGATGAACGACTACTGGAAGGTGGGCGAGGACGTCCTGAGAGAGGACTCGGCGGCCACCGACACCCAGCGAACCCTTTTCAGAGAGTTCTGTTACCGAGACGTTGAGGGTCCCCGTGAGGCCTGCAGCCGTCTCTGGTACCTCTGCCACCGGTGGCTGAAGCCGGAGAGGCACACCAAGGAGCAGATCCTGGAGCTGGTGATCCTGGAGCAGTTCCTGGCCATCCTGCCCTCCGATCTCCAGAGGTGGGTCAAAGCCGCAGGGCCTCACACCTGTGACCAAGCGGTGGCCCTGGCTGAAGGCTTTCCCTCAGGACGGCCACAGGAGGTGAGACTTTAGAGAAAGCTAACTTTGTAATGGGAATATGCTAGGACTGGGGAGGGGTCCAAGAATATGGAGGGAGAGGGAAGCTATCTGTTCCAGGAAGACCAGACTAGGAAACCAAAGTCATGTAGGCCAATATGACTTTTATTATAGATCTGGTAATAGAATCTTGCAAGTCTTGAGTGTGCCTTCTCCTCTCTCCCTTTCACTTTGTGAGTGTCAGGGTTCCAAGTAATACACCCACCGCAAACAGAACTCCGAGGCGGGTAGATTTCTCAAAGAACAGTTTTATTGGATATATCATATTGGCACAGATTGGTGAAAACCGACTCTAAAGGTCCCCACGGTTTTCACCTAATTAAAAGTAAAAGTTTTCCCCTTTTCCCAAACAAACAGTCACATGGTCCAATCAGGGTGCTGTCCAGTTGCTTGGTAACATCACTCCTCCTTTCTTCAGCCACTTGTTGGAATGTCCTTGGTTCCAGGGGAAAGTATTTTGTTTTGGCTACAAACCTCCAGCTATCTCTATTCCCCCCTCCCTCATCTCCATTGTGGCAACACTGAAGCCTCAAAGATGGCTTCAGTCAGGCCAGCTTCAGAGTTGACAGTGAGAACTAGAGAGAGTGTTGTCTGAAATGCTTTCTCAGGTTACACTTCTGGCCTGGACTTCAGTTTCTTTTATCAGACTGTTGCCTTGGTAGTGGTTTTTCCTCAAGCTTATTCCTTTTCTCCATTACAGATAGTCCGCGACTTAACAACCATTTTGCTTAGTGCCCATTCGAAGTTGCAATGGCAGTGAAAAAAAAGTGACTTACGACCATTTTTCACACTTCACAAACGACGATTGTGGCATCCCCATGGTCACGTGATCCAAATTTGGGCGCTTAGCAACTGGCATGGATTTATGACAGTTGCACTGTCCCGGGGGTCATATAATTACCATTTATAACCTTCCCAGCTGGGTTCCGACAAGCAATTTCAACGGAGAAAACTGGATTCACTTAACGACGGTGTGACTCACCTAAGCACTGCAGTGATTCGCTTAACAACTGGGCCAAAAAAGGTTGTAAAATGGGGCAGAATTCACTTAACAATTGCCTTGCTTAGCAACAGATGTTTCGGGCTTAATTGTGTTTGTTAAGTCAAGGATTATCTCTAAATGGGAAGGCAACCTAAGAGACCTACAATTCTTTTGACCTTTGGTGTCACTTTAGCTGTCAGTAAAATGTGATATAAAAAAATAGGTGGGGAACTATGGCCCTTTTATGACTTGTGGACTTCAAGTCCCAGAATCCCTGAGCCAGCTATGCTGGAATTCTGGGAGTTGAAGTCCACAAGTCATAAAAGGGCCATTGTTCCCCATCTCTGTTTCAAGGAGTGTGAGCCCCCTTTTCTTTTTGAGGAACATGTGTGATCTCCGGATGTGATGTGTCTTTTTGTGGGGGAAGAAACTGGCATCCTCACTTTGCGAAATCTCCCCAACCTACTTTCCGTTCTGTTTCTTGTTGCTAAAGATAAATTTTGGGGTTATTTCAGGGACCAGGTTTGGTGCAGGAGGTGGCTGTGGGGTTCTCCACGGCCGAGCAACCTCCGTCAGGGGCCGGAGAGAGACAAGCCAGTGCCGTCGGGGTCAAGCAGGAGCAGGACGGTGACAGCGACTCAGAAGGTAAGGGCTTGTGGCATGCTGCTGTCTCCAAGATGCCTGGATTTTCAGACGTCGTTTTAAGCCGAACATCAGCCCTTCAAAGTAGGCCAGGTCAAGAAACAGATCTTGCAGGATTCTTGTAGGATAAATCAACAGAACCATGGAAGCCTGTTCCAAACTGCTCTTTTTTAAAGGATTACAAGGCAGGGCTGTTGTAAGTCTCTCTACCGCTTTCTATTTACTAAGGGCTGAGCAACGGTTTCTCCTCTACAGTCTGTTTCTCAAGACCAGAGCTAAATTATTCTGTGTCGGGAAATTTTACCAGTTGAGTATACAGGTAGTCCTCAACTTACAACCATTCATTTAGTCAGCACTTGAAGTTACAGCAGCACTGGAAAAAATGACTTATGACTGTTTTTCACACTTCTGACATTGCAGCATCCTCCATGGTCATGTGATCAAAATTCGGGCACTGGACAACTAGTTCATATTTATGATGGTTGCAGTATCCCAGGGTCATGTGATCACCTTTTGCGACCTTCTGAGAAGCAGAGTCAATGGAGAAGCCACATTCACTTCACAACTGTGTAACTATAGCAAGAGCAATAGCACTTAGACTTACATACCGCTTCACAGTGCTTTACAGCCCTCTCTAAGAGGTTTATAGAGCCAGCCTATTGCCCCCAACAATCTGGGTCCTCATTTTACCGACCTCGGAAGGATGGAAGGTTGAGTCAAATTTGATCCAGGGAGAATTGAACTGCCAAACTGCTGGCAGTGGGCAGTCGGAAGAATTAGCCTGCAGTACTGCATTCTAACCACTGCGCCACCACGGCTCTTAACAACTGGAGTGAACTAACTTTACAACTGCAGTGATTCACCTAACAATTATGGCAAGAAGGGTCGTAAAGTGAGGGGAAACTCACTTAACAACTGTCTCGCTTAGCATTTATTTATTTATTTATTTATTGATTGATTGATTCATTGATTCTATTTTTATGCCACCCAACTCCCAAGGGACTCTGGACGGCTTACAACAGAAGTATTAAAACATTAAAACAATATAAATATTAAAAAATGATTTAAAAAGCCATACATACCATTCGTTGCCGGATCTCACAGATTGTAACATTGAGATCAGTGACCCCAGGCCTGTTCCAGAGGGCCGGGGCAGCCACAGAGAAGGCCCTCCCCCGTGGGCCCGCCAGCCGGCACTGTTTAGCCGACGGGTCCCGGAGGAGACCAACCCTGTGGGATCTTACCGGTCGCTGGGAGCTATGTGGTAGAAGGCGGTCTCGAAGATATTGCATTGGATAATTTTGGGCTCGATTGTGGTCATAATTCGAGGACTACCTATACATTTGTGATTGCTTCATTCTTCATGCATGTGGGTGAACAGAATGTTGCATTCAGACATGAGATTGTGGCCTTTTTTTTTGCACCTTTATAATAAGCCAGGATTCAGTCCATTCCCATCATTATTCCCATGTGACTGTTCTTTAAAAGCACACTTCCACCAAGTTGCACATAACTGAGACTTTGGGTCTCAAGAGTCATATTCTAATGCAGAGTTTCTCAATCTTGGCAACTTGAAGATATATGGACTTCAACTCCATGGCTGGCTGAAGAATTCTGGGAGTTGAAGTCCACAAGTCTTAAAATTGCCACGTTTGCAGACTCCTACATTAAAACATGTTTCTTGACCTTTTACAACTTGTAGATGTGTGGACTTCAACTCCCAGAATTCCTAAGCCAGCCATGGAGTTGGTCGACACATCTACAAGTTGCCAAGGTCAAGAAACATGTTACCTAATGCAGGAGACTGCAAACTTGGCAATTTTAAGACTTGTGGACTTCAACTCCCAGAATTCCTGAGCCAGCCATGTTGGCTGGGGAATTCTGGGAGTTGAAGTCCACAAGTCTTAAAGTTGCCAAGTTTGGAGACTCCTGTTCTAATGGAATGGTGTATATGAGATCTTTTTTCATCTGAGCTTGGAACAAAATGTTTCCAACATCATGGTTGGAAATTGCTTGGAACCATCTGATTGGCTAGTTTGGAAATGGGATACTGGGATAATACTTTGCTCTGATGTGGCAGCCATGCTCTGCTTGGATTCTTGAGTAATCCTTTTTCCTCTATGCTCCCCACAGATGACAAGTGGGTGATTGAGACGAGGCAAGGGGATCTCCAGTTGGAAGACACTGAGCCAGTGAAATTGTGTGGGCCCTCCTTGCAAGAACCTTATTGGTCGGAAGAAGATGGAGACGGTCCTGCAGCTCTTGAGGATGGAGCTAATCAGAAGGATGAGGACAAACCAGGTCAACAAAGACCTGAAGTGTTTCCTCTAGCAGAAGAAGATGGGGACTCAAGTCAACCTGTTATGGTCCAAAGAGGGTACAGGAGCCGAGAAAAGAAGACCTGTGCCGTGTGCGGCAAAACTTTCAGCCGGAGCACGGTGCTCGCCGCCCATCAGAGGACCCACACGGGCGAGAAGCCATTCATGTGCCAGAATTGTGGGAAATGCTTCAGCTTCAAATCCACTCTGGTTGCCCACGAAAGGACCCACACGGGAGAGAGGCCTTACACCTGTGATCTGTGTGGGAAGAGCTTCACCGTCAGCTCGGTTCTCACCAGGCACTACCGAGTCCACGTCGAGAAGAAGCTCTTCAGCTGCTCCGAGTGCGACAAGAGCTTCACTCAGAAGTCTCAGTTGCTCAACCACCAGAAGATCCACCTGAGGGAGAAGCCGTTCAAATGTGCCCAGTGTGGAGAAGGTTTCAGCCGGAGCTCCAGCCTCAAGAAACACGAGGGCTCCCACACGGGGGAGAAACCCTTCAAATGCCCCGATTGCGAGAAATCCTTCAACACGTCTTCTCAGCTGGTCAAGCACCACCGAGTCCACACCGGGGAGAGGCCCTACACCTGTTCGGAGTGTGGGAAGAGCTTCAGCCAGTGGCAGATCCTGATGGTGCACCAAAGGACCCACACGGGCGAGAAGCCCTTCAAGTGTGCCACCTGCGGGAAATGCTTCTCCGATCGGGCCGTCCACATCCGCCACCAGAAGGTCCACACGGGGGAGAGGCCTCACCAGTGCCCCACGTGCGGGAAGAGGTTCACCCACCGCACCGTCTTGGTGAAGCACCAGAAGATCCACGCCCGAGAAGCTCTGAACTTAGCCAAATTGCAAGAGGAGCAGCAGCGATACGAGGAAACTTCATAAAAGTTTGCAAGACGGACGAATGCTCAACTTCGAAGGATACCGACGGGCGACTCTCTCCCCTAACTTTTTGGCTTCCAGATGCGTCAAGACCCGTGGTCTTCCTGGCTAAAACAGATGGGAGTTGCAGTCCAATAAAGGAACCGGGTTGGACTGATAGCACAGGACTCCACTGTATTGTGTAAAGATGTATCAGACAATCAGTATGTCTACAATCACACTGTGGCGAGCGGCCACTTTCCCAGGGCTGAGCATGATGGGATAGGCAACACTTTCTTTGATACATGCGGGGATCCTGCAGTGGGCCTGCTCTCCCCCCCCCCCCGGTCCCCTCATCTTCCATGTTGTGATTGTTTCTGTGTATGCACTTTTGTCTTCCTGATAAAACTTGCCGGTGTTGTTGAGTCTTGGCAAAGTCACCTTTTTCAAGATCTACTTTAGCTATGCACTACAGTGATAAAGGAAGCAGTTAATGAGGACAGATAAGCCTCTCCCATTTGTGCACAGACATCCAACTAGTAGTAGATAACGTGCCCAATAGAGAAGCATCCTGTTTTCATTCAATTCCCCATCACAGTGTTGTTGTTTTTTGCCACTGTTCTTTGGTGGTTGGTCTCCACGTTTCTGATTTTGGACACCCACATGCTGTTGTGTTTCGGTATTGTAAGGATAAGAGGATAATGTACATCACAGAAACGGATTAAAGCAAAAATTAGAAGTGCCTCATAATTAGCCTCTCTCTAAGCTTGCCTTTCGTTTGCTAATGCAGTTGCTGTCAAATATAATGCTTTCATTGTCTATTCACTACAGGATGAGGACCTCTTCCGCATGTTTCCAACCAATGAAGTCCTGAGTGAGGGCCGTTTTTGAGGTTGTGTTGGCAAGTGGGAGGAATAGACCATAATCTGCTACGCTGGTCCAATGTGGGTTGGCAGATGTGATCGGTGTTAATCTGGGGTATCCATCATGGCCTTTTCACCTTGGGAGACCCTCCTGGATATATACTTCTCCGACGACATAACCCACACAATTTTTATTTACCTACACAAGCCCCTTCACCTCATCAAGGCCCCACTCATAGATGGACACACACACACACACACACACACAGCAAGCAAAAATCGAGTACTGTAATGAATATTAAATAAATACCGTAAATAATATGATAGATAGATAGATAGATAGATAGATAGATAGATAGATAGATAGATAGATAGATAGATAGATTATGGTCTATTCCTTCCACATGCCAATACCATCTCAAAAACGACTCTCACTCGGGACCGTATTGGTTGGAAACATGCGGAAGAGGCCATCCTCCTGCAGTGGATAAAGGTAAAGGTTCCCCTTGCACATACGTGCTAGTCGTTCCCGACTCTAGGGGGCGGTGCTCATCTCCGTTTCAAAGCCGAAGAGCCAGCGCTGTCCGAAGACGTCTCTGTGGTCATGTGGCCGGCATGACTCAACGCCAAAGGCGCACGGAACGCTGTTAACTTCCCACCAAAGGTGGTCCCTATTTTTTTCTACTTGCATTTTTTTACGTGCTTTCGAACTGCTAGGTTGGCAGAAGCTGGGACAAGTAACGGGAGCTCACTCCGTTACGCGGCGCTAGGGATTCGAACCGCTGAACTGCCGACCTTTTGAGACAATGGATATCCACCGCAGCGGATAGACAATGGCTAAAATGATGATATATTTATATTCATTCTTTGATTTACTTGCCTTATTTTTATTCACCTATTCAATTGACTGCTTTGGTTAACGGCTCAAATCTTTTAAGTGAGCGGACAACCGCAAGGTCATACAACACAAACATATCGCAAGGCTAAATCATTAGAGCCCATGAAATAAAATAGTGTAAATATCTGATAAGAAAGTTGTGACTTAGCGCGGGTCTGAACCCTGCCAAGAACGGGTCATTCTGCCCAGAGCCCTTCCTTTTCTGAGGGAAATGGGTGATTAAGAAATGTGAAAAACAAACAAACAAACATTCAATAAACCAAGATCCAGAACTGGCAGCTCTGCGCTTCCGCTGCCCAGCCCTGCCAGCTTCTTCCCGCAAACAGGACAAAGCAGGGCGCATCATTGAACCGCACTGCCCTGCTGCACCTGTTCAAAAGCTTTCGTGTTCAGGATCCAGTGGGAAGAAAAAGCAGGATTCCCCGTCACCAGCTGGCCAGGCAGGTAGCAGCTGGGCCTGCTTGGCATCTGCTTTGTGTCCGCTTTGCTTCTATTTCGCGAAGCTGCTCGGAAGGGTTAAGCTGACCCAACTGCGTTGCCCAGAGTGAAGTGTGGGGAAAGAGGTGTGGACCAGAGGTGGGTTCCTCCCGGTTCGCCCGAACTGGTAGCGACCCGCTGGTGACGTCATGGTGACGTCACGGATCCGGTTCGGTCGGTGCTGGTCTGTGGGCGCCATCTTTTTTGGGGAATTTTTTTTTTCCTGTGCATGTGCAGAAGCCGAGTTTCCGGCACTGCGCATGCGTCGCCATCTTGTTTTCAGCTTTTTTTTTTTTGGATTTTTTTTGGATTTTTTGGCACTGCACACGGCCACGCGGCGCGGGAGGAAGCGAACCGGCAGCGAGGTAAGTTAGAACCCACCCCTGGTGTGGACGTCGGCGAGGTTTTATTTAAAGGCGAGACACACGAAAATGCAAAGAAAATATTAAAAACATTGCAAGAACAGTTTATGCAGGTAGTCCTTGACTTACAACAGTTCGTTTAGTGACCGTTCAAAGTTACAACTGCACTGGAAAAAGTGACTTGGGACCGTTTGTCACACTTAACCACCCGTTGTAGCATCCCCATGGTCACAGGACAAAAAACTCAAGACGCTTGGCAACTTGATTCGTATTTATGACGGTGGCAGTGTCCTGGGGTCAGCTTCTGCTACCTTCTGATAAGCAAAGTCAATGGGGAATCCAGATTCACTTAACAACCGTGTGACTAACTTAACAAATGCAATGATTCACTTAAACACTGCGGCAAGAAAAGTTGTAAAATGGGACCAAACTCACTTAACAAATGTTTCACTCAGCAGCATAAATTTTGGGCTTAATTATGGTCGTAACTCAAGGACTACCCGTATAGAATCCACCCCAGCAGGATGCTGAAAAAACAACAACGAAGAACAATACATTCTCCCCTTGATAGAATCGTATTTTCTGAATTGCGGTCTAATGTTCCAGAGTAGAGGCAGCCATGGGAAGATAACATAGAAGTGCAGACTGAATTTACACAACGTAAGTCTTTTTTTTAAAAAAAATCACCAGTTATGGATAATTAAGAACAGCCCTTTGCGGGATTATAGCGGCAGATAGGAAACTAAACTTGTAGCTTTGGTAGGTTCAAAAGCTGTGTCCCTATACAGTACAAGCATGCTTCCACTGGTATAATTTTTCTATTGGGGACAGCTGTTTGGCTGTGGGTGCATATGTGCGTGTTTCAAAAGTCTCCACTGCATACCAAGGCTGCGTTCCCAGAGAAAATTTACGTAAGTATTTAATATTTAGAATAGGAATAGGAGTAGGAAGAGAAGAACAAGAGTTGGAAGGGACCCTGGAGGTCTTCTAGCCCAACCCCCTGCTTAGGCAGGAAACCTTATACCATTTCAGACAAATGGTTGTCCAATCTCTTCTTAAAAACTTCCAGTGTTTGAGCATTCACAACTTCTGGAGGCAAGTTGTTCCACTGATTAATTGTTCTAACTGCCAGGAAATTTCTCCTTAGGTTGCTTCTCTCCTTGATTAGTTTCCACCCATTGCTTCTTGTCCTGCCCTCAGGTGCTTTGGAGAATAGTTTGACTCCCTCTTCTTTGTAGCAACCCCTGAGATATTGGAACACTGCTGTCATGTTTCCCCTAGTCCTTCTTTTCATCAAACTAGACATACCCAGTTCCAGCAACCATTCTTTATATGTTTTAGCCTCCAGTCCCCTAATCATCTTTGTTGCTCTTCTCTGCACTCTTTCTAGAGTCTCCACATCTTTTTTACATCGTGGCGACCAAAACTGAATGCAGTATTCCAAGTGTGGCCTTACCAAGGCCTTATACAGTGGTATTAACACTTCACATGATCTTGATTCTATCCCTCTGTTTATGCAGCCTAGAACTGAGTTGGCTTTTTTTGGCAGCTGCATCACATTGCTGGCTCACATTTAAATAATTGTCCACTTGGATTTAATTTAATTGCTACCCAGCTCCATTATGACTCTAGGAGGCATAGACTAGACAAAATTTAAAACCGCCCACCCATGTAATATGAAATAAAAAAAAATCCAGAGAAAAACAGTACCATCTCACAAATCACACAATCCACAATATGCAGCCAGGTTTTAAGGATTTATTTGAATCAGTATTTCTCAATCTCGGCAACTCTAAGATGTTCTGCAACTCCAGAATTCCCCAAGCCAGGATGGGGAGGGGGGGGGTTCATATGGATTCTTAGGATAATATCTAGACAGCCGGTTTCTTGGGTCTCATTAATGGCCATTGCTTAATCATTGGTGGAACCTGGAACCTGCTGATTCTGCTGGATTATTTTTATTTATTTATTAAATTTATACATTGCCCATCTTACCATTGGGAGTAAATTGTATGGGGTGGGCAGACAATCCCTCCAGCAACCAGGCCCATCCTAGCTCATGACATTATGGATCAGTGTTTTTTCAAACTTGGCAACTTTAAGGTGGGTGGACTTCAACTCCCAGAATTCCTCACAGCCAGCAGGACCTCACTCTTCTTGTTGTGGCTTTAAAAAAAAAAAAGCCAGGCATTGAAATAAATGGTGTTTCTGGGCATCACAAATGTTTTTTTGTATTTATATAAAAAACAAGGCCATAGTTTTCTCCCCGTTTAAAAAAAAAAAAAAAAAAAAAAAAAAGTGGGCCTGATTTTTATCGAATTAGTCCCATTTTTACAACTTTGGAGCTTTGCTACTTGGAAGTGCAAGCGACCCGTAAATGTGGATAACCAAAAGGTTTTCTCCCTCCCCCCTGCACTTTCTACCTCCGTTGAAATTGTTTCCCTAAAAATACAGGTGAAGAACCCAAAGAAGGGTGGAGTTTTAGGATCCCTAAACATCAAAGAAATGGCTAGCACTGTCCAAATATAAGGCTTAGGACTGTGAGAAGCAACAGAATATCAAATTGCAAAATGGTTCATGTAAAACAGGGGTCTCCACATTTTGCAACTTTTAAGACTTGTTGACCAACTCCCAGAATTCTGGGAGGGGAATTCTGGGAGTTGAAGTCCACAAGTCTTCACAAGTTGCCAAGTTTGGGGACCTCTGATGTAAAGTTTTCCAGTGGATTCAGTCTCCTCCCCACCAATTTGATCAACCCCATCCTACATAGTTTATTTGGTAATTAATGGATTTAGAATTAACGTTGCTTTCGGCTGTTTTCGTATTTACAGCATCCAAGTGCCTGGCTCTATGATGCTCTACAAAATGTGGCCTTGTATAGAAACTTTCCCCGCAGTAAATGCATTTATAGGGCTTCCCTCCAGCGTGGGTCTTTTGATGGACGACCAGATTTGAATTTAGATTGAACCTTTTCCCACACTCTGAGCACTGATACGGTTTCTCTCCGGTGTGGATCCTCAGATGTCTAATAAGAGCGGAGTTACACGTGAAGCTCTTGCTGCAATGGGAGCAAGCATACGGTTTTTCCCCCGTGTGGGTTCTCTGATGGACGTTGAGCTGTGAACTCATGCTGAAGAATTTGCCACATTCCGAGCACTGGTACGGCTTTTCTCCCGTGTGAGTTCGCTGGTGTGCGATAAGGTTGGAGCTCAAGATGAAGCTTTTCCCGCAGTCTCCACAACGGAAGGGTTTTTCCCCCGTGTGAATTCTCTGGTGGCGAATGAGCCCAGAGCTGCAGGTGAAGGTTTTGCCGCACTCTATGCAATCGAATGCCTTTTCTCCGTGCCTTTTCTTGTGAGCTGTGAGACTCGACCTTAGATAAACGCTTTTGGGACAGTCAGAACATTTATAAGGCTTCGTATCCGCGTGCGTTCTTTGGTGGGCGTTAAGGCTCGACATCACACTGAAGCTTTCTCCACACTCTGAGCATTCATAGGGCTTCTCTCCCGTGTGGGTCCTCCGATGCACGCTGAGTTGGGAGCTCACGCTGAAGGTTTTGCCACAATCGGGGCATTCGTGGGGTTTCTCCCCCGTGTGGGTCCGCCGGTGCCTGCTGAGGCTCGAATTGCAGCTGAAGGTTTTCCCGCAGGCCGCGCATCCATACGGTTTGTCTTCCGTGTGGATCCTCTGATGCCGAATGAGGCTCGAGCTGCAGGCGAAACCTCTCCCACAGCGAGGACAGGGATAGGGTTTTTCCCCAGTGTGGATTCTCTCGTGAGCAATGAGGTTGGAGCTCTGGCTAAAACTTTTCCCGCAGGCCGAGCAAGCGTAGGGTTTCTCACCTTTGTGGGTTCGCCCGTGTGCAACCAGAGCCGATTTCTGGCTGAAACGTCTCCCGCATTCAGAGCACGGGTAAGGTTTTTCTCCCGTGTGGATTCTTCGGTGGGCAACCAAGCTCGATTTCAGACTGAAGTTCCTCCTGCACTCCGGGCAAGCGTAGGGTTTTTCTTCGGTATGGATTCGCTCGTGGGCAACGCGGCTTGAGAACTGCCGAAAGCTCTTCCCACACACGCAGCATCTGTACGGTCTCTCCTCCAGGTGGATTCTCCGATGAGCAACGAGAGTCGATTTCTTGCCAAAGCTTTTCCCGCAACGACGGCACTTATACGGTTTCACTCCGGTGTGGATTCTCTTGTGAGCAATAAGGTTGGAGGTACTGCTGAAACTTTTTCTGCATCGGCTGCACACAAGTTGTCTCTTGCCTTTATCTGCATTGTTTATATCGCCTGGTCCATTATGAAGGGGCTGAGTTATAGTTTTACTTCCCCGTTCTTCATTGTTTTGCTTGCTTTCCAAATTCTCTTCCTCCTTTGGAGTGTGGAAATTGGATTTGCTGAAGAGTTTCTCGCATACGCCTAATGGTTCAGAGTTATCCAAACTGGAAATGGCATCCTTCTCTTCCTCCTGAGCCTTCGGCCTTTGAACTACTGAAACAACAAGTTAAGTCAAGTGATTAGCCCGTATAGATGAGGAAAAAGGTTTTTTCACTCTGATAACAAAATCGAAACCCCTTGGATACAACACCACAATACCACATCAGGCATATTGGTGACTTTTTCAAAAGATGGGCGCTGTTAAACAATGGCATACAGGGAGTCCTTGACTTATGACCACAACTGAGCCCCACATTTCTGTTGCTAAGCGAGACAGTTGTTAAGTGAGTTTTGCCCCATTTGATCTTTCTTGCCACAGTTGTTAAGTGAATCACTGCAGCTGTTAAGTTAGGAACACAGTTGTTAAGTGAATCTGGCTTCCCCATTCACTTTGCTTGTCAGAAGGTCGCAAAAGGGGATTCACATGACCCTGAGACACTGCAACCGTCATAAATATGAGTCAGTTGCCAAGGGTCTGCATTGTGATCTCTTGACCATGGAGATGTGTGAAAAATGGTCATAAGTCACTTTTGTCAGTGCCGTTGTAACTTTCGAACGGTCACTAAATGAACTGTTGTTATTCAAGGACTGCCTGTACAATGTTGCTGGGGGCCTATATTTTTAAAAAGTACAACTGGATAGTGGCTTCTGCTGGGGATAGTTAAAAAAAAACAGGACCTGGAAGTTGAGCAGTGAATTGTGAAGACTTGGGTCACAATAATTGAAAGAAAATCCAATTTACCTTGGCACTCTGGATTTATGTTCTGGAGGATGGGACTTTGCTCCATTGGGGACCCAGGAGTCTCTCCTAGCTCCATCAAAAGTGGCTGTTTGGGGTACCACAATGCCTTCACAGCTAGAAAAAGGATATTAAAAGAGATTTTAACAATGCTGCCTATTAAGCTGTCCATTCTGAAATTTGCTCTTCCTTTTCTGTTCAGAAGACAAACAGACTCTTTTCTCCTTTCCTGAGACTCTCTTCCCATCTCTTGATCGTTTAAATAAGTGTTTCTCAACGTTGGCAGTTTTAAGATGTGTGGAGTTCAACTCCCAGAATCCCCCTGCCACCCCACTGGCAGAGGGATTCTGGGAGTTGAAGTCCACACCTCTTAAAGTTGCCAAGGTCGAGTAATACTGGTTTAGATCTGAACTCCCTTCCATCCATGCCTTTCCTAACTGCCCCACAATCTCTCTCTCTTTTTTTAAATGTTTTATTTACTTTATTTGAATAACATATAAAAATTCCATTTCAATCAAACAGTGTGTTGTCTGGGTACAGTTGTTTTTAGGCAATCGTAATCAAAATGCTTACAATAACATTCATCACAATAACATTGATACTATAATAACAATAATATTTAACTTGTCTATTTCATCAAATTTCCATTTTAACATTTATCCTTTTTATGTCCTTGCATTTCTAACTTCTGTTTTTATTGTCTAACCATTGGTAAAATAAGTCCCATGTCAAAAAGTATTCAGTTTCTTCTTTGTCCTTAATAGTAAGCGTTAGTCTATCCATTTCTGCACATTCTAATATTTTCTTAATTACACTCTCATCTGTCGGGATCTCGTCACACTTCCATTATTGAGCATATACAATTCTAGCTACAGTGAATACATGTAAAATCAAGTATATAGTCCCTTTGTCATATTTTTCCAGCAGAATGCCCAATAAAAATATTTCTGGTTTCATGTCTATATGCTGTTTTATCATTTTTTCCAACCAAGTATGTATTTTCATCCAGTATTTTTTGGCTTTTGGACATGTCCGCCACATATGGTAATATGAACCAGGTATTTGATTGCATTTCCAACATTTAGCAGATCTATCCTTATACATTTTTGCCAGTCTTGCTGGTGCAAAATGTATAAAATAGAACATTTTATACAAATTTTCTTTATATGCAGTTGACATAGTCAATTTAACATTTCTATCCCACAATTTCTGCCATTTGTCTAGTTCTATTGCATATCCAAATTTTTTAGCCCAAACAATCATTGTCTCCTTTACGTGCTCACTTTCAAGTTTAATACCTAATAAGTAACAATATATTTTCTTTATCAGTTTTTCATCCGTTCCAGTTAATATCTGATCCAATTCTGTTAACTCTTTATTGAAACCATACATTTTAGCATCTTTCTCATATCGAGATTGTATCTGCATTTGTGGGCCACCATGCATTGTCCATCCCTTGACTACTAAGTTCCTGCTTGGTTTTTAATTCCACTTTTTCATTCAAAATAACTTTATATCTTACAATTTTTTCCATATTAATAACATTAGGATGTATCAATGTTTCCACTGTGGAAAGCCAGACTGGTATTTTCAAGCCCCACAATCTCTTACACACAGCCTGCACAAAACAATCCTTTTTTTAAAAAATAAATAAATGGAAAAATAAAAAAAAAAGCGTATCAAACAGAGGCCCAGTTCACCCTTTTCTTCGGCTTCTGACACTTTGGAAGAAATTTTTAATAGCGAGGAAAGCTTTTAACAAAATAAGCTAAAAACAAAAATTGAAACGGTCAAATATTGTGAGAATTTATGTCAGAACACAAGTATCCTTGTAAGGCTGTTTCAGAGCATGATGGCGCTGCTATTTTAAATTACAGATATATGGATATCGAAAAGTAATTTAATTCCGTATGCCCCATCTGCATAAGAACAAAAAAATATAGCAATAGCAATAGCAATAGCACTTAGACTTATATACCGCTTCATAGTGCTTTACAGCCCTCTCTAAGCGGTTCACAGAGTCAGCATATTGCCCCCAACAATCTGGGTCCTCATTTTACCCACCTCGGAAGGATGGAAGGCTGAGTCAACCTTGAGCCGGTGAGATTTGAACCGCCAAACTGCAGCTAGCAGTCAGCTGAAGTAGCCTGCAGTGCTGCACTCTAACCACTGCGCCACCTCGGCTCATATGACAACCTATATTAACATATGCTAGATTACATATTGTCTTTTATGGTTAATGCAGCATACATAGCATTCCCTCCTATTTCCCACCACAACAACCACCACCACCACCATACAGAGTTGAAGAAGCTTCTTGGATGAGAAGCGAAACGTCTTCAAAGAAAAACTAGAAAGTCCAGTTGCCTCTTGGGAAAAAAAAAAGCACCTTTGGGACAACCACCATACAGGGCAGGCTGACATGGAAAAGAGACATTGGCCCCAAAAAGTACCAAATGAGCGATGATGGCCTTCATGCCATCCAGATCATCTTAAGACTACAACTTCCACGGTGCCCAGCTAGAGCACCGTGATCCAAAGGTTGCCTGAGATTTCAGCCAGGGACATTGTCCATGGAGATTCTCAGTCATCCAAGGTCACGGTTGTCCCAAAGGTGCTTTTTTTCAAGAGGCCACTGGACTTTCTGGTTTTTCTTTGAAGACGTTTCGCTTCACATCCAAGAAGCTTCTTCAGCTCTGGATCTTCTGAGCTGAAGAAGCTTCTTGGATGAGAAGCCAAACGTCTTCAATGAAAAAAACAACAGAAAGTCCAGTGGCCTCTTGAAAAAGCACCTTTGGGTCAGCCAGGGACAATTCCCCTGAGCTTATACAGAGTGCTTCCCCCCCCCCCACACACACCTCTCTCTCAAAGGTCTCCTGAGCAGCCCCAAAATTCCCAGGTTACTTCGGTGGATTTTAGACTCACCTC
Source organism: Thermophis baileyi (assembly GCA_003457575.1). NCBI lineage: Eukaryota > Metazoa > Chordata > Lepidosauria > Squamata > Dipsadidae > Thermophis > Thermophis baileyi. The sequence continues at coordinate 573,210 of QLTV01003696.1, read as the reverse complement.
CTGCTCTGAAAGGCGATTTCCCCACCCTGCGGGCGGCGACCGATGGGGGCTGTAGTCTATAGAGCCTTGGGGTGGGGGGTGGGGGGGGAGAGGCTGAAAAACTGACTTCAGCGCCCCTCCCCTTTCGAAGCCTCGGAATTCTTCTGACGTCCGACTTCAAAGGAATCGCCTCGGAATTCTTCCGACGGAGTTGCTTTCTCCTTTGATGTTTGCGCCGATCATTAGAAAATACACGCGGGAAGGGGCGGCAGTTTCGGGGGTGGGGTGGGGGGGGTGTTTATTAAACCCCGTGGGGTGGGATCTGGCGGGTGTGTGTGTGTGTTGAAAAGACCTGGGGGGCGGGTAGCTCCTTCCTGCACCTGAGGGATCGGATCCCCCAGCAGCGAAGCAAAACCGGATTCCCCGGCTGCGCCCACTAGGCCCCGCTTACCTGTCTCCGGATATATAACCCGGCCGTCCGGCTGGGAAGATCGGCCCCTTCCTCTCGGATCAGTAGCGTGAAGCCGGCCCGACTCAGCAAACCGAGCCGCGGTCCAGAGCCCTCTGCCGGTCGCCGGCGCTCCTTTGCGGCTGTTTTGCTGCTTCGGAGACCTGGGTGAGGCGAAGGTCCTCTGAGCATGTGCAGACGCCCGTTCTCCGGGGAGAGATTTCCCTATGGCCGATCGGGTCTTTAGGCGCGTTCTCCCCCCGAGTCGTGTGAAAACGCCTTTCTCCTGGAAGCGACTCGAATTTCACTTTTTTTTTTAAAAAAATCAAAGGCTCCTGAATTTGTGCCAATAAGATTTGTTTCTGAATCAGAATCAGAAGAGAGCTGGGAGGGACCTTTGAGGTCTTCTAGTCCAGCCCCCTGCTCAAACAGGAGATCCTATCCCATTTCAAACAGATGACTGTCCGGTCTTTTCTTAATAACCTACAGTGGTGAAGCGCCCATAACTTCTGGTGGCAAGCTGTTCCACTGGTTAATTGTCCTCACATAGAGACTTAGACTTAGAATAACTTTATTGTCACTTTGAATTCCTCACTGTTAGGAAGTTTCCTCTTAAGCTGCTGAATAATAACACAGTTAGTCCTCGACTTACAACAGTTCATTTAGTCACCGTTCAAAGTTACAACGGCACTGAAGAAAGTGACTTATGACCATTTTTCACAGTTTGCAGCATCCCCATGATCATGTGATCAAAATTCAGATGCTTGGTAACTGGTTCATATTTATGACCGTTGCTGTGTCCCCAAGGCCATATGATCCCCTTTTGCGACAGTCTGACAAGCAAAGCCAATGGGGAAACCAGATTCACTTAACAACTGGGTTACTAACTTATCGACTGCAGTCCTGATATAGGTATCTATGGAGAGTCAAGGTGAGCCGAGGGGGCGCAGTGGTTAGAGTGCAGCACTGCAGGCTACTTCAGCTGACTGCTAGCTGCAGTTTGGCGGTTCAAATCTCACCGGCTCAAGGTTGACTCAGCCTTCCATCCTTCCGAGGTGGGTAAAATGAGGACCCAGATTGTTGGGGGCAATAGGCTGACTCTGTAAACCGCTTAGAGAGGGCTGTAAAGCACTATGAAGCGGTATATAAGTCTAAGTGCTATTGCTATTGCTATTCAGGTCATGGTTGCCCCAGAGGTGCTTTTTTTTCAAGAGACAACTGGACTTTCTGTTTTTTCTTTGAAGACGTTTCGCTTCTCATCCAAGAAGCTTCTTCAGCTCTGACTTGATGGTGGAGAATGGAAGGATTTATGACCAGCTGTCTACAAGGAATTAAATCCTTCCATTCTCCACCATCCAGCCAGAGCTGAAGAAGCTTCTTGGATGAGAAGCGAAACGTCTTCAAAAGCAAAACCAGAAAATCCAGTTGCCTCTGGAAAAAAAAAGCACCTTTGGGACTATCTGATACAGGAGGATTTGAATAGAACTACTCAGATGCGCATTGTTAGATAGTGGGTAGAGATGACAGGAGACAGACTTCCAAAGCAGCTCTTTATTTCAGCTCTTGTGTAAGCAACCAGCAAAGAGCAGTCTGACAGCTTGCCCTTTTATAGGGAGCTGTCAGACAGACCAGCCAATAGCGTTTGAGCTTTTTCCCGCTCAAACGCTGGACCTGGTTGGAACCATGCAACACAGTTGAAACAGTTAGAACATAACACCCCTCCCCTCCTGGATGGAGCTGTCCAGCATACGTAATCACGCAGGTAGGCGGGACGTTTTGGAGCCCTACTAGACCTGCGCAATTCAGTTGGTGGTGAGGCAGCGGCCTGTGCGGACAGGTCTGCTGCCGCTCCGGGGCTCGAGCATGGAAGCTCCTGGAAGGTACTGGGTGTGGCCTCCACGGCCGAAGGGACCAGTTCGAAGGGAGGACATCGCTGGCTCTCGGCTTCCACAGGTAGGCCTTCCGAGACACCCGGGCTTGAGTTAGCTAGGG
>QLTV01003696.1:540403-557089 GCA_003457575.1 Thermophis baileyi | reverse complement strand
CTCCCCTCCCCTCCCCTCCCCTCTCTCACCATCTTCTCCCTGGCTCTGCCTCATTTTTTGACTCAATGTGTTATTTGCCAACTTCTTCTCCCACATGACATTTTATCCTGCTTTGATCTGTTCAAATTCAAATTCAAACCTTTATTGTCACTGCACAACATGTGTACAATGAGATTGGTTGAGCTCCCTCAGTGCACCCCCCCAACACAATACAACTCACAGTGAAGACAGAAAATCCCCAACTCAATAAATTATATTAACAAACACCCAGCCCTCTTGCACCAGTGCGAACATGTTACACGTTGCACCGGCCCTGCAAGTCCATCGTACTACATAGTTATGATGTTATTTCACATTCAGGAGTCTGACAGCCCACAGATAAAAACTGTTCTTCAGCCTGTTTGTTCGACTGGCTATGTTCTACATCTCCTTCCCAATGGTAGGAGAGTAAAGAAGTGCTGACCAGGGTATGAGTTGTCCCTGAGGATTTTCCTCACTTTTCTAAGGCAGCGAGTCCTGGCGATTTTGTCTAGTGATGTCAGGGGACAGCCCATGATGTTTTGTTGTGTGCTCACCACCCTCTGTAATGTTTTTCTATCCGCGGCTTTCAAGCCGGCATGCCATACCATGATGCAATAAGTGAAGACACTTTCTATTGTGGACCGGTAAAAGGAGGTCATCAGTTCTTGTTCCACTAATCTTCTTATACTGAAGTTTAAGAATGACCTATGACCTGAGGCATAGCATTGTAGCATTTTCAATTTTATTCTTGCTTTTTCCCCCCTTGCCATATAAATTTCAATGTTAATTTATTCAAGTCGTCAGAAAAATTCTTTTCAATTTTTATAGGTACGGTTTGGAACAGAAAAAGGCTCAAAGTGTTATTTATCGATTTCAACATGTGCACTGGAGGAATTACCATCTGAAAATAATGAGATGGATTCCTACAGACAAAAGGTTGCACTCATATTTATACATTTCAGAAAAGAGGAGAAAATGATACAGCCATATGTATGCAGAGATAACAGATGATGTAAGCTTAGATATTCATAATTAGGAAACCACAAACCATTTTGCTAACCTTCTACTGTTACTGTCTTCAATAAAATATATATTATCTTGTTAGGGAGAAACATGTCCATTATGCTGCAACAGAAATTCTGATAAAGCTCCTTGAGAATCAGACACTTCAAGGTTTCTTTTCTTATGTGCCAAATAGCACATATTCCTTCTTAAGAGCCGCGGTGGCGCAGTGGTTAGAATGCAGTACTGCAGGCTACTTCTGCTGACTGCTGGCTGCCTGCAATTTGGCAGTTTGAATCTCACCGGCTCAAGGTTGACTTAGCCTTCCATCCTTCTGAGGTCGGTAAAATGAGGACCCAGATTGTTGGGGGAAATATGCTGACTCTGTAAACCGCTTAGAGAGGGCTGTAAAAGCACTGTGAAGCGGTATATAAGTCTAAGTGCTATTGCTATTCTATGTTTCTATTTTGCTAATACAGTCCTACTCTTCTAAGAATTTGTTTTCCTCCCAGAGGAGAAACATCAAAATGTCAAAAGTTGCTTGTAAGAATTATTAACTGATATTTTGGAGCATATCTACGCAAAACTCACATTTCTATTTTATCTTGACATCACATGTTCTTTTGTATTTAAATCTGGTCTTAGGAAAATAATGAAACATTTGGGGATGAAGATACAGCCCAGAAGTCCTGCACTGGAGGACAAGATGGAGAAGACCTGCACAGCCACCATATACTTCCCTTTTGTACTCAAGTAGGTAGGCAGGAAGGATACCCAGACACTGCAGAAGACCAGCATGCTGAAGGTGATCAGCTTGGCTTCATTGAAAGACCCAGGAAGATTCCTGGCCAGGAAAGCCATTGTGAAGCAGATGGCAGCCAGGAAGCCCATGTAGCCAAGGGCACCATAGAACATGGTAACAGAGCCTTCATTGCACTGTAGAATGATTTCTGCAGATTGTGAGTGCATGTCTGACTCAGGGAAGGGAGGGAAAACACCTAACCAGATGCTGCAGAGAAGAACTTGGACGCCACTGCAAGAGAGGATAATGGAGTTGGCCAAACTCTTTCCAAGCCATCACTGAACATTATTCCCTGGTTTGGTGGCCCAGAAGGCCAGCACCACTGTGATGGTTTTGGCCAAGACAGCAGAAATGGCAGCAGAGAAGATGATGCTGAAGGCCATTTGTCGTAGAAGGCAGGTGACTCTCCTTGGCTGACCAATGAACAAGAAAGGGGTGAAGAAAGAAAACAGGAGAGAAACAAGAAGGATGTAAGAGAGGTCCCGATTGTTGGCTTTGACTATGGGAGTTTCTTGGAATTTAATGAAGGCTCCCAAGACAAAGCATGTGATTAAAAAGAGGAACAAGGCAATGGAAGTCAAGATGATCCCCAATTGTTCTTGATAGGATAGGAAAGTTTTAATCTTTGGGATACAGCAATTTCGGTTGTTGTTTGGGTGTTGTTCTGCTGCACATTTGCTGCATTTTTCTGCATCTGAAAAAGAGCAAAAGTAACATTGAGCTTAAAACTTGTTGCATTGTATAATATCCATATCCCTTGTTCAAATGTTGGCTAGGCTGTTGAAGAGGATTAATTTGGCTTTGTGAAATTGGCAATGCATAGGATCCATGGCCTCAATCACCCATCTTAAGTCTTATGCTTCTGATGGAAGAAGAAGACACTTTACAGACAAAGTGCTGTATCCAGATTATGTCCTGCAGATGCAATTTTCTTGCCTTTCTCAAACATGCCTGGAAAGCGAGACAAAATGGCTTCCTGTTAGGCATTCATTTTGAAGACTGAAGTGAAAACACCTCTAGAGATTTATGATTCCTCTACTCACACCATCTAGAAGGGAACAAGAAAGTTGTAACATTTTACTGTTCCACTGCTGGACCTATTAAACAAGACAGAATAACAGAATAACAGAATTGGAAGGGACTTTGGAGGTCTTCTAGTCCAACCCCCTGCTCAAGGAAGAAATCATCTCTCATTTCAGACAAATGGTTATCCACTCTCTTCTTAAAAAACTTCAGTGTTGAAGCACCCACAACTTCTCGAGGCAATGTGTTCCATTGATTAATTGTTCTAACTGCCAGGAATTTTCTCCTTAGTTGTAGGTTGGTTCTGTCCTTGATTAATTTCCTTCCATTGCTTCTTGATCTGCCTTCATGTGCTTTGGAGAATAGGTTGACCCCCTCTCTTCTTTGTGGCAGCCCCTTAGCAATTACAATAGCACTTAGATTGTTCTAGATTGTTAGATTGCTCCATAGTGCTTTACAACACGCTCTGAGCAGTTTACAAAGACACAATATTGCCCCCAACAATCTGGGTCTTCATTTTATCAACCTCCAAAGGATGGAAAGCTGAGTCAACCTTGAGCTGGTCAGGATCTAACTCCAGGCTGTCGGCAAAGTTAGCCTGCAATACTGCACTTTAATCTCTGTACCTCCATGGCTTCTTAGATAGTCCTTCTTTTCATTAAACCAGACATACCCAATTCCTGCAACCATTCTTCATATGTTTTAGCCTCCAGTCCCCTAATCTTCTTTGTTGCTCTTCTCTTCACTCTTTTTAGAATTTCAATATCTTTTTTATATTGTGGCAAACAAAACTGAATGCAGTATTGCAAGTGCGGTCTTACCAAGGCATCATAAAGTGGTACCAACACTTCACGTAATCTTGATTCTATTCCCTCTGTTAATGCAGCCTAGGACTGTGTTGGCTGATTTGGCAGCTGCTGCACACTGCTGGCTCATATTTAAGTGACTGTCCACTAGGACTCCAAGATCCCTCTCACAGTCGCTACTATTGAGCCCACTTATTCTATACCTATTCTATACTTGGGCATTTGGTTTTTCTTTCCTAAAGGTAGAACCTTACTTTTCCCAGCACTGAATTTCATTTTGAGCCGCAGTGGCGCAGTGGTTAGAGTGCAGTACTGCAAGCTACTTCTGCTGATCACTGGCTGCCTGCAATTTGGCAGATCGAATCTCACCGGCTCAAGGTTGACTCAGCCTTCCATCCTTCCGAGGTGGGTAAAATGAGGACCCAGATTGTTGGGGGCAATAGGCTGACTCTGTGAACCGCTTAGAGAGGGCTGTGAAGCACTATGAAGCGGTATATAAGTCTAAGTGCTATTGCTATTGCTATTTTGTTAGAGAGGGCCCAGTGTTCAAGTCTGTTGAGATCTTTCTGTATCTAGAGCCTATTTTCTGGAGTCTTGGCTATTCCTGGCAGCTTGGTGTCTGCAAATGTGATGAGTTTTCCTTGTTTCTTCCCGTCTAAATCATGCCCCATTGCATACTTCCCTCCGTATAGATGCAGTTCCATTAAGGGCTACACATTCTGTTCGGTTGGTCAGCCAGTTACGAATGCATCTGGTGGTGATGCTGTCTAATTCACATTTTTCTATTTTAGCAAGCAATTGGTTATGGTCTACTTTATCAAATGCCTTAAGTTCAGGGGTGGGTTCTAACTTACCTCGCTGCCGGTTCGCTTCCACCCGCGCTGTGTGGCTGCGCCTCGTGGGCACACTCACGCTTTGCGTGCACGCGCATGCACAGTGCTGAAAAATCAGAAAAAAATCCCCCCCCCAAAAGCCAAAAACAAGATGGCGACGCATGCACAGTGCCAGAAACTCGGCTTCTGCGCATGCGTAGAAGAAAAAAAAAAACCTGGGAAAAAATTCCAAAAAAAAAGAAACCTTCCAATTTTTTTTTATAAAAAAAAAAGATGGCAGCGCCCACAGACCGGCACTGACCGAACCGGATCCATGACGTCAATGTGACATCACCAGCGGGTCGCTACCGGTTCAGGCAATCCAGTCTGAACTGGGAAGAACCCACCTCTGCTTAAGTTATGTCCACAGCATTTCACTGGCCCACTAATTTTATCAGATTGACAAAGAATACAGTAAGATTTGTCTGGAGGATCTGTTTTTGACAAGCCCATGTTGGCTTGTGTGATTGTGACTTTGCTTGCCTCTAGGTCTTAGCAGATTCGTTGCATGATTATCTTTTCCAGAATCTTCCCAGACATTGATTTCAGTTTGATTGGTCTGTAGTTTCCTGGATCCATTTTTCCCTTTTTTGAAGATGGGAACCCTATCAGCTCTTTTCTAGTCATCTGGTAGTTCCTTGGTGCTGCAGGATCTTTGAAAGATCTGGTACAATGATTCTGAGAACACATCTGCCAATTCCTTCAGAATCTTGGGGTGAAACCCAGTAATGGGTTTCACTTACCTTTGCTACCAGTTCGGAGATGTGCGCGTGCTTGCACATAAGCTTCTGTACATGTGCAGAAGCTCCGTGATGATGTCCGGGCGGGTGGGTGGAGTCTCCCCCTGCCGCCGCCACTACCGGTTCTCCTGAACCGGGGCGAACCGGTAGCAACCCACCACTGGTGTAACCCATCTGGTCTTTGTGATTTGAACTTGTATAGAGTGGATAGGGGTCCTCTTACCATTTTCTTGCTTATTTTGACTTGCATTCTTAATCTGCATCTACAGTATATTTTTTAATAGGTTGGATTATTTCTTCCTTTTGTATAAAGACAGATACAGAAAATGAGTTAAACAGTTCTGTTTTCTCCCTGCTGTGCATCATCTTATTGCCATTTCACCCCATTAATTTAATGTTTCCTTGACTTTTTTCTTGTTTTTTACATGTTGAAAGATTTTTTTTTTTTGGTTATTTTTGACTTTTGTCGCAAGCCTTCATTCATTTTGAGCCTTGGATTTTTTGACTTCATCTTTGCAGGTTCAGCCTAATTGCTATTCTTCTGCCTTAGTTATGTGCCACTCTTTCCACTTTTTATACTTGTCCTTTTTCTCTTTCAGCTTATCAGAGAGTTCTTATTTTTTTTCTTCACTGGAATTGTGCTTGACTGGGCTTTTATAATCTCACTTTTCAAAGTTTCTCAAACTTCTTGGGTTGTTTCTTGAGGATTTTCATCCATGGAATCCTTCTCAAGCTCTCTCTAAGTTTATTGAAATCAGCTCTCTTAAAATCCCAAACTCTAGTTTGACTTTGTTCTATTGCTTGTGCTTGCATAAAGTTGAATTTTCAATATTGCATGGTCACTCCCCCTCACGGTTCCTATAACTTCAACACCTTCTATTATTTCATCTCTGTTAGTGAGAATTAAGTCCTGTATGGCTGACCTTCTAGTTCCCTTTTCTACCATTTGGGATACAGAGTTGTCTACTAGGTTTGTCAGAAATCTGTTTGTTCTTCCACTAGGTGCAGAGTTTGTCTCCCAGTTGATGTCAGGGTCTTTAAGTCCCCCATACCTTACTTAACTGACTAGAAAAAAGTCATCTATTTCCTCTGTTTTGCTGGCCTGTAGTATACATCTATGGCAATGTCATTTCGCCCCCTTTTATATTGACCCAAATGCATTCAAGGTGATTTGCACCATTGCTCCACTCTTATAGAGATGTAGTTATTTCTTATATATAGCACAACTCTACCTCCTCTTTTATTAGGCCTGTTTCTTTTAAACAATTGAAATCCTTCTAAATGTGTATTCCATTCATGGGTTTCATCCCACCAAGTTTATATAATGGCAACAATATCATATCTGCCCTCATGTACTTGGATTTCCATTTCACCCTGTTTATTCCTTATACTTTGTGCATTGGTATATTGTTATTGGTATTTGAGCTCTTTTTGACTGACCTGTGTTTGCTTCCTACATAACCTCTTTTTGTTTCTGAGTTCCTTAAGACTACAGCCTATCCTGCTAAGTTCTTGCCCTAAGCTCTGGAAATCCTCCTGCACAGAAAGTACAATTTTTTTGGACAGGTCATTAATGCCAGGATGCACAACAACATCAACATCACATTCTTGACTATCTTAACAATGCTCCTTTTTTATCTGCTGGCAGTAGCACCAGGCAGACACCTCACTCCTTTCAATACCGCCACATTCTTTCTTAAATTGACCTCTCTTACAATTGAGTCAGCAACCACAAGGTGACTTCTCTTGTTAGACAGCTTGTTCACCTCACAAGACTGATTTGCAATACCTGATCCACACCTTCCCTTATCCAAAACAACTTCTTCCTCATGGACCACAATCCCCTGTTCAATTGAGTCATCACAAAGAAGCTGAACCTGCCACCTTAGTACCCCTATTAAGTTCAGCAAGGGCACTGTATCTATTATGCAGGGACACACCAAAAACTTCATTTTTATGGCCCACAGCTCTCACTCTGCCAGATCCAACAGTGGTCCATACTGCCCTTCTCCTGCAGGGTCTTTGTGGTAGAAGGGTCCAATTGTGGGGCAGCTCAATAGGAAACACCAGCTGAGTTGTCCACCTAAGAACCTTGGTGGCGCAGTGGTTAGAATGCAGTACTGCAGGCTACTTCTGCTGACTGCCAGCTGCCAGCAATTTGGCAGTTCGAATCTCACCAGGCTCAAGTTTGACTCAGCTTTCCATCCTTCCGAGGTCGGTAAAGTGAGGACCCAGATTGTTGGGGGCAATAGGCTGGCTCTATAAACTGCTTAGAGAGGTCTGGAAAGCACTGTGAAGTGATATATAAGTCTAAGTGCTATTGCTATTGCTAATTTCAACTGGAAGAACACAAACTAAAGACTAGACAAACAACCTGTTCATGCAAATTAGCTAACTCCTTACAAATAGGACAGTATCTAAATTTTAAAACAGTACCATGAAAGACAGCTGCAAAACAAGTGTTGCATTGAACTAAGCCAGACATTCTAAAATGAAATTGCAACCACATAAGCAATTACCAAGGTTGAACTACAGTCATTTTCAAACTATTGATGTTTTTTGGTCAGAAGGTCAGTTGCCCTCAAAATGAGAAATTTCACAGAGTCACTGCAAATAGATAGTCCCTTGCAGCCTTCCTGTTTTAGATTTTTAGTTGTATGATTTGCACACCTCTAGGAGCGTGGGCTGCTACCTTGCTCCACTGGAGGAAGTCCCAGTCCTCTTGAACTCGCTGTGAGCTGATCCTCCCAGCAACCTCTGGTGTTATGCAAATGCAAGACAAATGCAAAAGTCTTCAGACTTTCAACTTTATATCCGTGTACCAAGATGTTGTACCGGTGTATTAAAATAATAGAAGAGTCAGAGGCCTCTCATTTTATTGGAGAACCAAAAAACAGAAAAGAAATAGAGATTCACTGCTATGCCTGGTAGGCATCCGAGCTTCTCAGAAAGAAAAGTTACTGTCGTAGCCCAGTTTCAGACTCTGATTCTGAAGAAGCTGAACTAGTGGTGGGTTGCTCCTGGTTTGGACTGGTTCGCGCGAGCTGGTGGTGGAAATTTGGCCCCGTTTGCCGAACTGGTAATGATAGTTGGCTTGCCACGTCCCCGAACCAGTTCTCCGGTCGCCGCTGCTTGAAAGCGGCTGGCAATGAACCCTCTGCGCATGCGCAAAGGCTTCTGCACATGCGCAGAGAGTCAGTACCCGGATATAACGCGTGTGTGCAAAGCGCACACTTCCGACGCGACGTGCGCACTTCTGAACCGGTAGGGAAGGTAAGAGCAACCCACTCCTGAGCTGAACCATGGATTATCAGAACAGCTGGAGCAATCAGACGATGAGGTATGGCTGTCAACCTCTTCCACTGGGCAAGTAGAGTAGAGAATTGAGGAAAGGTAATCAATGAGGCTCTTGCCAAGCAAAGGAGTAACTATTCCTGTGAATCCTGTTTGGGTAAAAAGACTCTGAAATTCTGACCTGGGGAATTTTGCTGACAAACCTGGCTGGGTTCTCTGAACTTGCTAAAAAGTCTATTGAAATGCCCTCATGGAAAATGTTGAGGCATGGGGGGGGGGTCTTCTCAAAGGTTTGCCCCTTTCATCTCAGACCACCCACCTTCCATGGTGGAGACGGTTTCTTCAGGACAGGGAAAACAGTCGTAGCAGGAGATGGGCTTCCCTTCCTGAGGTACTTTCCTGAATCCAGGATGGCAGCTTTCCACACACCTAGAAGGAGGCAAGGGCTGAGCAGAGGCAGGAAGACCACCAGAAAATGAGTTACGATTTAATTTCCAGATCAGGGTAAAAATTAAAAAGGTTGCTGATCTCTAATTCAAGGCTTAGAATTGTCAGATTTGAAGCACCTTAGAAGAGCTCAACAGTCTGTTTGTTAAAACGTTACTTCCCTTTTCTTTTCCTTTTCCATTATTTTGTATACTTCCATTATAGTTTAGCTTAGCCTCTAAATTTACACATTAAATTGCTCAAGATAAAATTTAATGCATTTTTATTCCTTTGAGGAAATGAACTTAAATCTACCTTAAGAAAACTAGTGAATAGTTTCCTTAAATGGGTAAGGGTGTATTTCCCGCAGACAACTTGATATCTAAAGAAAGAATTTGTTGTTTGTCTTGGAGGATGTTGATGACGATGATCAAAACCTCTCTTTGTCCCAAGAAAGCAATCCTGCTGTTAGCAGATTTACTAAGGGTGAAATAAAGAGTTTCCTCACCTTTTTCAGCTCATCCAACTCTTCCAAAGCCTTTGGATTGGCCAAAAGCTTGAAATCCAGGGATCCCCGTTTTTGTAGGCTGCCCAAATTCACTCTGTGAAGTGACTTGTTCTGAAACAGCCAGCTGACAATATTCAGGTCAACAGCCAGGTCTCCCTTCTCATCCAGATACATTCCGTCTATGGATTTATTATAAAATTCAGAGTTTCCAAGGAAGGAATTAAACTGGAATGGAAGAGATTGTGTCAATGTTTAGACAGGATATCCAGGCTTCCTTTGCAAATCCCCTTTATTCATATAAAAAGAGAGAATTGAATGGTCCAGATTCATTTACTAAGTTGTTCAGGAGACAATTTACTAAACTTTTAATTGTAATACTCGCTTACTTTTTAAATATATAATATGAACAAATACTGTGAGATATGATGAAGAGACTGCACAGTTTCAATATTCTGCAATTATTTCCATGAAAAATACAATACTATTGAAGGAATCCCTGTATTATCCATTTCTGGTGGCACAGTGGTTAAAGTGCAGTATTGCATGCTAACTCTGTCCAGAGTCTGGAGTTTGATCATGACAGGGGTCAAGGTTGACTCAGTCTTCCGTCCCTCCGAGGTCAATAAAATGAGGACCCAGAGTGTTGGGGTCACTATGCAAGTAATGCTTCTACATTGTAAACTACCCAGAGACTGCTTTAAAGTGCTATGGGATGGGATGTAAGCCTAAATGCTATTGCTAATAATATGCAATTCTTGACCTGCCCTAATCTTGAAGGTCTGTCATGAGGCTTCAAAGCCTGTCTAAAAAAGAAAGAAAGAAAAATCCAACTGGTGTCCAAGCCCCAAACCTTCTACATCATTTTCATCTGCAACTCTCAGGAACAGGGGACCTCCCACCATTTAAATAGGCCTGGATGTCCTAGAATGAACATATAATGGTATATGAGGAAGACCTTTGGAAACAGGTTAAAGAGAATGCTGCCTAGGAATTGATAAGATAAGAGATTGTGTAGCCCACAGCTGCAAAACGGGTGGAGAAAGAGGCCCAGAACATACAGTCCCTAACTTCTCAGGCTGTAAAGTCTGTAGAGTTCCTTGGGAGTTGGGCGGCATACAAATTTAATAAATAATAATAAATAATAATAAAATAATAAAGGAAATTTCTATTAATGTAGCCTTAGAAGTAGCTCATCTAGTCTGTTTCCTGTCCGGTATGCCTCAGAAAGTGGACTGAACAAGACTGCTTCTTTCTCCACTCCATTCCCTTTTTGGTTTTAAAAAAATAATTTAGAATAGAATAGAATAGAATAGAATAGAATAGAATAGAATAGAATAGAATAGAATAGAATAGAATAGAATAGAATAGAATAGAATAGAATTACAGAATAGACTAGAGAATAGAACAGAATTTTTTATTGGCCAAGTGTGATTGGACACACAAGGAATTTGTCTTGGTGCATATGCTCTCAGCGTACATAAAAGAAAAGATACGTTCGTCAAGAATCATAAGGTACAACACTTAATGATAGTCCGGGTACAAGAGCCGAGGTGGCGCAGTGGTTAGAGTGCAGTACTGCAGGCTACTTCAGCTGACTGCTAGCTGCAGTTCGGCAGTTCAAATCTCACCAGGCTCAAGGTTGACTCAGCCTTCCATCCTTCCGAGGTGGGTAAAATGAGGACCCGGATTGTTGGGGGCAATAGGCTGACTCTGTGAACCGCTTAGAGAGGGCTGTAAAAGCACTGTGAAGCGGTATATAAGTCTAAGTGCTATTGCTATTGCTACAAATAAGCAATCAAATCATAGTAGGAACCAGTCAATATAAATTGAAAGGAGAATGCAAAAGGGAGAGGAAAACAAAGTTGGAATTCAATCTAGTTTTTGTAGTCAGAATATATATATATATTTACAGAATAGCTGCCCAATTTTTCTAATTCCAAAATGAATTCTTGGCTGTAGGAGAGATGCATTTAACATAAATGAAATACCTGCCAAGCCTTCAGTCTCGGAGTTTCTAAGCTCTCAGCACCTTCCATCTTTCTCCTCTTGGACTTGGTCAACAAGGCTGCATGTAAGGCTTGTGCCACAGCCCAGATGGTGTTGTAAATGATATAACTGTCTAGAGAAAGGATCTGGTCCTTCACCTCTTGTGGACGAGCCTGCAATTTTTCTCGCTGTCTGCATCGTCTCCAGACTATCACAGAAAAGGCGTCCTTGGTTTGTGAGCACATAAAGGATTTTTTTTCAAAGCGTCTCATGTAAGAATGGAACAGCTTATACTGATGATAATCCAGTGTTTGCTTTCCCTTCAGAAGAAAGGAAATAATGCTATGAAAGAAAAACTCTGACATTCTAAATTTTAACAGAGGAACGGTTAAATCTGAAAGCGTTGTGGCCATCAGGATTTTTCCTGCAGGAGGGCCCTTTATGGTGCGATGTAGGAAATTTAGCATGGTTGTTCCTGCATTGATTGAACTGATCTCTGTAGCGTAAAGAAAGACGTTTGCTTTGCTCCATTTGAAAAATGGACGATGATTGACAAAAAGATCTGAAACAGTTGCTGGAAAGGTCTGTGAGATAACTGGAGCGATGCCGTTCCTTATCAGCATGGAAGTCAAGATGGTTAGGAATTTCTCCCCCTTCTCGGTGTCGATGGCAATCAGGCCAACCAAAGTCCACTTGAAATGGAGAAGCAGCTTGACCATCCCTGAATACTGGAACCCTTCATCTGGGAGCATCGGGTAGAAGAAAGGAAACTGAGTTTTATCCCTCAGAACCAGGGAAACAAAATTGTAGCTAATCTGAAAAGGAACAAACAATGTTATTTTATAGTAGACCCAAGAAGGCCAAAATGTAAGATAGCAATTCTGTCCCTAATGAAGGCTAAGTTCCACTCCTTGTAGTGAAGACTCCTTTACTCACCCATTGCTTCATGCTCTGTTTCTTTACCTTTTCTCCTGGAGATAATTTTTTATCCCAGGAGAAGAAAAGATCCCCAAGTCTGGACTGGAACCATGGTGAGAGTGGATATATTTGCTTTACTCCATCCTTCAGTGAAAGCTGTATGATTAAAATTTATCTTCCCAGAAAAGACTCACCTGTGGGATTTTGTAGGTGCCCAACATGGATGATATCTGGATGGAGAAGCCAGTTTCAGTCCCTTCAATAACAGCTACTGTGTTTCTCTGTCTCCCACACCTGTAGTTGGGAACACTGGCCTCCCCGTCTGAAAGCAGGTCCTGCAAAACATCTGAAGTCTGTCCTGCATTGCCATAATTATCATAGATAGTGTAACCCAGGGTGATATTGGGCAAGAGACGGGAATCCTGGTTGATCTCTTGGATGGCCAGAATGAAGGATAGCATTTTGGAATGTTCCATTGATATGGTCCTGTGAGGATAACATACGCTAGTCAAGGAGAACATTTTATCCAATCTGTTTTTACCAAAATACTTCTAATCTGCCTTAGCCAAGGAATTCTTCTAAAATGGCTTAGAGCAATGCAGAATAAATGTAACTTTAAAGTGATAAAAACAATAATTTACATTAACAAAATCAATCTGATTATATTTCAAATCACTAAGCAAGTATTTGACAGCAGAGTGGTCAGAATTTAATGACATATTTGGATGGATTATTTTCTATATCTAAAGAAGAGATTGCTGCAGTTATCTTTGATATTGTAATGAAACCCTGGGATACATTTGATTTTAAGATACTCAATGCAATTTAGATCCGAAGAAATCTATTTATTATTAGCTTTGGCTTATTCTTGAGGTTGTCAGTATCCTTGCAGTTGGTCTAAGACTTAGATATTCACTCTTTTTCTTTTTGTTCATGTTCTCCAGTATTGAATATTGGAGTTGTTTGTTTGTTAAATACAGAACGAGTGCACACTCAGACACAAACCACACAGAAAATGAACTTTGAATCTTAACAAAGCCAATAAGTTATAGATTCCTGCACATATTTCTATTTTGATGTCCACTGTCAAAAGTCTTTGACTGAAGAAGACTTAAATTTACATTCAAGTCATTATAAGATTCTGGCATTTGTTGTCTGTTCAAAATGGGAATCACAGACATAGAAACTCAATGAAATAGTAAATGCTGATCTGGGATTCTTTCATATTATCAATAAATGAAAGAATCAGAAACAGAAGGGGGTGGCTAACTCATTTTCAAGGTAGGGGAAAGAAATAGCATTCCTGCATTTTTGTGTCCATCTTCACCCCTTTATGGGAAAATGGAGCAGTAGAAAGTGGAACAAAACATTACTATATATGCACAATCCACCTCACTTTCCAAAATACTAAGGAAATTGCCTGTTCTTCAAAGTCAAGAAAAACAGCAAGATCCTTGCTGGATAATTTTACTTGCTAAATTCAAAGGAGGCTAATCAGCTGAAAGGTTTAAAATAGATTCCCAAAGGTGAAATGCTACAATGCCGGGCCTGGAACTGCTGAAACAAGTCAGAAATAGAATTTGCTCTAATGCAGTACAGGAGGATTGACTTACGACCAAAATTGAGAAGCAGGCCTTCTTTTGAAAGTTGGCTTTTCATAAAAAGCCTTGATTTCAGAGATTATGCCACCGATGTAAAAGTCTCCTAGCCTGTAGTGATTCCCTGGGTCGAATTCATCTCTCTGTAGAGTCAGGGGGCATTTGGCTTTGAGCACAGCCCAGATTCCCTGAGTCCACAGAAGCAGGAGTAGAAACAGCAACATGATGTCTTCCTGACGGAGCCTCCAAACCTGTGTATAGTTTGAAGAAAATGTAAGAAGATGAAGTCGGAAGATAGATTTCTTATTTCAGACAGAATCCAGCCAGGACTTCATTCCCTGGGTCCACAGCAGAAGAAGCAGCAACATGGTATGTTCCTGACGGAGCCGCCAACCCTGTATATAGTTTGAAGAAAATGTGAGAAGATGAAGTGAATAGAATAGAATAGAATAACAGAGTTGGAAAGGAGCTTGGAGATCTTCTAGTCCAACTCCCTGCTTAGTGTAAGATAGATTTCTTATTTCAGACAGAATCCAGCCAAGACTTCATTTCTGAAGTGGAGAGGAGGAAAAAAACCTCCCCACCTACCCATTTCTTTCTCTCTGGAACCATTTACAGATTTCCAATGCCATGACGCCAGTCCACAAGGCTTTTGCGTGAAATCAAGGTGGAAACCTATTATTGTGACGTTTCTGTCAAATCTTCTAAAAGTTTGCTGAAAGGTTTCTAGAGAATTAGCACCAAGACAACAATTAAATCACTATAATTTGGATAATGTCCAACGAGGAGAGAAGTCACAGATGAGTTACAAACTTTAGAGATGAGCCACTGAGTGAGACAGGAGATCTTGGCTCCAAACCTCTCTAAGAAATTGTCTTTATGTCAACTAGCATCAAGAGAGTTTGTTAGCATGTATGTAAACAGTCACACATTGATCTGGGTATAGTTGATCTTTGGCTATTGTCAAGTCAGCCAAGAGTCTCCTGAGGTTGATGGTTGCTCCTTGTTTGAAAAGAGGCAATAAACGAAGCATGGGAACTATGTTCCTTTTTTAAAACTTCTTTTATATAGCTTACCAGCTCACAGCTAATATCCTGAGATTGACAACTTTTATCCATTATATTGATCAATAGTTTTCCTCTTTGGTTATTCCTCTTTTTTAAAAATGATGTTCCTATATTGGAGGCGAAAAAGTTTTTTCTTGCTTATGAAACATAATGTATATTTATTGCCTAAAGATTAAAGAGCCTAAAGAGCCGAGGTGGCGCAGTGGTTAGAGTGCAGCACTGCAGGCTACTTCAGCTGACTGCTAGCTGCAGTTCAGCGGTTCAAATCTCACCGGCTCAAGGTTGACTCAGCCTTCCATCCTTCCCAGGTGGGTAAAATGAGGAGCCAGATTGTTGGGGGCAATATGCTGACTCTGTGAACAGCTTAGAGAGGGCTGTAAAGCACTATAAAGCGGTATATAAGTCTAACTGCTATTGCTATTGCTATTAGCCGCAATTTTGAAGTGTGCATTACCCTGTAGGACTTCCTCACCCAATGCCTGAATCTTAAGAATCTTATACTTTTTTTAGAATAGAATAGAATAGAATAGAATAGAAAATAGAATGAAATTAGGAAAGAATGGTGAGCACCAGCCAGCTGCTCTCGTCCGGGTTCCGGCGCACGCGCATGCACGCACATGTACGCGCACGCTCCAGTTTCAGCACTCAGTGCCGAAAAGTTTAGCCGTCACTGCCCTATACCATTCCAGACAATGGCTGTCCAGTCTCTTCTTGAAAATCTCCAGTGATGGAGCCCCCACAATTTCTGGAGGCCAGCTGTTCCCCTGGTTAATTGTCCTCACTGTGAGGAAGTTTCTCCTTAATTCCAGGTTGCTTCTCTCTTTGATTATTTTCCAACCATTATTTCTTGTCCTGCCCTGTTGTGTTTTGGAGAATAATTTGACCCCCTCTTCTTTGTGGCAGCCCCTCAAACACTGGAATACTGCTATCATGTTTTAAATTATTGTATTTTTAAAAGAAGGAAAAGAAGAAGAAAACCAATAGTCAAAAAAAGAAAAAATAGTTAATGCAGATATAAAATAATCAATGTGGCCATAGAGGTTTCCAAAGTTAGTGTAGTTAGAAGAGAGAGACTTAGTAATAGCATTCAGTGCAATAGTCCAGATATGAGGTGACTAACACATAAGTGCTTGTTTGCAGAGACGTCTAATCCAAGAAGGGGCATCAGCAGTTGGGCTTGTACAAAAACACTCATAGAAATATGAGTCTTGAGTCCAGGGGAACCCCCAGATTGCATACCATTTTGGTTTGGAGGAGTTAAAAGAGAGAGTTAGTAGTCAGTAGAGTTCATTGCAATAATCCAGACATGAGGTGACTAACATAACCTACTACTAGATAAAGTAGAAACATGTGGGTTAGACAGCATCACCACCAGATGGATTCGTAACTGGCTGACCAACCGCACTCAACGTGTAGTGCTCAATGGAACTGCATCTACATGGAGGGAAGTATGCAGTGGGGTACCCCAAGGCTCTGTTTTAGGCCCAGTACTCTTCAACATCTTCATCAATGACTTGGACGAGGGGATAGATGGGGAACTTATCAAATGTGCAGATGACACCAAACTGGCAGGAATAGCCAACACTCCAGAAGATAGGCTCAAGATACAGAAGGATCTTGACA
>QLTV01003696.1:522603-533246 GCA_003457575.1 Thermophis baileyi | reverse complement strand
CCATTCCCTCCCCACTCTGGGGCCAGCCAGAGGTGGTATTTGCCGGTTCTCCGAACTACTCAAAATTTCCGCTACCGGTTCTCCGAACTACTCAAAATTTCCACTACCGGTTCTCCAGAACCTGTCAGAACCTGCTGGATTTCACCCCTGGACATAGCAATAGCAATAGCACTTAGACTTATATACCGCTTTACAGTGCTTTACAGCACTCTCTAAGCGGTTCACAGAGTCAGCATATTGCCCCCAACAATCTGGGTCCTCATTTTACCCACCTCAGAAGGATGGAAGGCTGAGTCAACCTTGAGCCGGTGAGATTTGAACCGCTGAACTGCTGAACAGTCAGCTGAAGTAGCCTGCAGTACTGCACTGTAACCACTGCGCCACCTCGGCTGGACATGGAATCAATCTCACAACATTAACCTTATAGGGCTCCCCATCTGTTGAGCTTGGTCATAGATTGATGATTGAGAAACTGACTTCTGATATCAGTTTATGTGGAATCAAATGCAGGACCCAAAAACCAATAATCAAGGCTCGGTGCAATATTTATTTATTAAAAATGTGCACTAGAGAATAAAGGGAGGGATTCCTACAGACAAAAAGATGTACTCATATTTATATATTTAGGAAAAGAGGAAAAAATGATACAGTCATATATATGCATAGATGATGTGAGCATATTCATAATTAACAAACCTCAAATTACTTCTCTCCCATTCACTGTTACTATCTTCAATAAATCAATGTTATCATAATAGAAAGATAGAGGTCTGCTATGTTGCCATAGAAATTCTGAAGAAGCTCGTTCAGAACCAAACATTTCAAGGATTCCTTTTTTATGTGCCTATTAGAACAAATTCCCTCTATGTTTCTTTTTGCTAACCCACTCCCACTCCTCTAAGAATTTGTTTTCCTCTCAGGGAAAACGTTAAAATATCAAAGGTTCCTTTTAAGAATTATTAATTGATATTTTGGAAAATACCAACCCAAAACTAGCATTTCTATTTTATCTTGACATCACATGTCCTTTTGTATTCAGATCTGGTCTTAGGAAAATAATGAAACACTTGGGGATGAAGATGCAGCCCAGAAGTCCCGCATTGGAAGCCAAGATGGAGAAGACCTGCACGGCCACCATGTACTTCCCTTTGGTACTCAAGTAGGTGGGCAGGAAGGACACCCAGACGCTGCAGAAGACCAGCATGCTGAAGGTGATCAGCTTGGCTTCATTGAAAGACCCAGGCAGGTTCCTAGCCAGGAAAGCCACTGTGAAGCAGATGGCAGCCAGGAAGCCCATGTAGCCAAGGGCACCATAGAACATGGCAACAGAGCCTTCATTGCACTGTAGAATGATTTCTTTAGATTGTGAGTGCTTGTCAGACTCAGGGAAGGGAGGGAACGTGCCTAACCAGATACTGCAAAGAACAACTTGGAGACCAGAGCAAGAAAGGATGATGGTGTTGGCCAAACTCTTTCCCAGCCACCCTTGCAGTTTATTGCCTGGTTTTGTAGCCCAGAAGGCCAACACCACTGTAATTGTTTTGGCCAAGACAATAGAAATGGCAGCAGAGAAGACGATGCTGAAGGCTGTTTGTCGTAGAAGGCAGGTGACTCTCCTTGGCTGCCCAATGAACAAGAACGGGGTTAAGAAGGAAAACAGGAGACAAACAAGAAGCATATAAGAGAGGTCCCGATTGTTGGCTTTGACTATGGGAGTTTCTTGGAATTTAATGAAGGTTCCCAAGACAAAGCACGTGATTAAAGAGAGGAACAAGGCAATGGAAGTCAGAATAAACCCCAAGTGTTCTTGATAGGATAGAAAAGTCTTAATCTTTGGAATACAGTGATCTCGGTTGTCATTTGGATGTTGATCTGCTGGACATTTGCTGCATTTTTCTGCATCTGAAAAACAGTAAAAGTAACACTGAACTTAAATCTTCTTCCTTTGTATAATGCCCATTGAGACTTGTAGCCTCAATCACCCCTTCCACGTCTGATACTTCTGATGGGCATCTATCCATTTATGGACAAAATGTTGCTGAAGCCAATTGTTAAAAATGCATTTCTAGATTATGTTCTGCAATTTTAGTGTCTGGTCAGTGGTTATCCTTATTGGTGGATTCCTCTCCTCCTTTGCCCCTTTTTACCCATACTTGCAAAGCAAGAAAAATTGCTTTCTGTTAGGCCAGGGGTGTCAAACTCGATTTCACTGAGGGCCGCATCAGGGTTGTGTTTGACCTTGGGGAGATGGGGTGGGCGTGGCCAGGGTGGGCATGGCCAGCTCGATGTCACTTGTGTTGGGGGCACCTGTGGTGGCCCGAGTGCTCTGCCAGCGAAAACGGGCTCCCGAGCTCCGTTTTCGGCTGTGACGGCCTCCTGCAGTCCTCTGCCAGCGAAAACGGAGCTCGGGTGGGCTGCGGCGCAACCCTCCCGAGCTCCGTTTTTGGCTGTGACGGCCTCCTGCAGTCCTCTGCCAGCAAAAACAGAGCTGGGGAGGGCCACTTGCAACCCTCCCGAGCTCCGTTTTTGGCTGTGACGGCCTCCTGCAGTCCTCTGCCAGCAAAAACAGAGCTGGGGAGGGCCACATGCAACCCTCCCGAACTCCGTTTTTGGCTGTGATGGCCTCCTGCAGTCCTCTGCCAGCAAAAACAGTGCTGGGGAGGGCAACATGCAGCCCTTCCGAGCTCCGTTTTTGGCTGTGACGGCTTCCTGCAGTCCTCTGCCAGCAAAAACAGAGCTGGGGAGGGCCACATGCAGCCCTCCAAAGCTCTGTTTTCACTGGCAGAGGCACCGCGGGCCAGTCCTTCACTATTTCCAGGATGGCCCTGCGGGCCAGATCTAAGCACCCCACGGGCTGGATCTGGCCCCCAGGCCTTGAGTTTAACACCCCTGTGTTAGGCATTCATTTTGAAAAGAAAGTCCCTCTAGAGCAGTGGTTCTCAACCTTCTTAATGCCGCGACCCCCGCCCTGCCACCGCGACCCCCTCCCCGTCCCCTCCCCACATGCGATGAGGTGACAAAGGGGGCATGGCACCAAGATGGCAGGCTAGCGCACGCTTAGGTGACCCCTGTGAAAGGTTCGTTCGACCCCCAAAGGGGGTCGCGACCCACAGGTTGAGAACCGCTGCTCTAGAGATTTATGGTTCCTCTACTCACTCCATCCAGAAGGGAACAAGCCAAATGCAACATACTATGGTTCCACTGACGGACCTGGCTGCTAAGAAAAGACTTCAAACTTTCACCTTTATATCAGTGTACTGAGATATTCAAGAGAACAATAGAAGAGTCAGATATTTCTCACTCTATTGGAGGACCAAAAAACAGAAAAGAAACAGAGTCAACGCAAGGCTTGGTAGGTCCAATTGACCTTTTCCGAAAGAAAAGTTACGGGCGTGTCCCAGGACTCAGACTCTGAGCAAGCTGAACAATGGAACATCAGTCTCAGCAGACACAAAACCAGGAATCACTTGATGCTGATCAAACACAGGAAGCATCAGAACAGCTGCAGCAATCAGGTGATGAGGTATGGCTGCCAGCTTCTTCATCTGCACCAGTAGGGCAGAGAACGAAGGAAAGACAATGGAAGAGGCTCCTTGCCAAGCAAAGGAGTAACTACCTTAATTGAACAGATCTGGCTAAAGGCTGATTTAAGAGGCACCCTTCTTGACCCAAGTTCATCCTTGGAAACAACTGCGTGATCTCCTGTTGTGGTGTGACATGTCTGTGAGTCTTGGTTGGGTGATAGACCTTGAAACTCTGACATTGGGAATGATGCTGAGAAACCTGGCTTGGCTCTCTGAACTTGAGACTGGGTTTTGACTACTCTTTTGTGCATTGCTGTTGAAAGTGAAATTCCCCAGGGAAGTTTTGTTTCCAGGGAAGCCTGTTTTGGTTTACCTTCCTTTCCTTGTATTGCCACTTATCTACTGAGCGTTGATAAAATTGCTCATCTCGCCTAGCAACTATGTGACTTTGAACCCAGAGACCAAAGTAGCCGATGCAGGGTACTTGCCAGAAACTGGAGAAAGGGGGGATATTCTTACCATATTGAAATAAGTCACTTCTTATTGCTCAATAGAGAAAAATAGATTTATTAGGTATGAATTGTTAAATGTCTATTAAAATGCCCTAAAAGAAAATTATGTGTTCTTTCCAAAGTTTGGCCCCTTTCCTCTGGTGCCACCCACCTTCCATGGTGGAGATGGTTCCTTCAGGACAGGGAAGGCAGTCATAGCAGGAGATGGGCTTTCCTTTTTGAGGCACCTTCACGAATCCGGGATGGCAGCTTTCCACACACCTGGAAGAAGGCAGGGTCTGGGCAGAGAAAGGAAGAAAAAGAGTGATGATTTAATTTCCAGCAAAGGGCAAAAGAGAAAGAGGTTGGTGATCTCCAGTTCGAGTTGCTAGATGTGAAGAACATTAGAAGAGCTCAACAGTCTGTTCGGTGTTATGTTGCTTCCCTTTTCTTCTATCTTTCTAATATTTTGAACACTCTCATTACAGTTTAGGCTCTAAAAATTTACATATTCTATTGCTCAAGGTAAAATTTAATGCATTTTTATGTCTTTGGGGAAAGGACTGCAAGGATACCCTGGATCAAATGTATTTTCCATCACAGAAGACTAGTGATCAGTTTCATTAAATGGTTAAGGATATATTTCTCACAGATTACTTGATATCTAAAAAAAGAATTTGTTGCCTGTCTTGAAGCATGTTAATGACATTCAAAACTTGTGTTTGACCCAAGAAAGCAAGCCCATTGATTTGGACATTTACTAAGATTGAAATAAAGATTTTCCCCACCTTGTTCAGCTTATCCATCTCTTCCAAACCCTTTGGATTGACCATAAGCTTGGGATCCAGGGATCCCCATTTTTCTAGGCTGCCTAAATTCACTCTGTGAAGTGACTTGTTGTGAAACAGCCAGCTGACAATGTTCAAGTCCACAGCCAGGTCTCCCTTTTCATCCAGATACACTCCGTCTATGGATTTATTGTAAAATTCAGAGTTTTCAAGGAAGGAATGAATCTGGAATGGAAGAGAATATGTGAATTTTTAGACAGGACATCCAGGCTTCCTTTGCAAATCCCCTTTGTTCATAATGACAAGAGTGAATTGAAAGGTTCAGAATCATGTTCCAAGTTGTTCAGGAGACAATACATCAACCTTTAAATTGCAACACTAAATATATATTGTTTTTAAATATATAATCTGAACAAGCACTGAAATATGATGGTGAGACAATTCCACAGAGTTTCAGGATTCTGTGATCTCCCATGAAAAATATAGTAGAAGGTAGAACATCATCATAGTTGGAAGGGACCGTGGAAATCTCATAGTTCAACGTCCTGCTCAAGCAGGAAACTGCATACTATTTCAGACAAACCGTTGTCCAATCTCTTCTTAAAAATCTCCAGAGATGGAGCACCCACAATTTCTGGAGGCAAGCCAATCCAACGATTAATTGTTTTCACTGTCAGGAAATTTCTCCTTAGTTCTAGGTTGCATCTCTCCTTAGTTAATTTCCAACCATTACTTCTCTTCTTGTTTTCTGGTGCTTTGGAAAATAAGTTCCCCCTCCTTTTCTTCATGGCAAGCCCTCAAACATTGGAACAGTGCTATCATATGACCCCTAGTCCTTCTTTTTACTATTTTTACTTTTTACTTTTTACTGCAACCATTTTTCATATGCTTTAGCCTCCGACCCCTAGTCATCTCTGTTGCTCTTCTCTGCACTTTTTCTAGAGTCTCAACATCTTTTTTATATCATGGTGATGAAAACTGGATGCAGTATTCCAAATGTGGTCTTACCAAGGACTTATAAAGTGGTACTAACATGTCACGTGATCTTGATACTCCCCGAGGACTGGAATAGAGCTGATGTAGTTCCTATCTTCAAAAAAGGAAAAAAAAAACAGATCCAGGAAACTTCAGACCAGTCAGCCGGACATCAATACCTGGGAAAGTCTTGGAAAAGATAATCAAGCAACAAATCTGTGAACACCTAGAAGCAAAAAAAGTTATAACCAGAAGCCAACATGGATTCATCAAAAACAGATCATGCCAAACAAATCTTATTTCATTCTTCGACAAAGTGACTAAATTAGTGGATCAGCAAAATGCTGTGCACATAGTATACTTAGATTTCAATAAAGCATTTGATAAAGTAGACCACATCCTACTTCTTGGCAAGCCAGAAAAATGTGGGATAAACAGCACGACAACCAGATAGGTTTGTAACTGGCGGACAAATCATACTCAACAAGTAATCCTTAATGGTACTACATCTACATGGAGGGAAGTGAGCAATGGGGTACCACAAGGTTCCGTCTTAGGCTCATTACTCTTCAATATCTTCATAAACAATCTAGATGAGGGACTAGAAGAGGAACTCATCAAATTTGGAGATGATATTTAGCTGGCAAGAATAGCCAACACCCCCAAAGACAAGCTCAGGATCCAAAAAGATCTTGACAGACTTGAAAACTGGACCCTATTTAACAAAATGAAATTCAATATAGAATAAAGTAAGGTTCCTTAGGGAAGAAAAGACCAACTACATAGGTATAGGCTAGGTGAAACTTGGCTTAATGTCAGTAACTGTGTGAGAGATCTTGGAGTCCCACTGGACAATCACTTAAATATGAGCTAGCAGCATGTGGCAGCAGCCAAAAAAGCCAATGCAATCCTGGGCTGCATTAATAGAGGGAAAGAATCAAGATCACATGAAGTTCTAATATTGCTTTACAAAGCCTTAGTAAGACCACACTTGGAATACTGCATACAGTTCTGGTCACCACAATATAAAAAAAGATGTTGAGAGTCTGGAAAGAGTACAGAGAAGAGCAACAAGAATGATTAGAGGGCTGGGGGCTAAAACCTATGAAGAAAGGTTACAAAAATTCTTTTCTTTTCTTTTTCTCTTCTTTTCTTGCCTTCTGGTGCTTTGGAAAATAAGTTGCCTCCCCTCTTCTTCATGGCAATATTGGAACACTGCTCAAATATCGGAACACTGCTATCATCATGTGACCACTTGTCCTTCTTTTTACTAGACTAGACATACCCAATCCCTGCAATTGTTCTTCATATTTTTAGCCTCCAGCCCCATAATCATCTTTGTTGCTCTTCTCTGTAGTCTTTCTAGACTTTCAACATCTTTTTTATATTGTGACTATTTCCTGGATCTGTTTCCCCCCCACTTTTTTTTGAAGATGGGAACCACATCAATTCTTTTCTAGTCTTCTGGTAAGTCCCTAGTACTCCAGGATCCTTGAAAGATACGGTTCAATGGTTCTGAGATCACATCTGCTGGCTCATCCAGAACTCTGGGATGTAATCCATCAAAACCTGGTGATATGAATTTGTCTAGTGTGGACAGGTGTGCTCTTAGCATTTTTTGTTGTTGTTTATTTTAATTTTATTCCTAGTCTGTGTTTTACACTTGTGTTTCTGGTAGGTTGAGCTATACATACAGTACATACTGTACATACATACACACACATACACCTTTTTGTCAAATCACCTGGTATACCCAAATATGGGAGGGAGCATACTGCTTCCTTTTGCCTTTCAACCCCAATCCAGGGGCCATGCAGGCAGCCGCTTTCACGACAAACTATTTTTTTAAACTTACATTTTACTGATAAAGAAATAAAGGGAGACTAGTATAGATCTATTTCAAGCTATTTAGTTCTCATCAGCTAGCCATACCCTTCTGGGATTAGAACCTGGGCCCCTATATGTATGTATGTATGTATGTATGTATGTATGTATGTATGTATGTATGTATGTATGTATGTATGTATGTATGTATGTATGTATGTATGTATGTATGTATGTATCTCCCTGCCTGTTCCTTCCTTGCCATATTCTCCAATTAGTGGACTGATTGTTTCTTAATTTTTTTCTTGTTTTTTATATGTTGAAAGAAAAAAAAATTAATATTATTTTTTGACATTTCTTGTAAGTCTTAGTTCATTCTGAGCCTTAGTTTTCCTGACTTCTTTTAGCAGATTTGGGCTATATGCTGGTATTCTGCCTTAGTTATGATCCTCTCTTTCCATTTTTTTTATATTTATCCTTTTTGTCTGTTTTATCAGAGATTTTTTTTTGTGCAACTATGCTTTTTTTGAAGTTTAGACTTCAAAGCTTCTTTAAGCCTTTTTCTATATATAAAGTGTTTTCACTTTTCTTTCACTGAATTCAATACTTGAGTAAAGATTTAGAGGTTACTAACTGATCTCTATTTGATTGCCTTATCACCCTCAAATGTTCTTCTTGAAAAACCTTTCCACAAACTGCTTTATAAGTTGAATGCCCACAATTCTAGGATGATCCATTTTATAATAACTCCCAAGAGAAATATTAATCCTAAGTTATTTGGGTTAGCGCCATCATTGAAGAAAGCAAGAAATTGTTGGAAAATCTCTCTAATGGCAGATATTTTTTTCAGACTGGACTTTCTTCCTGTACTTCTTTAAGGAAATGACCCATATTCTCTTTCACTTAGGAGGAAAAGTGTACAAACACCTTCTCTCAGCTTTCCTGCTTTTCCATATCCAGAATTAGATGTGGTAGGCTAAATTCCATCTCAGAATAATCCTATTCTTTTAAGCAAAAAATGAAAGTAATTTTATGTGCAAAATAAGGTTCAAGGCATAACTCAGAGAGGGAGCTTCTGAGCTACTCATGGCTGATTGAATACGTCTTTGTGAAAAGTAAAGACTTATGATTATGATAAAGAATGAAGGAACAGCAAGTCCTTTAAAAACAGTCCAAAGAAACAGAGGGCAGGAGATTGTCCACAAGTTCAACAAATGGCAGCTCCTTGTGAGGGGATCCTAAAAGAGTGGTCTTCCATATGAATGATTGGTAGGAGATGAAGGGACATGAATTCAGAACGATACCAACCCTGTAGACCTTTTGTAAGTCCATGAAACCTTGTTATGTGCACATGATTGACCCCCAAATTGTTAAGGGCCCCATTTCTTGGTTATATTAATATCTTAAATAGGGACTGAAGAGTTTAAAACAAGATGTAATTGGCAGAAAGCAAAAAAATATTTAAGAACATTTTAAACAGACTAAGGAGACCTGAAGATTCAGGAACATTAATACTTTCTGAAAAGTTTAGAAAAACAGATATCTAATTAAATGGTTCACTCATGAGAAATTACAGCCCAGTTCTTAAAATTGCAAAAGGGATTCTTGCCTGCAGGAGAGATGCATGTAAGATAACAGAAATACCTGCCAAGCCTTCACTCTTGGAGTTTCTAAGTTCTTACGACCTTCCATCTTTCTCCTCTTGGATTTGGACAAATAGGCTGCATGTAAGGCCCATGCCACAGCCCAGATGATGTTGTAATTTTCCAGAGACAGGATCCGATCCTTCACCTGTTGGGAATGAGCCTGCAATGTTTCCCTCTCTCTGCACCGTCTCCAGACTGTCACAGAAAAGGCATCCTTGGTTCCTGAGCACATAAAGGATTTTTCTATAAAGCGTCTCATGTAAGAATGAAGCAGTTTGTACCGACCATAATCCAGCGTTTTCTTTCCCTTCAGAACAAAGGAAAGGATGCTATGAAAGTGGTGACGGGAGACTGCTCTGCTCTCTGATAAATAAAAGGTTAAGTCAGAGAGCACAGTTGCCAGCAGGACTTTCCCTTCAATAGATCCCTTTATCATGAGATGTACAAAATGTAGGACGGCTGTTCCTGCATCAATTGAATTCATTTCTGTAGCGAAAAGAAAGACGCTTGCTTGTCTCCACTTGCGATATACATTATAATCTATTGAAAGATATGGAACAGTTGCTGAAAAACTCTGGGAGATAACAGGAGCGATGCCATTCCTTATCAGCATGGAGGTCATGATGGTCAGGAATTTCTGTCCTTTCTCAGTGTTGATGACAATCAGGCCAACCAAAGTCCACCTGAAATGGAGGAGCAGCTTGACCATCCCTGAATACTGGAATCCTTCTGCAGGGAGCATTGGGTAGAAGAAAGGAAAGCCGGTTTTATCCCTCAGAATCTGGGAAACAAAATTGTAACTAATCTGAAAAGGAATGAAAAGAATGTCATTTTCCAATGTTGTTGTTGTTAGTCGCAAAGTCGTGTCCGACCCATCGCGACCCCATGGACAACATTCCTCCAGGCCTTCCTGTCCTCTACCATCCTCTGGAGTCCATTTAAGCTCACGCCTACTGCTTCAGTGACTCCATACAGCTACCTCATTCTCTGTCATCCCCTTCTTCTTTTGCCCTCAATCTTTCCCAGCATTAGGCTCTTCTCCAGTGAGTCGTTCCTTCTCATTAGGTGGCCAAAGTATTTGAATAATCCCATTAGATTTATGTTATTACTCCAAATGAATGTCTACCATACAATAAGGACACCTTAATCCATTCACTTCACTTGAATACTGTCCCTTCCCTCTCCATTCTTTCAAAAGGAATTTCCTTCTCTCTCTTCTATCATCATCATCATCCATTTCGTCAGCTAAATCAAGAGTTTAGCTGACAAAATGCTTTTCTCCTTCCTACATAAGTACAGTAACCCTTCTTCGGTGATTGAAGGGAGAAGTTTCTATGTCTCTTCTTCTTGATCACTGAAAATGAACAGCTGGCAAAAATAAGAGAAAGCCTTAAT
>QLTV01003696.1:497887-518908 GCA_003457575.1 Thermophis baileyi | reverse complement strand
ACTCCATACAGCTACCTCATTCTCTGTCATCCCCTTCTTCTTTTGCCCTCAATCTTTCCCAGCATTAGGCTCTTCTCCAGTGAGTCCTTCCTTCTCATTAGGTGGCCAAAGTATTTGAGTTTCATCTTCAGGATCTGACCTTCTAAAGAGCAGTCAGGGTTGATCTCCTCTAGGACTGACCGGTTGGATCACCTTGCAGTCCAAGGGACTCGCAGGAGTCTTCTCCAGCACCATAGTNACTCCATACAGCTACCTCATTCTCTGTCATCCCCTTCTTCTTTTGCCCTCAATCTTTCCCAGCATTAGGCTCTTCTCCAGTGAGTCCTTCCTTCTCATTAGGTGGCCAAAGTATTTGAGTTTCATCTTCAGGATCTGACCTTCTAAAGAGCAGTCAGGGTTGATCTCCTCTAGGACTGACCGGTTGGATCACCTTGCAGTCCAAGGGACTCGCAGGAGTCTTCTCCAGCACCATAGTTCAAAGGCCTCAATTCTTTGGCGCTCAGCCTTTCTTATGGTCCAACTTTCACAGCCATACATTGCAACCAGCTGTGTTCACTATATTTTCCAATAGTGGAGAACTATTTTATTGTAGACCCAGGAAAGCCAAAAATATAAGATATCAATTCTATGTCTAAGGAAGGCTTAATTCCTCTCCTTGCAGTGAAAATGCCTCTACTCAACCATTGCTTCATGCCCTGCTTCTCTCCTTTTGCTCCTTGAGAGAATTTTTTCTTCCAGGAAAATAAAAGGTCCCCAAGTCAGGACTCGGACTATGGCGAGACTGGATATGTTTGCTTTACTCCATCTCTCAGAGAAAGCTGCATGATTAAAAATGGTCTTCCCAGCAAAGACTCACCTGTGGGATTTTGTAGGTGCCCAACATGGAAGATATCTGGATGGAGAAGCCAGTTTCAGTCCCATCAAGAACAGCCACTGTGTTTCTCTGTCTCCCACAACTGTAGTTGGGAACACTGGCCTCCCCGTCTGACAGCAGATCCAGCAAAGCATCTGAGGTCTTTCCTGCACTGTAATAATTATCATAGACAGTGTAACCCAGGGTGATATTGGGCAAGAGACGGGAATCCTGATTGATCTCTTGGACGGCCAAAATGAAGGATAGCTTTTTCAAGTATCCCATTATTTTCGCCCTGCAAGGATAATGTATTAGATATACACTAATCAATGAAAAAACAAATTTATTTAATCTCTTTGTAGTTCTAATCAGCCCAGGAATTCTTCTAAACGGATTAGAGCAGAAGTGTCAAACTCAAGGCTGGATCTGGCCCGTGGGGTGCTTAGATCCGGCCCACAGGCCCATCCTGAAAACAGCAAAGGACTGGCCTGCGGTGCCTCTGCCAGCAAAAACAGAGCTCGGGAGGGCCTCCCTCAGCCCCCCCCTGAGCTCCATTTTCACTGGCAGAGTGCTCAGGCCGCCACAGGCACCCCCAACACAAGTGACGTCGAGCTGGCCACGCCCACCCTGGCCCCCCAAGATCAAACACAACCCTGAAATGAAATCGAATTTGACATCCCTGGATTAGAGCAATACAGAAAAAAAATGTAACTTAAAAAAATAATAAAAATCAGTAAGCTACCCAAAGGTGTTTTTCAAAAAGCAAGTGGACTTTGTTTTTTCATTAAAGAAGACATTTCGCTTCTCATCCAAGAAGCTTCTTTAGTTCTGAACTGAAGAAGCTTCTTGGATGAGAAGCGAAATATTTTCAAAGACAAAACAAAGTCTTTTGAAAAGCACCTTTGGGCCAATCACAACCTGGATGACTGAGAGTCTCCATGGATATTTAACAATAAATTACATTAATAAAATAGATCTGATTATATTTCAAAAGCACTAACCAAGTATGTGACAGCTGAGCAGCTTTTCAGAATTTGTCAACATATTTGGATGGATTATTTAATATTTCCAAAGAAGGCGAGAGATCACTGGGATATTTTCTATATGTTAATGAAACTCTGGGATTCATTCAATTTACATTTTGTTTTAATGCAACTTTAAGTGTAAAGAAATCTACTTCTTATTACCACGTTTCCCCGATAATAGGACATGTCCTGAAAATAAGGCCAAGGCTAATTTTTGGGGTGGGTGTAAATATACGCCCTCCCCCGAAAATAAGCCCTATGAAGGGGTGGGCATGGCCAGCACAGGAGGCAGCCCTTCCCTTCTCTGGTCACCTCAGGGCTTCTCGGCCCCTTACTTGGATCAGCTGAGCCGCTCTGGCTGCCATTCACAAAACAGCTGATTCGTGGGTGCCGCCTCCAGCAAGTGCAGCTGCTTTTGCAGCCAATTGCTGCTGCAAAAGAAGCCAGAGGCCAAGCGATGCACCCCACACGCCTCGCGCCCTCCTTAACTAATGGTGACAGTCACAGCAGGCAATTCCATGCACGGAACAGGAAAGGAAGGCATGTAAATTCATACACCTGGGACATCGGAAGAAGCCCTGTGAGGAGACGCTGCTGCCGATGTGCAGGAAATCTCTCCCCCCCCCACCTGCAGATCGTCCTTTCAAAGAGGAGTTTCACCAGGACAAAGAGGTGGCTGGAAGCAGCGTTTGCATCGGGTTGGGCTTGAACGGCTTGAAAATGGGGAGGGGGGAGGTTCCTTCCTTTCACACTGTTCTGAAGCNCTCCCAAGGCAGCCACATCCCACCACTAACCTGCTTTCCTGCTCCATTCTCCACTGCAAGAAAAGTAGTCTGTGAGACTACTTTCAACTTCGCGAGCTTTTTTTTTTTTTTTGCGAGAAGTTGGAAGGTCTGAATTTCTGGTATTTTTTTTTACCATACTTTTCTTGTCCTGCACGTGCAGCAGAAAAGGGAGCTAGAAAGCAGGTGAGTGAAGGTGTGTGGCTGCCTTGGAGGGTGTGTGTGTGTGTGTGTGTGTGTGTGTGTGAGAGAGAGAGATCCGATCCAACCTCGGAGAGTTACCGTATACCAGGGCTGGTGGTGGTGTGCTCTCTCTGTCTCTCTCTCACACACAAACACACACACAGAGGTTCGCAGGAGCTCTTCGCCCTCCTGGCAGCGCTGCTCTCGGCCACCCTGCTGGGTTGCTCCTGCCTGGTGTGGGATGAGTCAGCCGAGATCTACGATCTCCGGAGTGCCCCCCCCCGCTGCCGGCCTGCCAAGGCCCTTTGCCAGCGGCCACTTGTGGAGCCAAGCTGCTTCACCTGCTGCCGCCTTCGGGCTCCTGAGCGCCTTCCTGAAGGTCTACTTGGTGCTGCAGGCTCCAGGTTACGAGCTGAGCCCGGCGCTCTTCAGGCCCTTGCCCTGGTGGGCACTAGCTCTCATGCTGGCTGTGCAAGGTGGCGCAGCTCCACTGGCAGCAGGGGGGTGCTCTGGAGGTCATAGATCTGGGATGACGGCTGGGCTGCTCCTGCCTGGTGCGGGATTAGTCGGCCGAGATCTACGATCTCCGGAGTGCCTTCCCCCCCCCCTTGCCAGAGCAGCACAGTCAGCTGTTCGGCGGCCAGCCAGCAGCAAGCCCAGGAAGCAGGGCAGGTGGAAGCCAGGGCGCACAGAGAATCTGGGTCATTGCGGCCGCAGGCAAGCAGGTGGTGGGATGGAGAGGGTGGGGCCGGTGGGCTTGCTGCCTACTGCACCCCCAAAATAATAAGCCCCCCCCCAATAAGGCCAAGGCCATATTTCGGGGGTCAAAAGAAAATAAGACCCTGTCTTATTTTCAGGGAAACACGGTAGCTTTGTTTAGCTTATTCTTGAGGTTGCCAATATCCTGGCAGTTGGTGTAAGATTTCAGAGTGACTTATATATTCTTCCTTTTCCTTTCTGGTTATGTTCTCCTATTTTTAACATTGGAGTTGTTTCAATGTTAAATACAGAATAAGTAAAACAGTCAGACGCAAAGCACACAGAAAATGAGCTTAGAGTCTTTACAAAGACAATATGTTATCGAATCTGGTACATGTTTGTATTTTGATACCCACTGTCAAAAGTCTTTGACTGAAGGCTTCAATCAATGAAGAGAAGGACCAGGGGAGACATGATAGCAGTATTCCAATACTTGAGGGGCTACCACAGAGAGGAGGGGGTCAGGCTGTTTTCCAAGGCACCAGAAGGCCAGACAAGGAATAATGGATGGAAACTGACCAAGGAGAGATTCAACCTGGAGATAAGGAGAAACTTTCTGACAGTGAGAGCGATCAACCAGTGGAACAGCTTGCCTTCGGAGGTTGTGAGAGCTCCAACACTTGAGACTTTCAAGAGGAGATTGGACTGCCATTTGTCTGAAATGGTGTAGGGACTCCTGCTTGAGCGGGGGGTTGGACTAGATGACCTACGAGGTCCCTTCCAACTCTATTAATCTGTAAATCTGTAAAATCTGTAAATTTACATTTAAACCACTATATGATTAAGGTATTTGGTATCAGTTCAAAATGGGAATCACAGACACGGAAACTCAGTGAAATAATATAAAAGAATCCCAGATCAACATTTATTATCAATGAACTAAAGAACCAGAAACAGAAGGGAGTGGCTATCCCATTTTAAATATTGGGGGGGGGGGATAGCATTCTTGCATTTTTGTGTCCATATTCACCCCTTCATGGGAGAAGGGAATGGTAGAAGATTGGATCCACATTCTCCTAGCTATCCATAGTCCAACTGTTTCAAAAATATTAAGGAAAGTGTTCGTTCTTCAAAGTCAGGAAAAACAGATGATCACTGTTCGATGATTTTACTTGCTAACTTCAAAGTAAGCTAACCAGCTGCAGGGTTTATAATAGATCCCCAAAGTTGAAATGGCACAATACCTGGTTGGAACTGCTGAAACAAGTCAGAAATAGAATTGCTCTAATGCAGTACAGGAAGATTGACTTACCAGGATACTTGAGAAGTAGGCCTTTCTTTGAAAGTTATTTTTTTTAAAAAAGCCTTGGTTGCAGAGTCTATGCCACCAATGGAAATGTCTCCTGGCCTGAAATGATTCTCTGGATCCAATTGACTTCTCTGTAGGGTCAGGAGGCATTTGGCTTTGAGCATAGCCCAGACTCCCTGTGTCCACAGAAGCAGCAGCAGAAGCAGCAACATGATGTGTTCCTGATGGACCTTCAACCCTCTGTACAGTCTGAACAAAATGTGAGAAGGTGAAGTGGAAGAATAATTCCTTATTTCAGAATGAATTCAGGCAAAGCTTCATTTCTGAAGTGGAGAGGAGAAAACCCCTCCCCAGGCCCCCCCTCTCTCTGGACCCATTTATACCTCTGTGGATTTCTAATGCCACGACATCAACCCATAAGGCTTTTGTGTGGAATGAAGGTGGAAACATATTATAGCGATGTTTGTGTCAAATCTTCTGAAAGTTTGCTGAAAGGTTTCTAGAGAATTAGCACCAAGAGAACAATTAAATCACTGTAATTTGGGTAATGGCAATGAGGAGAGAAGTCACAGATGAGTTCTAAAGTTTAGAGATGAGTCATTGAGTGGGACAGGAGTTCTTGGTTCCAAACCTCTCTAAGAAATTGTCTTTATGCAAACCAGTGTCAAGAGAAAGTGTTAGTATGTATGTAAACAGTCAAACATTGATCTGGGTGTAGTTGACTTGACTATATTGTCAAGTCAATCAAGGATGAGATTGATGGTTGCTCCTTTTTTTAAATGAGGCAATAAATTTAGCATGAGAAATATGATAGGAGAATGTCACATACTACAGATAGGGAAAAAAATGTGGTGGTAGTTTTTGAACAGATAGATTCTGAACTCTTTGATCGTGTTACTACATTCTTGAGAATGTACAAAATTCCGCCTGATTGGGCTTATTATCAGGGGATGTCTTATTTTGGAGGAAACAGGGTATCTCCAAATATTTAACAGAATAATAGAATAAAAGAATAACAGAGTTGGAAGGGACCTTGGGGGTCTTCTAGTCCAACTCCATGCTCAAGCAGGAAACCCTATACCAGGGGTCAGCAACCCACAGCTCTGGAGCCGCATGTGGCTCTTTCATCCCTCTGCTGCGGCTCCCTGTCGCTGGTCGGCACCACAATTTTGAGAGGAGCTTCCAGTTAGGGTGGGGGGAAGCAGGGCATGCCAGGAGGAGACTCTATGGCAAGGGGTGGGTTTTCCGGTCAGCTCCACAATTGATAGGGCTTTCGGTTAGGACAGGTAGAGGAAAAAGGATGCCGCGCTAGGAGGAGACTCTATGGTGGGGAAACTGGACTTCCGGTCAGCTCCAGAATTGAACAGGGGGCTTCCGGTTAGGACCTTTGTGGCTCTTTGAGTGTTTAAGGTTGCCGACCCCTGCCCTATACCATTTCAGGCTAATGGCTGTCCAATCTCTTCTAAAAACCTCCAGTAATGGAACAGCTACAACCTGTTCCACTAATTAATTGTTCTCAGAGTCAGGAATTTTCTCCTTAGTTCTAGGTTGGTTCTCTCCTTGATAAGTTTTCATTCATTGCTTCTTATCCTGCCTTAAGGTGCTTTGGCAAATAGGTTGATCCCCTCTTCTTGGAGCACCAGGAAACTACCTGAGGATTGGAAAAGAGCTGCTATGGTTCCCATCTTCAAAAAAGGGGAAAAAAACAATCCAGGAAACTACAGACCAATCATCCTGACATCAATACGAGGGAAAAATAACATATATCTGCAAACATCTAGAAACAAATAAAGTTATAAATAGAAACCAACACAGGTTTGTTAAAAACAGATCAAGCCAAACCAATCTTATGTCATTCTTTGACAAAGTGACTAAATTAGTAGACCAGCGAAATGCTGTAGACATAGTATACCTAGATTTCAGTAAGGCATTCGACAAGGTAGACTACATCCTACTTCTTGGTAAACTAGAAAAATGTGACATAGATAGCATCACCATCAGATGGATTTGTAACTCGATGACAAACCATACTCAACAACTAGTTCTTAATGGTACTACATCTACATGGAGGGAAGTAAGCAGGGGAGTACCTCAAGGTTCTGTCATAGACCCAGTACTCTTCAATATCTTCATGAATAACATAGATGAGGGAATCAAACTCATCAAATTTGCAGATGACATTAAGCTGACAGATTTAGCCAATATCTCAGAAGACAAGCTCAGGATCCAAAAGGATCTTGACAGACTTGAACAATGGAAATATGGAGAAAAGGAAGATTTTACACTTAGGCAGAAAAAACCAAATGTACAAGTATGGATTAGGCGAAACATGGCTCAAAAATAGTAACTGTGAGAGGGATCTTGGACACCTAGTGGATGATCACTTAAATATGAGCCCGCAGTGTGCCGCAGCAGCCAAAAAAACTAATACAAGCCTTGGTTGTATAAACAGAGGTATAGAATCAAAGTCACGTGAAGTATTAGTACCGTTTTATAAAGCCTTAGTAAGACCACACCTGGAATACTGCATCCAGTTTTGGTCACCACATTACAAAAAAGATGTTGAGACTTTGGAAAAAGTGCAGAGAAGAGCAACAAAGATGATTAAAGGCCTGGAGACTAAAACATATAAAGAATGGTTGCAAGAACTGGGTATGGCTAGTCTAAAGAAAAGAAGAACTAGGGATGACATGATAGCAGTGCTCCAATATTTCAGGGGCTGCCACAAAGAAGAGAGGGTCAATTTATTTTCCAAAGCACAAGAAGGCAAGACAAGAAACAATGGATGGAAACTAATCAAGGGGAGAAACAAGCTCGAATTAAGGAGAAACTTTGTAACTGGGAGAACAATTAATCAGTGGAACAGCTGGCATTCAGAAGTTATGGGTGCTTCATTACTGGAGGTTTTTAAGAAGAGAATGGGCAGTCATTTGTCTGAAATAGTATAGGGCTTCCTGCCTGAGCAGGTAGTTGGACTAGAAGACCTCCAAGGTCCCTTCCAAACCTGTTATTCTGTTATTCTGTCTCCACCTACATGACTATCAAAGAGTGGCTGTGCAGATCTTCTCCATCCTAGGCTCACTAATCTGCATCTTTGCCCCCATATACTACAATATTCTCCTGAGACCCAACTTGAATACAAAGGAGCAACTAATGATAAAAAAATAAGGAGGGTTCCTAGTTTTAATTCCTGGTTTTTACTAGTGTATTGTAAATATAAGTGAAGATAGTGTGGAAGTCAATTATTTTTATGTGTTTCATAAACACTTTCATTCTTCCTTCTCAAATTTGAATTATGCTGACCAATGGTTAAATCTCAACTTAAGCCAATCCTTTGCCTGCTTTGGAAATATGACTGAACCTGTTTCTAGCTGGTTTTACTGAGCAGGTTCCATGACCTCTTCCTAGCTGGGACTCAGGAAATGAAACCATGAGGCCAGTGGTGAAATCTAAAATTTTTTCCTACCGGTTCTGTGGGTATGGCTTGGTGGGTGTGGCTTGTTGGTCATGTGACCGGGTGGGTGTGGCTTGTTGGTCATGTGATTGGGTGGGCGTGGCTTGGTGATCATGTGACTGGGTGGGTGTGGCGTCAAAAACCAATTATCACACTTTACACAAAAATAACACAAAAGCTACACAACTGACTCACACACAATGCAAAAGCAGCTGGACTTCACACAAAATGGCCCCTGCAACAAGCAGGAACCTCACAGAGTCACAGAGAGCTCAAAAAACAACTATCACACTTTACACAAAAATAACACAAAAGCTACACAACTGACTCCTACACAACTGACTCACACACAATGCAGAAGCAGCTAGACTTCACACAAAATGGCCCCTACAACAAGCAGGAACCTCACAGAGTCACCATTCTGGTCGAATAGGTAGTAAAAAATTCTTTAAAAAAGTTTTTTTTAAAAAAGGGTTCCCCCGCTCAGCTGATTGTCACAGTTGATCGTTGGAACCTTTTTTTTTTAAAAACTTTTTAAAGCATTTTTTACTACCAGTTCGGGCGAATAGGTAGTAAAAAATGCTTTAAAAACTAAAAAAAGGTTCATCAGCTGTGATAATTAGCTGTGCTGATCGTTGGAACCTTTTTTTTTACTTTTTAAAAGCATTTTTTACTACCGGTTCTGCGAACTGGAAGCATTTGTTACTACCGGTTCCGGTGAACTGGGCCGAACCGGTAGCATTTCACCCCTGCATGAGGCTCAACAGAGGAATGGGTCTGAAGTCTGGCTTTCTCTAGCAATGTGTCTGCTAATGTTTAACAAGGCGAAAGGAACTCTGGGTTCCTGGGTTGGTTTTTTTGGGTAGAGTTTTAAAGTTTTTAATTTACATAGTTTTAAAATCGTAACTGTTTTTCTATTTAACTTGTTGTGATCTGGATGCTGCCGAGTCATCTTATTGGGGTGATGGATGGCACA
The DNA here is from genome assembly GCA_003457575.1 of Thermophis baileyi. NCBI lineage: Eukaryota > Metazoa > Chordata > Lepidosauria > Squamata > Dipsadidae > Thermophis > Thermophis baileyi. The sequence goes on along the minus strand of QLTV01003696.1, from coordinate 509,627 downwards.
TAAATGTAATAAATAGGGTAATTCTGACTGACCTTCCCTTTTTTCTCTTTCCAGATTGATTATTCTCATCCTTGGATTCACATATCATGCTTCCCCCCCCCCCGTGATTGTGGAATAACAGCTTTTTTGATGATCCCTCAAAAAAAATACTCACATACTCACTTTCTTTTGCAGCCTATGGAGACATGAACGGGGACATTCACTCATTGACAACAGTGGAGTTATTTCTAAATTTATTTGGGAAACATTAATTCACTGATCATAGATACCATGAAGACTGTTATAAATGTTGCCTCCTTGCCTAGTATCAGCTTAATCAACCTCATTCAAGGAGACAATAGTAAAAAAGTCAGTTTGAATAGAACCTTCCAGAAATCAAGCTGTTTGACGCAGAAATGCCATACTCGTCTCTCTAAAACTGAATTCACCCCACTTTTTGGACAGCTCAAGTCATTGCTCAATTGAGCTGAGAGTAGGGCCAGGAGTAGCTGAGAATTGGAAAAGAGTGGATGACACAGCTTCAAAAACCCTCCTTGGCCAAAATACACTTTTAGACAGACTGTTGCTTACACACACTCTTAAATGGTGTCCTTATGTGGGAGCGGGAAGACATGGGATCACTCTCATAAGACCTACCTTTTAGGGCTGTCCTAGATGAGACTGGTCACAGTTTGAAGACTGATATCACTTTGTGTGGAATTAAAAATGTAGGACCCAAAAAACCCAAAAATCAAGACGCAGTGTAGTATTTATTTATTTAAAAATAATGGGAGGGATTCCTACAGAGAAAAGGTTGCAATCATATTTATCCATTTCAGAAGCAAGGAGAAAATGATGCAGTCATACATATGAAGAGATAACAGTTGATGCAAGCATGGAGATTCATAATTAATAAACCTCAGATTAATTTCCCACCCTTCTACTGTTTTACTGTTCTATCTTCAGTAAAATATATTTAACTTAATAGAAAGAGACATGTCCATTATGTTGCAATAGAAATTGTAATAAAGCTGCTTGACAACCAAACACCAAGCTTTCCCTTTTAATGTGCAAATTAGCACACATTCCTTCTATGTTTCTATTTTGCTAACATACTCCACTCCTCTAAGAATGGTTTTTTTCACTATGGGGGAAATATTAAAATGTCAAAAGTTGCTTGTAAGAATTATTAACTGATATTTTGGAACGTATCTATCAAAAACTCACTCACATTTCTATTTTATCTTGACATCACATGTTCCTTTGTATTCAGATCTGGTCTTAGGAAAATAATAAAGCAACTGGGGATGAAGATACAGCCCAGTAGTCCTGCACTGGAGGCCAAGATGGAGAAGACCTGCACAGCCACCATGTACTTCCCTTTTGTACTCAGGTAGGTGGGCAGGAAGGACACCCAGACACTGCAGAAGACCAGCATGCTGAAGGTGATCAGCTTGGTTTCATTGAAGGCCCCAGGCAGATTCCTGGCCAGGAAAGCCACTGTGAAGCAGATGTTGGCCAGGAAGCCCATGTAGCCAAGGGTACCATAAAACATGGTGACAGAGCCTTCATTGCACTGTAGTATGATTTCTCTAGATTGTGAGTGCATGTCAGACTCAGGGAAGGGTGGGAAAGCACCTAACCAGATGATACAGAAGACAATTTGGAGACCAGAGCAAGAAACGATAATGGACTTGGCCAAACTCTTTCCAAGCCATCCCTGAACTTTATTCCCTGGTTTTGTGGCCCAGAAGGCCAGCACTACTGTGATTGTCTTGGCCAAGACAGCAGAAATGGCAGCAGAGAAGACGATGCTGAAGGCTGCTTGTCGTAGAAGGCAAGTGAATCTTCTTGGCCTACCAATGAACAAGAAAGGGGTGAAGAAGGAAAAGAGGAGACAAACAAGAAGGATATAAGAGAGGTCTCGATTGTTGGCTTTGACTATGGGAGTTTCTTGGAATTTAATGAAGGTTGCCAAGATAAAGCATGTGATTAAAGAGAGGAACAAGGCAATGGAAGTCAGGATGATCCCCAATGGTTCTTGATAGGATAGGAAAGTCTTAATCTTGGGGATGCAGCGGTCTCGGTTGATGTTTGGATGTTGATCTGCTGCACATTTGCTGCATCCTTCTGTGTCTGAAAAAGAGCAAAAGTAACACTGAACTTAAAAGCTTTTCCTTTGTATAATGTCCAAATCTCTTACTCAAGTGTTGGCTACGTTGGCAGCTTTTGGGGAAGATTAATTTGGCCTTGTGAAATCAGCAATGCATTGGGTTTGTTGCCTCAATCACATCTTCCAGGTCTGAGTCTGCTGATGAGATCTATTTCTCTGATGAAACCAGACATTTATCTCCCATTTATAAGCAAAGTGTTGTCAGAGCCGAGGTGGCGCAGTGGTTAGAGTGCAGGACTGCAGGCTACTTCAGCTGACTGCTAGCTGCAGTTCGGCAGTTCAAATCTCACCAGGCTCAAGGTTGACTCAGCCTTCCATCCTTCCGAGGTGGGTAAAATGAGGACCCAGATTGTTGGGGGCAATATGCTGACTCTGTGAACCGCTTAGAGAGGGCTGTAAAGCACTGTAAAGCGGTATATAAGTCTGAGTGCTATTGCTATTGCTATTGCTTGGAAAGCAAGAAAATAAATGCTTCCTATTAGGCATTTATTTTGGTGACTGATGAGATAATCCCACTAGGATGTATGATTCCTCGGCTCACTCCATCCAGAAGAGAACAAGCAAGTTGCAACATTTTACATTTTTTCTGCTAGACCACTTCACAAACGCATGGCACAACATAGAAGAACAAACCCATGAGGACAACATTCAGTAGTCCATCTGCATTTGAAAGACAAATACCATTTTTTGAGGGGTATATGTTTTCTATGCAGTTTTCCTTTAACAACCAACATATTTTGTGGACAGTGTAATGACTGGGTCAATACATTTTTTACACAGAGCTAACCATAATAATACAATTACATATACATAGTTTTTATCTTCCAACTTCTAACTTTAATATGCTCCTTATAATTATAAAATATTCTTTTATATATCAATATGTATAATACTATTTTCAAATGCCATTCTTTTGAAGGCAGCAAAATCCACATTCTGGATTGAGAGGACCACTAGTTTGAAAGAGGGATCAAAGAGGGCATCTACATTAAAACTGAAGAGCCGTCTCTCAACAGAGGGGGAGGGATTTGGCACCACCTATCTCCAGTCTACAACACAGTCCTTTCAGAAGTTCCAAGAAGCTTTCACATCCATTTGCACTATTCAGGTGACCCCGAGGGCACAGATAAACCTCCAGGTGGCCTCAATGCCCCTCAGAAAGAATGCTAACAACCAGATGACTGCCAGGAATATAGCAATAGCAATAGCACTTAGACTTATATACCGCTTCATAGTGCTTTTACAGCCCTCTCTAAGCGGTTCACAGAGTCAGCATATTGCCCCCAACAATCTGGGTCCTCATTTTACCCACCTCGGAAGGATGGAAGGCTGAGTCAACCTTGAGCCGGTGAGATTTGAACCGCTGAACTGCAGCTAGCAGTCAGCTGAAGTAGCCTGCAATGCTGCACTCTAACCACTGCGCCACCTCGGCTATAAAACCTTCCATTCCCCACCATTCGGTCAGAACTGAAGAAGCTTCTTGGATGAGAAGTGAAACATCTTCAAGGAAAAACAAAGAAAGTTCAGCTGCCTCTGCAAAAAGCGCCTTTGGGACAATCGGACAAATTGGAATCTAATTTGTTGCTGGTGAATTTGAAGGAGAAGACATTTGGGGTGGAAAGTGCAGGTTTGTTCGAGAAAGATGAAAATGGCATTGATCTTAAAGACTTTGAGTTGATAGAACTGATGAGGGGTGAAGTGGACTTTCTTAAGATTTTTGGAGATTGGGGAATGGACCTATTGTATCTAACTGGGAAAGTTTTTTTTTAAAAGAACAAATGCTGTGGAGATTTGGTGTGGACAACAGAGATTTATGATTTTGGGGCATGACATCCAACTGTTGGGAAAGATCCTTGTTAAAATTTTAAGGAAAAGCTTTATTATTAAGAATCATTCAAGGATATTTTTAATTTTATATTATGTTTTGTTTAGTTGTTTATTTTTCTGTATTTTTTCTTTCTTGTAGTTTGTATCTTAATGTTGTGAATAAAATAAAATTTATTATTGAAAAAAAGAAGAGTCAAATGTTCCTCATTTTATTGGAGAACCCCAAAACAGAAAAGCAGAGATTCACTGCTGCCCATGGCAGGCAATAGGAGTCAGAAAAAAAGGTTACTGTCATGGCTCAAACTCTGATTCTGAACAAGCTGAACCATGGAATGTTAGCCTCAGCAGGCACAAAGCCAAGAATCACATGAAGCTGATCAAGCACTGGCACTATCAGAACAACTGGATCAGTCAGATGATGAGATATGGCTGTCAATCTCTTCAACTGGGCAAATAAAACAGAGAACTGAGGAAAGGCAATGAAAGAGGCTTCTTGCCAAGCAAGGGAGTAAATATCTTAACCTAGCTGGCTAAAGCCTGATTTAAAAGGCACCTTTGACCTGTGGTTCACCTTGGAAACATCTGTCTGATCTCCTGCTCTGATGTGCTGTTCTTGGGAATCATGTTTGGATAAAAAGACTCTGAAACTCTGACCTTGAGAATTGTGCTGTCAAAATTAGCTTGACTCTCTGAACTTGCTAAAAAGCCTATCAAAATGCTCTCAAGGAAAATGTTGAGGTATGTGGTCTTCCCAAAGGGTTGTCCCTTTCCTCTGGTGCCACCCACCTTCCATGGTAGAAATGGTTCCTTCAGGACAGGGAAGACAGTCGTAGCAGGAGATGGGTTTTCCTTCCTGAGACACCTTCATAAATCCGGGATGGCAGCTTTCCACACACCTGGAAGTAGGCAAGGGCTGGGCAGAGGGAGAAAGACCATCCAGAAAATGAATTGTGATTTAATTTCCAACAAGGAACAAAAGAGAAAGAGGTTGGTGATCTCCAGTTTAAGGCTTAGAGTTGCTAGATTTGAAGCTCTTTTGAAAAGCTCAATCGTCTGTCCAGTTGTAAGTTGCTTCCCTTTTCTTCTGTCTTGCTAATATTTTGAACACTTCCATTTACATATTAAATTGCTCAAGTTAAAATTTAATGCATTTTTATTCCTTTTGGAAAATGATCTCAAACCTACCCTGGCTCAAATCTACTTCTCTTCACTGAAGATTAGTGGATATTTCCTTAAATGGTTAGTGATATCTTTCTTGCGAACAACTTGATACCTACAGAAATAATTTGTTGCCTGTCTTGGAGAAAGTTGATGACATTCAAAACCTCTGCTTGTCCCAAGAAAGCAATTCTACTGTTAAGAGATTTACTAAGTGTGAAATAAAGATTTTCCCCACCTTGTTCAGCTTATTCAACTCTTCCAAACCCTTTGGACTGACCACAAGCTTGAAATCTAGGGATCCCTTTTTTTCTAGGTTGCCTAAATTCACTCTGTGAAGTGACTTGTTGTAATACATCCAGGCGACAACATTCAGCTCCACTGCCAGGTCTCCCTTCTCATACACTCCATTTATGGATATATTGTGAAACTCAGAGTTTTCAAGAAAAGAATGAATCTGGAATGGAAGAGATTATGTCATTGTTTAGACAGGATATCCAGGCTCCCTTTGTAAGTCCCTTTATTGGTCTGATGAGAGAAATATAGGCTTCTGATTTATTTTCCAAGTTGGAAATTAATCTTAATCGTACACTAACATACTTTTAAAATATATAGATATATAATCTGAAGAAAGACTAAAATATGATGGAAAGACAATTCCCAAGAGTTTCAGGATTCTGTAATTATTGTCATGAAAAATATAATAGTATTCCCGACATCCTTGTTTTATCTTTTTCTTGATCTGCCCATTCTTGAAGGTTTGTCACGAGCAAAGCCCATCTATGCCTTTATCTATGTGTAAAGTGTCTTTCTTTGAATTGAATATTGGGATAAATACTTAGTGGTTAACAAGTGATCCTTATCCGATTTTCTTGTTTACCAGCCTCAAATGTTCTTCTTGAAAAAAAAAAAAATCTTCAAAAACTGCTTTATTAGTTGAATGCCCACAATTCTAGGATGACCCATTTCCTAGTAGTCACTATGAAAAACATCCTTAATTATTTGGGCTACCACCATCACTGAAGAAAACAGAGGCAAATTTAAAAATGGATAAGAATTGAAACACTACAGAGGAGAAGAGATGATGGATAGAAAGAATTGCCCTTTAAATATTAAAGTAGCCCAATTGTAAGCTGAAAGAGACAGAGATAAAATTAGATAGGGTAAATATTAGAATATAAATTTTTATAGACTGAATAAAAATAATAGATAGAAAGATTAGAAGTTTACAGATGTTAGGCATTTTAAAAAAAATGTATGTTTAAATAATATAATGAGGATGACTTAAATTTGATAAATGTGACAGAGATTACTAACATTGTTAGTGTGAATGGGATTAATATGAGTGATACCCAGAACCAACTTTGTTCATCATTGGCATCCTTCAGTCTTGAAAGACTATGGTATCGTGCTCTGGAAAGAGTTCCTAAAACAGCATCTAGTGTGGCTAAAAAGGCCAATCCGAGAGTGGCAATCCCTTCCACACTGAGGGCAGATACATTCTGTCCCCTGCCCGGCCACCGGATTTCGCTGGTTCCGGGACTGCCTCTTTACCTCAGCCTGCCGAACAAGTGTCTCTTCGAAATGGAGAAGGCCGTGCTGCGTCTTTAGCCTCCAAGCTTTGTTCATACACAATAGAGAAAAGTTTAGATTGAACAAGAAAGATAGAGATGAAGATAGAGATAGAGATGAGGAGTTAGGCATTTTTTGTTTGTATGTTTAAACAATATAATGAGGATTACTTAAATGTGATAAATGTGACAGATATTGCTAATATTGTTACTGCAAATTGGATTAATATGAATGATGTCCAGAACCAACTCTGTTCACACACAATATGGATGTATATTTAAAATAATAATAATAAAAAATATAATACGAAAAATAGAAATGATTGAAAAATCTCCCTGACTGCATCAGATAGATGAAGTATATAATTTTATATTATTTTTGGACTGGATGTTCTTTCTTTCTATACTTTCCTAAGGAAATGGCATTTGAATACACATGAAAGAGACATGGCAGACTTCTCCTCCAGCTCAGTTACACAAGAACCTTACAATCCTTCCACACGTTCCTTTTTATTGATCCATCCTACACTCCTTGGCAGATCCTGAACTGACACAACCTTCTCTCTTTTGCAGAGAAATATCCTCTTTCACTTAGAGGCAAGAGTGTGCAAACACCTTCTCTCACCTTTCTTGCTTTTCCATATCCAGCATAAGATGTGAAAAACTAAATTTCATCTCAGAATAAAACTCCTCTTTTCAGCAGAAAATGAAGGTCATTTTATGTACAAAATAAGCTTCAAGACATAACTGAAAGTTGGAACTTCAGAGTTAGTCATGGCTGACTTGAAGACGTCTCCATGAACAGAGGAGCGTTATGAATGTGGTGAAGCATGAAGGAACAGTATGTAGACCAATGTCTATGGAGATTCTCAGTCATCCAGGTCATAGTTGTCCCAAAGGTGCTTTTTTCAAGAGGCAACTGGACTTTCCAGAAAGTCCAGTTGCCTCTTGAAAAAAGCACCTTTGGGATGGGTATTTAGACCAGTCCTTCAGAACCTGTCCAAAGAAGGAGAGGGCAGGAGATTGCCCACAAGTACTATAAATGGAAGGTCCTTGTGAGGGGATCCTAAAAGAGGTGTCTTATTCACATGGAAGACCACTCTTTTAGGAGACGAAGGGAGATAAATTTGAGATGATACCTACAGTAAGTCCATGAAAATCTGGTTATGTGCCTGAGTTTGACCCCCAAGTTGTTAAGGGACCCATTTCTTGCCTATATTAATATCTTGAATAAAGGGTTAACACAATTAAATCCATATTAGTAACTGAGATTCCTTGTATGTTGCACATGGACATTAGAGCAGACTAAAGGACCAGGCAGGAAAAAAAAAGGTGCATCAATCAATATTCAAACTAAGGTTTTAAAACAACCAATATTGGTATAACCTTGGAGTTACTTAAAAAGACCATTGAAAAGTGGACTGAGTTATTAATAACTAAACTTTTAGAAATTCTAAAGGTCCCAATGAGTGAAACTTTAGAGGCTGTGAAGGAAGATTTGAAAAACTACGTGACACAGATATAATAGAACTTGAAAGTGTGGAATATGATAAAACTGAAAAGATAACTAGAATGAAACTATAAAAAACTAAATCAAGAAAAAGACTTTATGAGAAAGACCTTTGGAAACAGGGCAAAGAAATGCCACTTAGGGAATGATAAGATAAGAGACTGTATAGCCCACAGCTGCGAAACAGGTGGGGAAAGAGGCTCAGAACAGAGGTGGGTTCCTCCCGGTTCGGACCGGTTCACCCGAACCGGTAGCGACCCGCTGATGATGTCACGGATCCAGTTCAGTCGGTGCCGGTCCGTGGGTGCCGCCATCTTTTTTTTTGGAATTTTTTAAACATTTTTTTCTTCTGCGCATGTGCAGAAGCCGAGTTTCCGGCACTGCGCATACGTCGCCATCTTGTTTTTGGCTTTTTTTTGGAATTTTTAAAAATTTTTCGGCACTGCGCATGCCCACGAGGTGCGGCCATGCGGCGTGGGAGGAAGCGAACCGGCAGCGAGGTAAGTTAGAACCCACCCCTGGCCCAGAAGATACACTGCCTAACTTCTCAGTCTGTAAAGGAAATTTATGTGAATGTAGCCTTACAATAAAATAGAAGTAGCTCATCTGGTCTGTTTCCTGCCTGAATGCTTGAGAAGATTGACTGATCCTTTCTCCCTTCTTTTCCCTTATTAGTTTTAAAAAATAGTTAGAAAGGAGAATATGTTGCTAAAGAAGGAGAAGGAATGAATGGAATGCGAAAGGGAATAGAATGGAAAGTTGGAATTCAATTTACTTTCTGTAGTCAGAATAAATGATTTTTTTTTTCAAAATAGCTGCCCAGTTCTTAAAATTACAAAATGGATTCTTGTCTGTGGGAGAGATGCATGTAACATAAAACAATACCTGCCAAGCCTTCAGTCTTGGAGCTTCTAAGTTCTTACGACCTTCCATCTTTCTCCTCTTGGATTTGGATAAATAGGCTGCATCTAAGGCCCTCGCCACAGCCCAGATGATGTTGTAAATGATATAATTGTCTAGAGACAGGATCCGATCCTTCACCTGTTGTGGACGAGCCTGCAATTTCTCTCTCTCTCTGCATCGTCTCCACACTTTCGCAGAAAAGGCATCCTTGGTTTCTGAGCACCTAAAGGATTTTGTTGTAAAGCGGCTCATGTAGGAATCAAACAACCTATACTGATGATAACTCAGTGTTTGTTTCCCCTTCAGAACAAAGGAAAGGATGCTATTAAAGCAGTGCCTGGAGAATGAGCGGCTGCCTGACAAATAAAAGGTTAAGTCCAAGAGCACTGTCACCACCAGGATCTTTCCTGCACATATTTGTAGACCATCTAGAATAATTGTTCCTACACTGATTGATTTGATCTCTGAAGCATGAAGAAAGATGTTTGCTTGTCTCCATTTGTTAAATAAAGGAACATCTATGGACAGTTCTCTAACAGTTGCTGGAAAGGTCTGTGATATAACAGGAGCAATGCCGTTTCTTATCAGCATGGAAGTCAAGATGGTCAGGAATTTCTGCCCCTTCTCAGTGTCTGTAGCAATCAGACCAACCAAAGTCCACTTGAAATGGAGGAGCAGCTTGACCATCCCTGAATACTGGAAACCTTCATCAGGGAGCAATGGGTGGAAGAAAGGAAATTGAGTTTTATCCCTCAGAATCTGGGAAACAAAATTGTAACTAATCTGAAAAGGAACAAAATGTGTTATTTTATGGTAGTCCCAGGAAGACCAAAATGTAAGGCAGTGGTTCTCAACCTTCCCCGCCACCGCGACCCCGGCCCCGCCCCTTCCCCGCACGTGCGTGTTGCCAGGCGAGAAGCGATGAGGTGACAAAGGGGGCGTGGCACCAAGATGGCGGGCTAGCGCACACGGCCCTTCCATCGGCGCCTGCACAATCGAGGGGCGCCCGTGCGTTGCACCGTCCCCGGGTACTCGTATGTGGACGGATAGAGGAGCGGTGTCTCGGTTCCTAAGACCATCGGAAATATGTGTTTTTCCGATGGTCCCCTGTGAAAGGGTCGTTGGAACCCCAAAGGGGTCGCGACCCACAGGTTGAGAACCGCTGATGTAAGGTATCAACGAAGGCTTAGTTCCACTCCTTGAAGACTCCTCTACTCACCCATTGCTTCATGATTGCTCCTCTCCCTTTACTCCTTGAGAGAATTTTTTATTCCAGGAGAAGAAAGGTTTCCCAGGTCTAGATTGGCACCATGGTGAGAGTGGATATGTTTGCTTTACTCCACCCCTCAGTCAAAGCTACATGATTACAAGGTGCTTTTTCAAAAGACAACAGGACTTTGTTTTTCCTTGAAGACATTCCACTTCTCATCCAAGAAGCATCCAGTTTCCTTTTAAAAAAGCACCTTTGGGACAACCATGACCTGGATGATTGAGTATCTTCATAGACATGCATGGTTAAAAATTGTCTTCGCAGCGAAGACTCACCTGTGGGATTTTATAGGTGCCTAACATGGATGATATCTGGATGGAAAAGCCAGTTTCAGCCCCTTCCAGAACAGCCACTGTTTTTCTCTGTCTCCCACACCTGTAGTTGGGAACACTGGCCTCCCCGTCTGAAAGCAGATCCAGCAAAATATCTGAGGTCTTTTCTGGGCTGTAATAATTATCATAGATATTGTAACCCAGGGTGATATTGGGCAAGAGATGAGAATCCTGGTTGACATCTTGGACAGCCAAAATGAAGGACAGCATTTTTGAGTAGTCTTTTACTTTCTTCCTGCAAGTATAATGAATTAAACATACACCAATTCATGAAAATATCGTTTTATTTAATCTCTCTTTAACAAAATACTTCTGATCCGCCTTATCCCAGGAATTCTTCTAAATGGATCAGAGCAATGCAGGAAAACAAGAGATCTGATTATAGTTCAAAATGGGGTGTGATGGCTCAGTGGTTAAAGAAGCTGAGCTTCTCACCTGGCAAGCTGACTGCCTGGATTTGAGACCCAAGTGCTGAGTGATGGGGTGAGTTCCTGTTACTTGCCCCAGCTCCTGCCAACCTAGCAGTTCGAAAGCATATGAATGCGAGTAGATAAATAGGTACCATTTTGGTGGGAAGGTAACAGTGTTCCATGTTCCTTGGTGTATAGTCATGCTGTTCACATGACCATGGAAGTGTCTTTGGATAAGGTTGGTTCCCTTGGCTAAAAATGGAAATGAGAACTGCCCACTAGAGTCACACATAACTGGACAGGGGAAATCTTTACCTTTACCTATATTTCAAAAGCGCTAATCAAGTATGTGACATCTGAGTGGGTTTTCAGCATTTGTCAACATATTATGATGCATTATTTTATTTATATATATATATATAAATACCCTTGGCTAAAAATGGAAATGAGAACTGCCCACTAGAGTCACACATAACTGGACAGGGGAAATCTTTACCTTTACCTATATTTCAAAAGCGCTAATCAAGTATGTGACATCTGAGTGGGTTTTCAGCATTTGTCAACATATTATGATGCATTATTTTATTTATATATATATATATAAATA
>QLTV01003696.1:447731-468678 GCA_003457575.1 Thermophis baileyi | reverse complement strand
ATACATTCCTTGCTGCGGTTATTATATGGATCATCAAATATATTTCTTCTTTTTTATATTTATCTGGCATAATTCCCAACAAAAAAGTTTCTGTGGCCCAAGATTGACAGGAAACTGGACAAACTTATTTGGCAGGGGATCCTGGAGCCGGTCGACCATGCCAAATGGGAGACCCCTATAGTCACCCCCGTTAAAGGGGACGGCACCATCAGGAGTTGCGTGGACTATATATGTACAATTAATAAGGCTTTGCAGCAGAGCGCCTATCCTGTGCCGATCGTGCACCATCTACTTCACTCCCTGGGCCCTGGCCGCCTGTTCGCTAAGTTAGACCTGGTACAGGCGTACCAGCAGCTGCCGGTAGATGGCACCACAGCTGAGGCACAGATCATTGTGACTCACAAGGGGGCTTTTAAGTGTCACAGGCTGCAGTTTGGGGTTAGCGTGGCCCCGGGGTTGTTCCAGAGTGTAATGGAACGCCTGTTGCAGAACCTCCCCAGGGTCATCCCATATTTTGACGACGTCCTCATTTCAGCCTGTGACCCAGACCAGCTCCGCTGTTGAGTCAGGATGGTCCTATCAAAGCTGCGCGCTGCTGGGCTTAAAGCCAAGCACAGTAAATGCTTGCTGGGGGTGCCGGAGGTAGAATTCTTGGGCTACCGTATCGACGGTAATGGCATTCACCCCGCAGAGAGGAAGCTTCGGGCTATTCGTGAGGCTCCATCCCCCAAGAACTAAAGTGAGCTCCAAGCCTTCCTTGGGCTCCTTAATTTTTACAGTCTTTTCCTGCGGAACAAGGCCACCGTAGCTGACCCCCTGCATAGACTTCTAGCAAAGAACACACCCTGGGTTTGGGGCCCCAGGGAAGCCGCAGCCTTCAGTGCTGTCAAAAAACTCTTAACTGCTGACAGTTTCCTGATCCAATATAATACCACGCTACCTTTGGTATTGGTCTGTGATGCTTCCCCTGTGGGCGTGGGGGCTGTCCTAAGCCATAGACTCCCAAATGGGACTGAAGCCCTGGTGGCCTACCACTCGAGAACCCTGTCCAGTGCCGAAAGGAATTACAGCCAGCTGGACAGGGAGGCCTTGGCTGCTGTGGCTGGGGTAAAAAAGTTCCATGAGTACCTTTTTGGGAGGGATTTTGAACTGGTGACGGACCACAAGCCTCTCTTGGGGATGCTCGCTGGGGACTGCCCCACATCGGTGGCCCTGTCTCCCCGTTTCACCCGCTGGGTGATTTTCCTGTCGGCCTACTCGTATCGCCTGGTGCATCGGCCAGGAAAGGACATGGGCAACGCGGATGCTTTGAGCAGGTGCCCGTTGCCCGACCTGCTCACTGACTGTGCCCCCGACGCTCCGGTCCTCCTGATCGACCTTGTGGACTCTGGTTTAGTCACCTCGGCCGAGGTGGCTAGGCATACGGCCAAGGACCCCTCCCTCAAAACTGTTTTGAACTGGGTGTGGAGGGGATGGCCGATGGACCCGGTAAAGCCAGACCTCAAGCCCTATGCACAGTGACAGCATGAACTGTTTGAGCAAGGGGGCTGCCTCCTCTGGGGTGACCGAGTGGTCATTCCACCCAGCCTGCGAGCTGGAATTCTAAGAACATTACATGAAGGCCATCTGGGGATTGTCCGGATGAAGGCCTTGGCTAGGAGCTATGTGTGGTGGCCTAATATGGATGCTGAGATTCAGAATTGGGTTGAATTATGCAAACCATTCCAGGAGTCTAGGCCAGCTCCCCCTAGGGCCCCTGTACATGACTGGGAACAGCCAAAAGCCCCTTGGTCTCGACTGCATGTTGATTTTGCAGGTCCCTTTTATGGGCAAATGTTTATGATCTTAGTTGATGCCTACTCGAAATGAATCGAGATTTTCCTCATGGGCTCGACCACTGCCGAGGCCGTATTCAAGGTCCTCAGGCACCTATTCACCACTCACGGGCTACCAGACATCCTGGTATCAGATAATGGGCCCCAATTTACCGCTACCCAATTTGAGGGGTTCCTAGCAGAATTGGGGGTCCGCCATGCCCTATCCTCGCCATTCCATCTGGCTATGAATGGCCTGGTAGAACGCTTCGTACGGTCAGCAAAGGAGGCCTTAGGAAGGCTAGGCCCCGGGGATTGGCAGGCCAGGGTGGACAAGTTTCTTTTAACCCAACACATTATGCCCAGTGCTACCACAGGCCACAGCCCGGCCGAACTCCTCATGGGCCGCAGGCTCCGGTCTGTATTAGACCGCCTGCACCCAAACTACACAACAAAAGAGAAAAGTGATCAAACTCAGACCACCAGATCTTTCTCAAAAGGAGACCCAGTATTTGCCCGCAACTACGCCGAGGGGTCCCTGTGGCTACCTGGGGAGATCAAAAAATATTGGGTCCAATGTCCTATGAAATCCAGCTAAACAATGGCCGGCTTTGGAAAAGGCACATTGACCAACTGAGAAAGCGAGTTAAGGGGGAATAGCTAAAACCGCAAAGTGTAAATAATTATACTCCTTCCCTAGCTGACTCAAGCCCATTGGAGCCGGAAGACCTACCAGAGGAACCAGGAGTCCAGCGGCCCATGAGGAGTTCGGCCGGGCTGCGGCCTGTCGTAGCACTGGGTGTAATGTGTTGGGTTGGGATGAAGCTGGAATGGAAGAAAAAAATGGGAAGGTTTAGACATGTCCAAACTTCTGTGTGGAAGAAGGACAATTAATCAACACTGAACTGCAACCCTTACCAACTTACTATTTAAATATATATATGAATTGGACAAACACTGTGAAATGTGAAGAGCAACAATTTCACAGAGTTTCTGGATCCTGTAATTATTCCCATGAAAAATATAATTGGTTTCTGGAATCACTGTATTATCTGCTTCTTGACCTTTCCAGTCTGGGACATCTGTCATGAAACTTCAAAGCCTGCCTTGTCTTTTATATATCCCTTACATTGAACAAAATCAAGACAAGGTTATTTTGAATTTCATTCTTAGAATGTAGAATATTAGAGTTGGATGGGACCTCAGAGTGGTCTTCTAGTCAAAACCCCTGCTCAAGCAAGAATTCAGTTAATTTATTGTACTCTGAATATTTGATATTTTCAAAACAGGTGCCCAGTTCTTAACATTACAAAATGGATTCTTGGCTAAAGGAGAGATGCATGGAACAGAAAAGAAATACCTGCCAAGCCTTCAGTCTTGGAGTTTCCAAGCTCTTACCACCTTCCATCTTTGTCCTCTTGGACCTGGACAAATAGGCTGCATGTAAGGCCCGGGCCACAGCCCAGATGGTGTTGTAAATGAAATAATTGTCCAGACACAGAATCTGATCCATCTTCTCCTGAGACAGAGCCTGCAATTCGTCTCTCTCTTTGCACCGTCTCCAGACTTTCACGGAAAAGGCATCTTTGATGTATGAGCATATAAAAGATTTTTCTGCAAAGTCTTCTATGAAAGAATAAAACTGCCTAAACCCACCATACTTTGTCATTTGATTTGTCTTCAAAGGAAAAGAAAGAATGCCGTGAATGAATTGGAAATAAAGTTTTTCTTCGGCCAAGTAAGTGTTAAAGTCCCAGACCACCGTTGTTATCAGGACTTTTCCTGCAACAGGTTCCTTAATTCTTTCATGCGCCAGATGTAGAATTGCCAATCCCATGCCGACTGATTCAATCTCTACCAAAAAAAGAATGATGTTCACTTGCCTCCAATTGTGATATACATGCAAATTTTTAAAGATATTTTGAAAAGTTGGTGTAAATGTATGTGACATAACTGAACAAACGCCATTCCTTATCAGCATGGAAGTCAAGATGGTCAAGAATTTGTGCCCCTGGTCAGTGTCCGGAGCAAGCAGACCAACCAAGGTCCACCTGAAATGGAGGAGCAGCTTGACCATCCCTGAATACTGGAATCCTTCAGCAGGGAGCATTGGGTAGAAGAAAGGAAACCCAGTTTTATCCCTCAGAATCTGGGAAACAAAATTGTAACTAATCTGAAAAGGAAGGAAAAGTGGTACTTTATCTGAGATCCATGAGAGCCCAAATGTAAGATGTAAGACATTGTTCCTATTGAAGGATTAATTCCACTCTTTGCAGTAAAGACTTCTCCACTCACCTATTGCTTCATGCTTCTCTTCTCATTCATTCCTTGAGAGGAATCTTTTTTTTTATCCCAGGAGAAGAGAATGTCTTCAGGTCTGATAAAAGGGGATATGTTTGCTTTACTCTTTCCCTCTCTTTGAATAACCTGAACTATCAGTCTTAAGATCTATCGTTCCCACAATGAAACCTGGTCTTCATTTACAGATGATTGACTTGACTTCTGATTGAAAGCTGCATGATTAAAAATTTTCTCAGCAAAGACTCGCCTGTGGGATTTTGTAGGTGCCTAACAAGGTTGATATCTGGATGGAGAGACCAGTTTCAGTCCCTTCCAGAACAGCTACTGTGTTTCTCTGTCTTCCACAACTGTAATTAGGAACATTGGCCTCCCCTTCTGAAAGCAGGTCCAGCAAAGCATCCGAAGTCTTCCCTGGATTGAAATAATTTTCATAGACATTGTAGCCCAGAGTGATATTGGGTAAAAGATGGGAATCCTGGTTGATCTCCTTGATAGCAAAAAGGAAGGATAGCATTTTCCAGTATTTTGGTGATGATATCTTGCATAGAAAAGGTGATAAACATACAGTAATAAGTGAAAAGAATATTATATTTCATCTCTGTTTACCAAAATACTTCAAAACTGCCTTAGATGAAGAATTCAGTTGAAAGGGTTGGTGCAATTCTGAAAAAAATGTAATTCACAAATAATAAAAAAACACATTACATTAATAAAATATATCTGATTGTATTTCAAAAGTACTAACCAGATGTGTGATAGCTGAGCAGGTTTTGAGCACTTGGTGACATCTGGGTAGATTGTTCCACCTATTTTAAGAAGGCTAACAATCTCTCCAGATTTCTCACATGTTTTAATGAAGCTCTTGGATTATTCAATTTATATTTCATTTGAAGATAATCAATGCATCTTATATCTAAAGGAATGTATTTGCTATTAGCTTTGGCTTATTCTTGAAGTTATCAGTATCCTTGCAGTTGGTCTAAGAGTACAGACTGACTAATGAATATTTTCATTCTTTTCTCTCTAGTTATTTTTTTCCAGTATTTAACACCGTAGTTGTTTGACCTATTTTTATATTAAAGATAGCATCATTAATTGCACATTGAGACACAAACCTATATAGAGAATGAGGAATTGCGACTCTTAACAAAACAATAAATTATTGATTCCTGCACATTTTGCATTTTGATGACTGCTGTCAAAAGTCTTTGGAGAATTGATTTACATCATTATAGGATATGGGAATTTGGTATCAGTTTAAAATGGAAATCACCCAACATGGAAACTCAATGAAAGAACAAGTTCTGACCTGAGATTTGTTCAATGAACATAAGATCCAAAAACAGAAGTGGGAGCCTATCGCATTTTCAGTGTAAGGAAAAATATATAGCATTCCTGCATTTTTGAGTCCCTTCATGGGGGAAGGGGACCTAGAAGAGAGGAACTATCCAATCCTCCTTTGAGGATGTCAAGGGAAGTGGCTGTTTGTTCTTGAAAGTTAAGAAAAAGAGAAAATCTCTGCTTCATGAATGCACTTGAGAATTTCAAAGGAGACTCGTTTGCATGCTGGAACTAAAATAGATCCCAACGGATTAAGTGCCTGCTAGAATGGTTGAACTAAGTGAGAAATAAAGTTGCTTTAATGCAGTACAGGAAAATGGACTTACGAGAATACTGGAGTTCCAGGGGTTACTTGGAAATTTAATATTTGAAACAAAGCCTTAGTTGCAGAGATTATGCTATCAATGGAAATGTCTCCTGGCCTGTAATGATTATTTGGGTCTACCTCATCCCTCGGCACAGTCAGGGGACATTTGGCTTGGAGCGTCCCCAAAATTCTCTGGGTCCACAAGAGCAAGAGAAGCAGCAGCATAAACTGGTGTTCTGGATGACGCCTTCAGTCTTGTAGGTGGTTTGAATGAAGAGCGAGAAGAAGAGTGGAAGAAAGCTTTCTTATTCCAGGCAGAAATCAACCAAGGCTTCATTTATAAACAGGGGGGGGGGGAATTCTTCTTGCCTGCACTAAATCCTCACAAGCTTCTCTTTCTCTCTAGACCCATTTATGCATCGACCGTTTTCCAACGCCAGCCCACAAGGTTATTGTGTGAAATCCAGGTGAAAACATATTATTGATCTGTTGTTGCAAACCTTTTGAAAGGTTGCAGAAAAGACTCTTGAGAATTAGCACCAAGACAATCACTAAATCCTTGTAATTCAGATAATGACAACAAGAAGAGAAGTTACAGATGGGCTTCAAACTTTGGAGAGAAGGCACTGAGTGAGATAGGAGAACTTGACTCCAAATTTTTTTTTTAAGAAAATGTCTTTATGCAAACCAGTGTCAAGAGAGAGTGTTAGCACGTGTATGGGAACAGTCACACATTGATCTGGATATACAGGTAGTCCTGAATTTATGACCACAATTGAGCCCAGTTGTTAAGTTAGTAAGATAGTCATTAATTGAGTCTGGCTTCCCCATTGGCTTTGCTTGTCAGAAGGTCGCAAAAAAAAAAAAAAGGATCACATGACCCCGGGATACTGCGACCATCATAAATATGGGTCATTTGCCAAGCGTCTGAATTTTGATCACATGACCATGGGGCTGCTAAAACCATCATGAGTGTGAAAAATGATCCATAAATCACTTTTTCAATGCTGTTGTAACTTTGAACGGTCACTAAATGAACTGTTGTAAGTCAGGGACCAAGTTTAGTTGGTCTCTATTTGTGATAGATTTTGGCTATATTATCAAGTCATCTAAGGATTCACCGTGGTTGGCAATTGCTTTTCTTTTGAATAATATCCATAAATGAAGTTTGGGAACCATGTTTGTTGTTTTTACTTCTTTTATAAAGCTTACCAAACCCCAGCAGATGTCCTGAGAATGAGGACTTTTATCCATTTATTATTTTATTTTATTTATTTTATTTATTTGTTTGTCAAACATGTACAAGATAGCAGGTATAGGTATAAACATAAACATAATCAAAGTGAATACAGATAGATGAGGACAATAGGACAGTAGGACAGGGACGGTAGGCACGCTGGTGCGCTTATGCACGCCCCTTACAGACCTCTTAGGAATGGGGTGAGGTCGACAGTAGACAGTCTAAGGTTAAAGTTTTTTTGGGTTTGGGGAAGAAACCACAGGGTCAGGTAGTGAATTCCAGGCATTGATCACTCTGTTGCTGAAGTCGTATTTTCTGCAGTCGAGTTTGGAGCGGTTTACATTAAGTTTGTATCTATTGTGTGCTCATGTATTGTTGTGGTTGAAGCTGAAGTAGTCATTGACAGGTAGGACATTGTGGCAGATAATTTTATGAACTACATTTAGATCGGTTCTAAGGCGACGTAGTTCTAAGTTGATATTATATTGATTCTCCTATTTAGTTATTCCCACTTTTTAGAAATACTCTGATATTCACAAGAAGAAGGTTTGTTATAAAAATGATGCAGTCCTAGCATGTTAAACTGATTATATGCAAAACCTATATCTTTCTCAACCTTAGCAGTTTAAAGCAGTGGTGGGCTGCAACCGGTTTAATAACCGGTTCGGTGATCGCACGCGCGCGCCTAACACGCTTGCGCGCAGCATTCAAAATACAGCAATTTGAAGCTCAGCTGCTTACCTTCTAAGGCAGCCCCGGTAAGTAGAACAGCGGAGGCGCAGAAATCAGGTGTGCCGCGTGAATCAGCTGAGCCAGAAAGAAGGAAATATAGGATAGGATAGGGCAGGGATGGGTGGGCAGGGCCAGCTGATCGTCGGAACTACCGGTTCGCCTGAATTGGTCCGAACCGGCAGCAGTCCACCACTGGTTTAAAGATACTGGCTGGGGAATTTTGGGAGCTGAAATCCACACATGTTCATGTTTCCAAGGTTGAGAAAGACTGATCTATGCTATATATCTACTTGACTGTGCTTAGTCTTTTGTCTATAAACAACAGGTGACTATATTTCCCAGATTCCAAATGTCCTTCTTTCCTAGCAATCAAGGTTATCCTAGCCCAGTCTTTTATCCAGCCCTTTCCTTTAAGCACTGTGAAGTCTTCTCCTTCCACCCAGGGCTTAATTTCCATTCAACCCTATCTATTTTTCCACCAGCTGAAAATGCTGCTGGTTCAAACAACACTGTTAACAAATGTTGTAGCTGTGAATATTGCCATGGATTAAATCTGATAAATTTTAAAATCAGATAAATCTGATTTTAAAAGAGCTGATTTTAATAAACTCAGAGAGAACTTGGGAAAGATTCCTTGGATGAAAATTCTAAAGGGAAAAACAACTCAAGAATCTTGGGAAACTCTGAAAAATATGATCATAAAAGCCCAGACCAGCACAATACCGCTGACAAAGAAAAACAAGAAATCAAAGAAGAAACCAGCATGGCTGCACAAAGATCTCTCTGACAAATTGAAAGACAAAAAGGGCAAGTACAAAAAATGGAAAGAGGGACACATAACTAAGGCAGGATACCAGCAGATAGCCAGAATCTGCAAAGATGAAGTCAGGAAAGCAAAGGCCCAGAATGAACAAAGACTTGCAACAAAAGTCAAAGATAATAAAAAAAGTTTCTTCCAACACACAAATAACAAGAAAAAAATAAAGGAAACAGTTGGTCCACTAAAGAGAGAAGACAGCAAGGAAGTAGCAGGCAACAGAGAGAAAGCAGAGCTGCTTAACTCATTCTTTGCATCGGTCTTCACACAAAAAGAAACTATAGCCCAACCTACCAGAAATATCACTGCAAAAAACAGACTGGAAACAAAAGTTAAAATAAGCAAAAATACAGTAAGAGAACACCTGTCTGAACTTGATGAATACAAATCACCAGGACCTGACGGATTATATCCCAGAGTTCTAGAAGAGCCGAGGTGGCGCAGTGGTTAGAGTGCAGCACTGCAGGCTACTTCAGCTGACTGCTAGCTGCAGTTCGGCGGTTCAAATCTCACCGGCTCAAGGTTGACTCAGCCTTCCATCCTTCCAAGGTGGGTAAAATGAGGACCCAGATTGTTGGGGGCAATATGCTGACTCTGTGAACTGCTTAGAGAGGGCTGTAAAGCACTATGAAGCGGTATATAAGTCTAAGTGCTATTCTAAAGGAGCTGGCAGATGTCATCACAGAACAACTGCACCACATCTTTCAAAAATCCTGGAACAACATGGAACTACCAGAGGATTGGAAAAGAGCTGATGTGGTTCCCATCTTCAAAAAAGGGAAAAAAACAGATCCAGGAAACTACAGACCAATCAGCCTAACATCAATACCCAGGAAAATACTGGAAAAGATAATAAAAAAACAGATCTGCCAACACCTAGAAACGAGTAAAGTAATAACTAGCAGCCAGCACGGGTTTGTTAAAAACAGATCATGCCAAACCAATCTCATTTCATTCTTCAACACAGTGACTAAATTAGTAGACCAGTGAAACACTGTGGACATAATATACTTAGACTTCAGCAAGGCATTCGACAAAGTAGACCACAACCTATTTCTTTGTAAGCTAGAAAAAACTGGGATAGACAGCTTCACCACCAGATGGATTCACAACTAGCTGACAAACCGTACTGAACGAGTAGTCCTTAATGGTCGAAGTCTACATGGAGAGAAGTAAGCTGTGGGGTACCACAAGGTTCCGTCTTAGGCCCAGTACACTTCAATATCTTCATAAACGACTTAGATGAGGGAATAGAAGGGGAACTTACCAAATTTGCAGTTGATACTAAGCTGGCAGGAATAGCTAACACACTAGAACCGTGATGGTGAACCTATGCCACAGGTGGCATGCAGAGCCATATCCGAGGGCATGCGAGGCATTGCCCTGTCAGCTCCAGCGCATGCTGGCCAGCTGATTTTCAGCCTTCCGGAGAGGGGAGGCCGTTTTTGTCCTCCCCAGGCTTCAGGAAAGACTCCTCCAAAAGCTGTGCGCATGTGCCGAGTGGCAGAGTGCCAGAGCTGGGCTGCCCCGCCAGAGGGACGAAGCAAGGCCATGTTAGCCTTTCCTGGTGCCAGAGCCAAAAGGGCCCGGTGGAGCAGCTATGAAGGCACACCAAAGGTAAGGGGCTGGGACGCCAACAGGGCTGGAGTTGGTCTGCGAGGGAGTGACAGGCAAACTCCATTTTGGCTGAAACAACGGGTGTTCATTGGGGTCCGGGGTTTGTTTTTTGGGGGGAGCTTGATAAAAATGATGGAGGTGCAAAGTCAACCGCAGGCGGCGTTGCCGCAAGGAGAGCGAGATCTGAAAGGCTCCTGTGAGCACCTGGTGCAGATGGAGGAGGAAGGGAAGGCTACGTCCAGGCCTGCCTGCCTTTCATCTGCTTTGCAGATGTTTCGCTTCTTATCCAAGAAGCTTCTTCAGTTCAGAACTGAAGAAGCTTCTTGGATGAGAAGCGAAATGTCTGCGAGGAAAAACAAAGTTCCAGTTGTCTTTTGAAAAAACACCTTTGGGACAGCGGTGAAATCTACTTACCTTCCCTACCGGTTCGGAAGCGCTTGATCTGTGCATGCGTGCTTTTTTTTGCCCGTGCTCCACTCGCGCATGGGCTTTTTCACCCTCTGCGCATGTGCAGAACACTTTGCGCATGCGCAGAGGGTAAAAAGAAAATGGCGCCGTCCGGGTGGGTGGGCGGGCGGAGCCTCGCGCTGCTGTCGCTACCGGTTCTCTGAACCACCAGCAGGGGGTGCTACTGGTACACCCGGACTGGGCCGAACCGGGAGCATTTCACCCCTGCTTTGGGACAACCATGACCTGGATGACTGAGAATCTCCATTGACACATCCTAACAATCTTCCCTAGCACTTATTAGCATTATTCTCTTAGAATTTGAATTCAGGTTCTCCTGTCTTAGTAGCTTATCTCCAAAGTTTGGAGAAAAAGTCCATCAATGAATTCTCTCCTCATTCCCATTATCCAAATTATAATGATTTAATTGTTGTCTTGGTGCTAATTCTCTAGAAACCTTTCAGCAATCTTTCAGAAGATTTATACAAACATTGCAATAATATGTTTCCAACTTGATTTCATACAAAAGCTTTGTTGGCTGGTGCCATGGCATTGGAAATCCATGGATGCATAACTGGGTCTAGAGAGAGAAAGGACCTGGGGAATTTTTTAGGACAGGCAGGGAGGTATTTTTTTTCTCCAGACTTGGCTGGATTCTGTGTGAAATAAAAAAGCTTTCTTCCACCACTTCTTCTCACTCTATGTATAATTCACATACAAAGTTGGAAGCTAAACATACCCACTTTCTCTTCTATTCCAGCTTCATCCCTTTCTTGGGAACTCTGAGTTTTATAATAAATCCATAGCTGGAGTGTATCTGGATAAAAAGTAAGCTCTGGCAGTGGACCTGAATATTGTCAACTGGCTGCTTCACAACAGGACAATTCACAGAATAATGACTGGAAGCCTAGAAAAACAGGGGTCATCAGATTTCAAGATTATGCTGTATCCAAAGGGTGTGGCAGAGATGGATAAGCTGAACAAGGTGGAACAAATCTTTATTTCAGTTTTTGGTAAATCTTTTTCCAACAGGATTGGAAACAATAAATTCTTTCATTAGCTGGCAAGCTGTCTGTGAGAAATGTATCCTTAACCATTTAAGGAAACTATTCAATAATATTCTCTGCAGGGAGGGACATTAGAGAGAGAGAGAGAGAGAGAGAGAGAGAAAGAGAGAGAGAGGAGAGGAGAGGAGAGGAGAGGAGATTTGAGTTTATTTCCTTAAAGAAAGAAAAACTGATTAAACTTTATACTGAGCAAAGTAATATATAAATTTAGAAAATAAAGTAAAATGGAATTATGCAAAATATTAGAAAAAAGAAAAGGGAAGCAACATGCAACAAAGCAGATAGTTGAGCTCTTTATATAGCAGTGGTTCTCAACCTTTCTAATGCCGTGACCCCCTCCCCGCCCCCTCCCCGCGCGGGATGAGGTGACAAAGGGGGCGTGGTACCAGGGGTGAAATGCTCCCAGTTCGGGCTTGCCTGCGGGTCGCCGAACAGCTGATAGCAATGGAAGCGGGAGACTTCGCCCGGACGCCGCCATTTGGGTTCTTTTACCCTCTGTGCATGCGCAAAGCATTCTGCGCATGCGCAGAGGGTAAAAGAACCCAAATGGTGGCATCCAGGCGGGTGGGCGAAGTCCCCCGCTTCTGTAGCTACCGGCTGTCCGGCGACCCGCAGGCACGGCTGAACCGGGAGCATTTCACCCCTGCAAGTGATGGTGGCACCAAGATGGTGGGCTAATGCGTGCGGCGACCCCTGTGAAATGATCGTTCGACCCCCAAAGGGGTCGCGACCCACAGGTTGAGAACCGCTGTTATATAGGCTTCAAATTTAGCAAAGCTCAGCCTTGAACTGGGGATCATCAACAACTTTCTCATTTGCCCCTTTGCTGGGAATTAATTCACAAATCATTTTCTGGATGTCCTTTCCCCTCTCTTCTCAGACTCTACCACCTTCCAGGTGTGTTGAAAGCTGCCGCCCTGGTTTCATGAAGGTACCTCAAAAAGGGAAGCCCATCTGCTGCTACGACTGTCTTCCCTGTGCAGAAGGAACCATCTCCACCACAGAAGGTGGGTTGGCATAAGAGGAAAGGGACAAACTTTCCTTTCTGTGAGGACTGCATAACCCCAACATTGATCATTAGGGGATTTTGATAGGCTTTTAGGCAATTCATATCTTTCTAATATTTTAATATTGTTCCCTAGTCAGTGATAAGTGACCTTGGAGGGTTAACTAGGGGCAGAACATTAAAAGATACTGGAGCAATAAAATTATTTTTTCTTGGTTAATATCAAAAAGAGCATTTTTAATTGTTGTGAAACAAGCTGTACTAGGGTAGTCCTTCACCTGCAAGTCAATCCATTCTAAGCAATGTTTTCCCTCTAATTATTTTGGTGTGATAGGAATCACTCCCTCTCTCCACCCACCACCGGGTACCCTGCATAGCCTTGTCCTGTTTCTGGGTTCAAACTCACACAGCTGCTAAGTGAGAATATCAATTTCATCAAGGCTCACTAGATAAACAGCAGAGAAGGAAAGGAAGGTAAATCAAAACAGTCTAGAAATGCACAAAACCAAGGATGAAGACCTTCTAGAATGCATATGGTTTAAAATAAAAGGAAAAAGGAATGACATCGGTATAGCAGTATACTATAGGCCACCCAACAAGCAGAAGAAATAGGTGAACTGTTTTTAACCAGTTAACGAATGAAGGAAACACATCACAGGAATAATGGAGGATTTTAACTACCCTGACTTCAACTGGGAGACAAACCCTTCAGCAAGTAGGAGATCAAACAGGTTCTGAGAAACCTAGCTGATAATGTTGTCATCAAAAAGGTAGAGGAGGGAACTAAAGAAAAAGCTGGACTGGATCTAATTGTTACTAATAGAGAAGAAGTGATAGAGGGAGTTGAAGTTGTCGGAACTTTGGGTGAGAGTGACCTCATCATATTGGAATTCAATATAATGCAAACACAAGCAACAGAACATAATCCAACCAGTGTCTTAAACTTTAAAAGAGCTGATTTTAAGAAACTCAGAGAGAGCCTAAGAAAAAAATCAATGGATGAAAATCCTAAAGGGGAAAAAAACTCTGAAAAATATGATCATAAAAGCCCAGTCCAGTATAATACCACTGAAAAAGAAAAACAAGAAATCCAAGAAGAAACCAGCATGGTTACACAAAGAATTCTCTGATAAACTGAAAGACAAAAAGGATAAGTACAAAAAATGGAAAGAGGGGCACATAACTAAGGCAGAATAGCAACAAATAGCCCAAACTTGCAAAGATGAAGTCAGAGAAGCTAAAGCTCAGAATGAATTAAGACTAGCAACAAATGTCAAAAATAACAAAAAAAAAGTTTACACATAAAAAACAAGAAAACAAGTCAAGGAAACAATTGGTCCACTAATTAGAAAGGATGGCAAGGAAGTAACAGGCAATAGAGAGAAAGTAGAGCTGCTTAATTCATTTTTTACATCAGTCTTCACAGAAAAAGATAATACAGCTCGACCTACCAAAAACATAACCATAAAAGACAGACTAGGAATACAAATCAAAATAAGCAAGAAAATGGTAAGAGAACACCTGTTGGCTCTACTGTAGATGAGTTCAGATCACCAGGACCGGAAGGTTTACATCCCAGAGTTCTGAAGGAGCTGGCAGATATGATCTCAGAACCATTGAATCGTATCTTTCATAGATCCTGGAGTACTGGAGTACTATAGAGGACTTGAAAAGAGCTGATGTGGTTAAAAAAAAACACACCAAAAAACACAGATTCGGGAAATTACAGACCAATCAATTTGACATCAATAACTGGGAAGATCCTGGGAAAGATAATTAAGCAACAGATTTGGGAACTCCAAGAAGCAACCAAAGTTATAACCAGAACCCAACATGGGTTTTTGAAAAACAGACCATGCCAAACAAATCTTATTTCATTCTTTGACAAAGCGATTAAATTAGCGAACCAGTGATGAATCTATATATATTTAAAAGTGAAAACCACTCACGCATTAATCACAAAATCTCCAGAACCGTAAAGCCTACAAACTTGAAATTTGCCACGTATGTTCCTCTTGGCTTCTAGGTGCTCACTAAGAAAGGATTTTTCAAAATGACCATCGCAGCATGAGTATTTCTTATATTAATATTAACAAGCTCTGATGCTAAGGAGTTCTACTCCCCCCTCCCCACCTGAAAAGAAATCTGATTCAAATGCAAAACACAAGCAGAGGAGTTTTAGTTTCGCTTTTGCTTTCACAGCAGCAAGCAGCTTTAATACAGAACAGTTGAGCTAAACCACGCTAGCCAGATGAATACCGATGGATGCTGGTAGGCAGAGACAGATCCCCCCCCCCTTATTTTCCTCCTCAGTTCAGACGAATCTGTTCCTTCTACTGTAACACCAGTTAAAAGGAAAAGTGGCAAAAAACGGAGGAAAAGGTTTACAGATGCGATTAGGAAAACACAAGTAAGGGAAGCTGCCTGTTTCTCCCATGGCCAGTTCTATGTGGCATGCTCCAGAGTCAGTTCACCTGACAGCCTGGTCATCCACCAGCCAGAGAGCAAAACCAGAAATGTTGTTTACAGGGAGGTCCTGAGCAATTCATCTGAGGGACGAATTGAAAGTCTATGCTATGCAAATAATGTCTTCATCTGTAACAGAAACTTAGCTTACCATCTCTAATGAAATAATACAGTCCCTTTTTTATCTACTCATTCATTTTCAAGCTTTAAGTGTCAATTTATCAAACCCCATCACATAGTTTCGTAGCGAAGCACAGGTATCAGCTAGTTAGTGATAGACTTTGTTTGGTGATCTTGACTTTGAGTTATATTTTTGGTCAGGCTTGGTCTAGGATTTCTTTGTAGATTTTTGCATTCCATGGAATATGTTATAGTCATCTCCAACACCACAATTTGAAAGTGATCACCCTTCTCCTATCTGCCTTTTTCAGAGTCCAAGTTTTGCAGCCCTAAATAGCAATTGGAAAAATTATTGCATTGGCTAATCATACATTTAGTTACAAATACAATAATTAAAAAAAATGTACAAAGGACTGTATGGAATTTTAAGTTTAAGACATTGGGGGAGGAAATCCTCCAGAGTCACTTACACTTGAAAATTGTAAGCAACAAATATACACTATATGGTTTATTTCCATCTTCACAAGGAAGGAAAAATCCCTGCCCCTCCAATATAGAATAATTGTTCTTAAAACTGGGAATAGCCAAACAGGAGAATCTGAAACCAATTCTGTTGATCAATATGATGGATAAAAATCCTATTTCTCAAGATATTTGCTGTGGTTTGGTAAGCTAAACAGAAGAACTAAAAGAAAAAAGAAAGAAAGTTGGTTCCCATACTTCATTGATTGCCTTTATTGAAAAATGTTCCAACCATCAACATTCACAGATCCTTGACTCGTTTGACAATATAGCAATAGCAATAGCACTTAGACTTGTATACCGCTTCACAGCACGTTACAGCAGAGGTGGGTTCCTACCGGTTCTAACCGGTTCTTTAGAACCATTAGTAACTCCGTGATGATGTCACGGAGCCAGTTCTGTCGGTGTCTCCGTGGGCGCCGCCATCTTGGATTTTGCTTCTGCGCATGCGCAGAAGCTATTTTTTTATTGCTGCGCGTGCACGCGCGCAGCACAACCCTGAGTGAACCAGCAGCAAAAGGATCCAGAACCCACCCCCTGCATTACAGCCCTCTCTAAGCGGTTCACAGAGTCAGCATATTGCCCTCCAACAATCTGGGTCCTCATTTTACCAACCTCAGAAGGATGGAAGGCTGAGTCAACCTTGAGCCTGGTGAGAATCAAACTGCCAAACTGCAGGCAGCCAGCAGTCAGCAGAAGTAGCCTGCAGTGCTGCATTATAACCATTGCGCCACCATGGCTCATATAGCTGAAGTCTAGCACAAATAGAGTCCAATTATATCCACATCAATGTGTGACTATTTACACACATGCGAACACTCTCTCTTGACACTGGTTTGCAAAAAGATATTTTCTTAGAGAGGTTTGGAGCCAAGATCTCTTGTCTCCTTCAATGTCTCATCTCCAAAGAGCCATTTGGGACCCCATCTGTGACTTCTCTCTTCAGTAACATTGTCCAAATTATAGTGATTTAATTGTTGCCTTGGTGCTAATTCTCTAGAAAACTTTCAGAAGATTTGACACAAATATATCCATAATATGTTTTCACCTTGATTTCAAATAAAACCTTGTTGCCTGAAGCCAGGGCATTGGAAATCCATGAGTGCATAAATAGATCTGGAGAGAGAAATGATGTGGGGAGGGGCTTAAGACAGATGGAGGGTTTTTTCTTCTCCAATCTGGTTCAGAAATGAAGTCTTGGCTGGATTTTGTGTGAAATAAAAAATGTTTCTCCCACCTCCTCTTCTCACTTTTTGTTCAATTTACATATAAGTTTGGCGGCTCTATTAGTAATACATCATGTTGCTTCTGCTTCTGCTTCTGCTTTTTTTTATGGGCCCAGGAAGTCTGGGGGGGGGTACTCAAAGCCAAATGCCCCCTGACTCTGCAGATGGATAAGGTGGACCCCAAGAATCATTACAAGCCAGGAGAGCTTTCCATTGGTGGCATCATCTCTGCAACTCCAACTTTTTTTTGAATGTTAAGTTCAGGGGTGGGTTCTGGATCCGTTTGCTGCCGGTTCGCTCAGGGTCGCGCCGCGCGCACAGCAATCAAAAAATAGCTTCTGCGCATGCATAAGATGCATGGATTTCAGGAGATGTGATGGGATGTGGGAAAGTCATAGGAGATGTGGCAAAGAGATGCTGCCTAGGGAACAGCCAGATAAGAGGCAGCATGGCTTGCAGCTATATGGTGGGCTGAGCAAGAAGTTCAAAAGCAACCCTCTCTAGGTTCTTGGGCTGTAAAGGGAATGGCAGGAGATTTGTATTTTCAGACTTGCAAGATTCTGTTTATGTAGCTTTACAAAAAGTCAGATTAATTTATCTGGTTGTTGTTTTTCCCATCTCATCTGTCTGGTTTTCTGTTTGTTTATTTTAAAACCCACTAGAGGCCCAAACTCACCTAATTTCCTCATCAAATATTCTATGTTGTATTTTGGGCCTTGCAGAAATATAACAAAATCATCAGCAAATGCCCTCAATTTATAAACTTCCTTCTTAATATTGATACCTGTTATTTTCTCATCTTGCCTGATATCTCTATTGAAAACTTCCAACACCAAAATGAACAACAAAGGAGACAAAGGACATCCTTGTCTCGTTCCCTTTTGAATCTCGCATGGATTGGTTAAGTTGCCATTAATAACAATTTCTGCTTGTTGGGATGTATAGACAGCTTTGACCCCTTGAATAAAACTACCACCAAAGTCCATTTTTTCCAGAACTTTAAACATAAAAACCCAATTTAAGTTGTCAAAGGCCTTCTCTGCATCTAAAAATATTAAGGCTGCCTGATTTTCATTATGATATTCAATAATATTCAGAGTGGTCCTCACGTTGTCCCTTAACTGTCTTTTTGGCAGAAAGGAGGAGTAGAGTCAATAGATAAGGGGGGCTCTCAAGATTAAAGCCAACTGTACCAAGTTTTTAAACAAGGTAACCAGGTTTATGCCCAACCAAGTGGCCTTAGTTATCTTCCCTTGGAGTGGACCAGAGGTGGGTTCCTCCCGGTTCAGACCGTTTTGCCCAAACTGGTAGCAACCCGCTGGTGATGTCTCGGAGCCGGTTCGGTCAGTGCCGGTCCGTGGACGGCACCATCTTTTTTTTGGATTTTTTTTTTTGAAAAAAAAATTTTGTTGGGAATTTTTTAATTTTTTTTCTTCTTCTGCACATGTGCAGAAGCTGAGTTTCCGACACTGCACATGCATTGCCATCTTGTTTTCGGCTTTTTTGGGGGAATTTTTTTGGATTTTTCGGCACTGCACATGCATTGCCATCTTGTTTTTGGCTTTTTTTGGGGGGGATTTTTTTTTATTTTTCAGCACTGTGCATGCACGCATGTGTGAAGCGTGCGTGCGCCCATGAGGGGCAGCCACGCGGCGCAGGAGGAAGCGAACCGGCAGCGAGGTAAGTTAGAACCCACCCCTGGAGTGGACTAAACAAACTGCACAGATGCCAGCTATCTCTTGTGCCTCTGTGTGAATTCCTTTGCCTTCCCACTTTTGGAATCTCTGAGCTAGTGTTTCTGCTCCTTCGTGTGTTTGCTTATGAAGCGTTTTGCTTTATTGTCATCCTCAGATTAATTTCCCTTTCAGCTTCCAAACTTCCTGATCATTTGCTTGGAGCGTTTTACATCTGTCACCGATGAAATGTTTATGATGACTGCATATCCTGCCTGGCGTTCCCCCATCTGTGATGAAACTAGTATCCTCACAGTAACATTCAAAGTTAGTTTCATCTTTGTAGGGCACATGACATGGATTTTGAAACTTGTTAACTAACATAGTTACTTTGTATTTTACCTTGAGTTATTTTCCCCCCTTTAAAATAATGTTCAGGCTCATTACAGACTGGAATGTAGGAAAACTTTTATCCTACGGTTGTATGGATTGATTCAGTGGTGAAATCCATTTTTTTTTACTACCGGTTCTGTGGGCGTGGCTTGGTGGGCGTGGTGTGGCTTGGTGGGCGTGGCTTGGTGGGCGTGGCAGGGGAAGGATATAGCAAAATCTCCATTCCCACCCCACTCCAGGGGAAGGATACTGCAAAATCTCCATTCCCTCCCCACTCCTGGGGGAAGGATATTGCAAAATCTCCATTCCCACCCCACTCTGGGGCCAGCCAGAGTGGTATTTGCCGGTTCTCCAAACTACTCAAAATTTCCGGTACTGGTTCTCCAGAACTACTCAAAATTTCTGCTACCGGTTCTCCAGAACCTGTCAGAACCTGCTGGATTTCACCCCTGGATTGATTAGATAGCTTTTAACATTCCTAAACTAAAAAGATGAGTTACAGAAGGATGTCTGGGGACTACTTCCTGATAAGAAAAAAGTTTCTTAGTGTCAACTAGCATTTGGTTATCTAACTTCATCAAGCTTTGTAGTCAATTTACTGTGCAAGGAGGGGTTACTTGACCAACCAACTTTCCTCTTTCATTTTTCTTTGTTAACTATAAACAGGAATGTAAGATGGGTCTCGAGGTTCTTCCTTTTCATAGGGAGATCCCACTTTATCACGGTACCCTACTAAACTGCTTTTAAATGATCTTCCGACTCGGTTGCTTATTGGGAAGTTAAACCGAGGCAGAACCTAGGGCCAGATTTGGCTACCATCTTTTACGCACACACCCCATGGCTTTATTGCTGCTGTTGTAAAAACAAAAAAGTCTTTATGCTGTAAAATGGGAGGCAGAAAGAATTCAGCCGGATTTTCAGGAAAAGCTTTGGAAATTGTTATACTTGGATCAGGGGTGGGTTCCGAAAATTTCCGCTACCACTCTGTGGGCGTGGCTTAGGGTTACGCACGCGCGCACGCTCCCCCGGTGCAATTCTGTGTCCGCGCATGCTCAGTGACTATAATCTGCCCGAAACACAGCTGAGGAGCTGATCAGCTGTGCTTCCGGCGAAGAATAAAGGACAGCCTTCACCCAGGGGTGGGTGGGAGGGCCCTTTCCAAAGCAGCAGCAGAGCACAAACAGCCCAAAACGAAAAAAAGCCGCCAAAAATTCCCGGGAAAAAATGGCGGCGCCCACGGACCGGCACCGACCAAGGCGGGTCCACGACGCCATCATGACGTCACCAGCGCCTCGCTACCGGTTCGGGCGACCCAGTACGAACCGGGAGGAACCCACCCCTGACTTGGATTCTGCAGAAGTTGCATGTCATAAGATGTAAAAGTACACAGTGCCCTACAAGATTTATTCTCACCAGGCCTCTCTTTCATCTGCTTTTAGAAGGAGGATAAGGAGGGGGCTTCACGAGCCTCTGTTTTAATTGACAAAAGGCTTCAATAACTTTGTTTGGGTTTGAAAAGTTTAAACTTGGGGAATCCCAGCCTTTACTTGCAGCTTGCCCCAAGAAATGATGAACTTTGCACATGACTTGGTGTCATCACCAAACCACAAAAAAATTGTCAAAATATTAAATCACCACTCCCTCTCAGGCAGGGGTGGGTTCTAACTTACCTCACTGCTGGTTTGCTTCCTCCTGCGCCACGTGGCTGCGCATGCATTGTGCGCCGCGTGGCCACGCCACGTGGGCGCGCATGTGCATACGCAGTGGCAAAAATTTGCAAAATATTTTTTTAAAAGCCGAAAACAAGATGGTGGGGCATGCGCAGGGCTTCTGCGCATGCGCAGAAGGAAAAAAAATA
>QLTV01003696.1:383402-413222 GCA_003457575.1 Thermophis baileyi | reverse complement strand
GGGGAGAACCAACCTGGAACTAAGGCGAAATTTCCTAACATTTAAAACATTAATCAGTGGAACAAATTGCTTCCAGAAGTTATGAATGCTCCAACACTGGAAGTTTTTAAGAAGATGTTGGATAACCATTTGTCTGAAGTGGTGTAGGGTTTTCTGCCTAAGCAGGGGGGTTGGACTAGAAGACCTCCAAGGTCCCTTCCAACTCTGTTATTCTATTCTATTCTATTCTATTCTATTCTATTCTATTCTATTCTATTCTATTCTATTCTATTCTATTCTATTCTATTCTATTCTATTCTATTCTATTCTATTCTATTCTATTCTATTCTAATTGCTCTTCACACGCCCTCTCCGAATGCTGCCATTCTTTCCATATGAAAGGGACAGAGCTTATCCAGAACAACATATATCAAAAGGAAAAAAACAACAACAATTAGAGTTGCAAGGGGTTGAAATAAATCAACATTCAACCGCTAATCAACTTTTAAAGCAAAAAGCAGAATAAAACAATAAATTTAAGAAGTGAAAATTAATACTCAGGCATGCTTAGAAAACAAAACTACTTGACAGGAAGTTGTATATGCCCAGTGATTTTAAGATGGCTTCCAGAGGGAATTGGAATCTTCAAGACGCCCCCCCCACCTTTCCCCACTCGGTCCATGATCATCCCAAAGTCGAACTCGATCATTCCTAAGTGCTCCCATTCAAAACCAGGGAGTAGCACTGCCAAAGGATCAGTTTTAGCAGTGAAATCAGCAGACCATCGGTAAGAGAGAGAGAGAGAAAAACCCTTTACCGTGCAGCAGCCATCTTGAAAGGAATGACACTGATTCTTTCTTTGATGGAGGGTTAGTTCCACTCCTTGCAGTGAAGACTTCTCTATTCACCCATTGCTTTATGTATTGCTTCTTTCCCCATTTGCTCCTTCAGTGAAGATTTTTTTTTTTATTCTAGGAAAAGGGCCTATGGCATGAGCAGATATGTTTGCTTTATTCTTTCCCTTCCTTTGGATAACCCGAACCAACATCCTTAAGGCCAAACATTTCCATAAGAAACTCTGATGTTCATATACAAGGGAGGACCTCTGATTGAAAGCTACATGATAAAAACTGGTCTTTCCAACAAAGACTCACCTGTGGGATTTTGTAGGTGCCCAACATGGATGATATCTGGATGGAGAGGCCAGTTTCAGCCCCTTCAAGAACAGCCACTGTGTTTCTCTGTCTCCCACAACTGTAGTTGGGAACGTTGGCTTCCCCATCTGAAAGCAGGTCCAGCAAAGCATCTGAAGTCTTTCTTGAATCAAAATAATTTTCATAGATATTGTAGCCCAGAGTGATGTTGGGTAAGATATGGGAATCCCGGTTGATCTCCTGGATGGCTAAAACAAAGGATAGTATTTTCCAGTATTCTGTCAATTGCATCCTGCAAGGATAATATATTAAACGTACAGTAAACAATGAAAAGAATATTTTATTTAATGCCTTTTTAGAAATATATTTCTAATTAGACTTTGCCCAAGAATCAATCTGAATTGATTTTAGCAATCTTGAAAAAAGTGGCATAA
The DNA here is from genome assembly GCA_003457575.1 of Thermophis baileyi. Taxonomy (NCBI): domain Eukaryota; kingdom Metazoa; phylum Chordata; class Lepidosauria; order Squamata; family Dipsadidae; genus Thermophis; species Thermophis baileyi. The sequence goes on along the minus strand of QLTV01003696.1, from coordinate 411,655 downwards.
ACACATAAATTAACATATGTATATCAATAAAACCTATATTTTATTTCAAAAGCATTACATGAATAAGTGACAGTTGAGCAAGATTTCAATCAGAATAGAGCTGGAAGGAACCCTGGAGGTTTTCTAGTCCAACCTCCTGCTCAAGCTGGAGAGCCTATACCATTTCACACAAGTGCCTGTCCAGTCATATTACCAATGAATGTAAGACCCACCCTGCCCCAATAAAATAAGGGAGAGGCTATCACATTTTCAGTGAAGGGAAGAAATATAGCATTCTTGCAATATTTGTGTTCATGTTGACCCATTAACTGGGAGGAAGGAAGGGGTAGTACATAAGGACCACCTTTTCCTCTCTCTCCACAGTCCATCACTGCTTCTAATATGTCAAGGAAAGAATGGCTGTTTGTTCTTCAAAGTCAAGAAAACCAGAAGATCACTGCTTGAAGATTGTACTTGAGAATTTCAAAGGAGACTCATCAACTGCGGGATCTAAAATAGATCCCCAAAGGTGACGATGAAAAATATCTGCTGGAACTTTGGAATAAATCAGAAACAAAGCAGCTCTAATGCAATGCCTTATGAATATAACAGAATACCTTATGCATCCAGACTTGAAATTTTAGGCCTAGAAAACTTAGAACTACGCCGCCTTCAATCTGACCTAAGTGTAGCACACAAAATTATATGCTACAATGTCCTACCTGTCAATGACTACTTCAGCTTCAACCGAAACAATACACGAGCTCACAATAGATACAAACTTAATGTAAACCGCTCCAAACTTGATTGCAAAAAATACGACTTCAGCAAACAGAGTGGTCAATGCCTGGAATACATTACCTGACTCTGTAGTTTCTTCCCCAAACCCCCAAATCTTTAACCTTAAACTGACTACCATTGACCTCACCCCATTCCTAAGAGGTCTGTAAGGGGCGTGCATAAGTGCACCAGCGTGCCTACCGTCCCTGTCCTAAAGTCCCCATGTATTCGAAAAATATGTACTCGAAAAATATGTACTCAAACTATGTTTGTACTTATTATATACTCACATTAATATTTATACTTTACCTGTAATCATATACATGCTTGACAAAATAAATAAATAAAAAATAAATAAATAAAATGCTGGAAGATTGACTTACTCCAATTCTTGAGTCAAAGGAGAGTTTTTGAAACCTAATCTTTCAAATTTAGCCTGAGTTGCAGAGATTATACCACCAATGGAAACCTCTCCTGGCCTGTAATGATTCTTTTGGTCCACCACATGCCTTTGTAGAGTATGGGGGCATTTGTTCTTAAGCGTTCCCCAGATTTTCTGGACCCACAGAAGTAATTGAAATAGCAACATGATTTGTGTTCCTGGTGGAGTGTGTGTGTGTGGTTTAAACAAAGAGTGAGAAGACACTGTGGAAGAAAGCTTCTGTATTTCAGACAGAATTTAGGGAAGTCTTCACTTCTGAAGTCTACAGGAAAAGACAACTCCCCGCCTTCCCTGAAGATGATCTCAGCCTCACTTTTTCTCTCTGGACTGATTTGTGCACCCATGGATTTCCAATGCCATGGCCTCAGCCCTCAATGCTTTTGTGTGAAACCAAGGTGAAAATATATATTTGATATATATTTGTGTCAAATCTGAAAGCTTTCAGAAAAGTCTTTGGAGAATTAGCACCAAGACAACAACTAAATCAGTATAATTTGGATAACAGCAACAGGAAGAGAAGTCACAGAGGAGGTCCATTCTTTGGAGATGAGCTACTGAGGAGAACTTGGCTCCAAATGTCCTTAAGAGAGTATCTTCATGGAAACCATTGTCAAAAGAGAGTTTTGGGGTGTATGTAAAGAGTCACACATTGATCTTGATATATTTTGGTCTCTATTTGAAGTGGACTTTAGCTTTATTATCAAGTCAGCCAAGGATCTACTGAGGTTCCTCTTTTGAATAAAAATAATAAATGAAGTATGCAAAACATGTTCTCTTTTATTTCCTTGATGTGGTTTACCAAATCCATAGCAAATCCCATGGATGAGGACTTTTTTTGATTACTTTGGTCAATAGTTGATTTTAGGTCCTCCTATTTGATTATTGTCATTTTTTAGAATGACAGTTCTATATTGGAGTGAAAAAAGTTTTTCTTGCTTATGAAGCAAATCATAGAGTATGTATCGATGCTTAAACAGGACATTAGCTCCAATTTCAAATTGTGAGTTAACCTGAAGGACTCCCACACCAAATGCCTCCAATGTAAGACTCTATATACTCATACTTTTAATTATTGTATTTTGAAAAGAGGAAAGACAGAAAAAAATGATTAATACAGAAATAAAATATCAGTACATGAACAACGAAGTTAAGAAAGTTAGCGGAGTCTATAGATGTAGTTAGTACTGACTAGAGTTTATTCTATAAAAGTTCAGACAGAAAGTAACTAACACAAAAATAATTGTGCGCAGTTGGATTTTTCAAAATCTCTCAGAATTAGGAGTGATGACAGGAGAAGTCCCAGATTATGTATCTTTTTGGACTACCATATTATCCAGAGTTATTGATGGAAGAGCTCCAGGAAGAGGTTACCCAAAATTCAGAGACACTGAGTTCCAGCTAAGGCTGTAATCTTCCATCACCATCCAGACCCACACAATCTACATGTACTAAGTATCCACTGGTGCATTGGGAAGCAATGCATGATTCAATGGGCAAAGAATTTTGGGTATAAAATAATGCGTAAACAATGGAAACACATGTGGAGGAAGGGTTCAAAATTTCAAGTATAACTTGAAAGGATTTTTAAATGAAATATTGTACTGTTGATACTTAACACCCGATAAAATGTCAAAGATGTATAAAGACACTTCAAATGTGTGTTGGAAATGTAAAGGTAAGGAAGGAACTTTCTACCATCTTTGGTGGACTTGTGACCCTCCCCCACCAAAAAAGGAAAAGAAACACTGGGGTAAGATTCATATTTTAATATAGAAAATTCCTAAAATGAATGAAAAATTAAACCAGAGACTTTTACTGTAGGTTTCATGGACAAGGAAGTTGAAAAAAAAATTGGACTTTATAATTGTATAACAATAAAGTCCCACAATGGGCTGGAGAAACTGATGGAACTAGTGGAGATGGCCTAATTAACTGATTTAGTCAATGAGAAGATTACATCTAACTTTGTTTCTATCTGGAAATGTCTTGCTCCCCAGCTTCCGTCATCCTCCCCACCCTTTGACTGATAATCATATGACAGAAGAAGCATCGGTACTGGTTGGGGAGGGCATTGCTGTTTGATTCTCTGCCTGCAGGCAAAGCTCCAGGTGAAACCCAATCCATTAATGTCTTGAAATTGGCTCTGGGACCTTGACATAATCATTGATGTTCTTTTCTAAGCTGTCAGTTTCAAAGTGAAAAAAAAAAGGGAAATCATATTTATTAAAAAGTGCTAGACCTTTCCCAACATGACTTGAAAACATATTGACTTTCCTGGGCAGGGCTGATGGGAGGGATATTAAAATGTGATTTTTTGGGGGGTCAGAATTACTAATTGATACGTGCCTATCCAAAGCTGACTCTTCTGTTTTATTTTGACATCACATGTTCTTTTGTATTCAGATGTGGTCTTAGCAAAATAATGAAACACTTGGGCAGGAATATGAGACCCAGAAGCCCTGCATTGGAGGCCAAGATGGAGAAGACCTGTGTGGCCACCATGTACTTCCCTTTGGTGCTCAAGTACGTGGGCAGGAAGGACACCCAGACACTGCAGAAGACCAGCATGCTGAAGGTGATCAGTTTGGCTTCATTGAAAGACCCAGGCAGATTCCTGGCCAGGAAAGCCATTGTGAAGCAGATGGCAGCCAGGAAGCCCATGTAGCCAAGGGCACCATAAAACATGGCGACAGAGCCTTCATTGCACTGTAGAATGATTTCTGCAGATTGTGAGTGCATGTCAGACTCAGGGAAAGGGGGGGAAGCAGCCAGCCAGATGCTGCAGAAGACAACTTGGAGACCAGAGCAACAAAGGATAATGGAGTTGGCCAAACTCTTTCCAAGCCATCTCTGAACATTATTCCCTGGTTTTGTGGCCCAGAAGGCCAGCACCACTGTGATGGTTTTGGCCAAGACAGCAGAAATGGCAGCAGAGAAGATTATGCTGAAGGCCATTTGTCGAAGAAGACAAGTGGCTCTCCTTGGCTGGCCAATGAACAAGAAGGGGGTGAAGAAGGAAAGCAGGAGACAAACAAGAAGGATATAAGAGAGATCCCGATTGTTGGCTTTGACTATGGGAGTTTCTTGGAATTTAATGAAAGTTCCCAAGACAAAGCCTGTAATTAAAGAGAGGAATGAGGCAATGGAAGCCAGGATGATCCCCAATTTTTCTTGATAAGAAAGGAAAGTCTTAATCTTGGGGACACAGCAATCTCGGTTTTTGTTTGGATGTTGATCTGCTGGACATTTGCTGCATTCTTTTGTATCTAAAAAAGAGAAAGAGTAACATCTACCTTTAACAGATTTAACAGATTAACAGACTTGGAAGAGACCTTGTAGGTCATCTAGTCCAACCCCTGCCCAAGCAGGAGACCCCACACCATTTCTGACAAATGGCAGTCCAATCTCTTCTTGAAAGCCTCCAGTGATGAAGCTGCCACAATTTCCAAAGGCAAGCTGTTCCATTGGTTGATTGTTCTCACTATCAGAAAATTTCTCCTTATTTCTAGGTTGAATCTCTCCTTGATCAGTTTCCACCCATTATTCCTTGTCTGGCCTTCAAATGCTTTGATTAAGTTTTTAATACTTAAAACTGTACACTGACAAAATAAACATTTATTTCATTGAAATAAACAATGCACACTGGCAGCCTCTGAAATATTGGATCACTGCTGTCATGTCACCCCTGGACCTTCTCTTCACTAGACTAGTCATGCCCAGTTCCTGTAACAGTTCTTCATATGTTTTAGTCTCCAGTCCCCTAATCATCCTGGTTGCTCTCCTCTGCACTTTTTCTAGAGTCTCAACATCTTTTTTATAGTGTGATGACCAAAACTGGATGCAGTATTCTAGGTGTGGTCTTACTAAGGCTTTATAGAGTGGTATTAGTACCTTACTAGATCGTGATTGTATCCCTCTGTTAATGCAATTTAGGGTTGCATTGGCTTTTTTGGCTGCCGCTGCACACTGCTGGCTCATATTTAACTGGTTGTCCACTAAGACTCCAATATCCCTCTCACAGTTACTGCTATTAAGTCTGGTTTCACCCAGTCTATATGTGTACTTTTGGTTTTTCTTGCCTAAGTGTAAGACTACTTTTCTCTACATTGAATTTCATTTTGTTAGATAGGGCCCAGTGTTCAAGTCTGTCAAGATATATCTGGATCTTGAGCTTATCATCTAGTGTGTTAGCTATTCCTGCCAGCTTAGTATCATCCACAAATTTGGTAAATTCCTCTTCTATTCCCTCATTTTAGTCATTTATGAAGATATTGAAGACTACTGGGCCTAAGACAGAACCCTGTGGTACTCCACTGCTTACTTCCCTCCATGTAGATCTAGACCCATTAAAAACTACTCATTGAGTACGGTTTGTCAGCCAGTTATGAATCCATCTGGTGGTGATGCTATATATCCCACTTTTTTCTAGTTTACCAAGAAGTAGGTTGTGGTCTACCTTGTCAAATGCCCTGCTCAAGTCTAAGTATATTATCTCCACAGTATTTTGCTGTTCTACTAATTTAGTCACTTTGTCAATCTTATGAAATAAGATTGATTTGGCATGATCTGTTTTTAACAAACCCATGCTGGCTTTTAGTTATAACTTTCTTTGTTTCTAGGCAGATCTGGTTTTTTATTATCTTTTCCAGTATCTTCCCTGGTATTGATGTTAGGCTGATTGGTCTGTAGTTTCCTGGGTCTGTTTTTTTCCCTTTTTTGAAGATGGGAACCACATCAGCTCTTTTCCAATCCTCATGTAATTCTCTGGTGTTCCAGGATTTTTGAAAGATATGGTACAATAGTTCTGAGATAACATCTGCATTACTCCTGCAATGTAATCTGTCGGGTCCCAGTGATTTATATTCGTCAAGGTCAGATAGATGTTCTCTTACTATTTTCTTGTTTTTTTAAATTTTTATTTCTAGTCTGTCTTTTACAATTATGTTTTTGGTAGGTTGGGCTATAATTTCTTTTTGCATGAAGACTGATGCAAAGAATTAGTTAAGCAGTTCTGTTTTCTCTTTACTGCCTGTTACTTCCTTGTCATTTTCTCTCTTAAGTGGACCTAATGTTTCCTTGACATTTTTCTCATTATTTATATGTTGAAAGAAACTTTTTTTATTATCTTTGACTTTTTTTTGCAAGTCTTTGCTCATTTTGGGCCTTTGCTCTTTTGACTTCATCTTTGCAGATTCGGGCTATCTGCTGATACTCTACCTTAGTGATATGTCTTTCTTTCCATTTCTTGTACTTGCCCTTTTTGTCTTAAAAGGCCTATCATGGCCCAGAATTCCAGCTCTGATTACGAAGAAGCTGAATCAGTGGAATGCCATCCTCAGCAGACACCAAGTCCAGAATCATCTGAGGTTGATTAAACACAGGCACCATCATAACAGTTGGAGCAATCAGATGATGTTTTTTTAGCTGTCAAGCCCTTGAAGTGAGTGAGTAGAGTGGAGAAAAGAGCAAAGATGTTCAGTGAGGCTCCTTGCCAAGCAAGGAATAACTACCTTAATTGAAGATACCTGACTACAGCCTGATTTAAGGGGGAGCCTTGATCCATCTTTCTGTATTGGAAACAACAGTTTGAACTTCTGTTCTGGTTTGTTGTTCCAGTGAATCTTGTTTGAGTAGAAATAACCTGAAACTCTGACCTTGTAAATTAGCTGACAAATCTGGCTTGACTCTCTGGCTTGGCGCTCTGACTGGATTTTGACTACTCTTTTTTTTCTCTCTTTCTATGCAAGCTTCTTTCCAAGAGACTGTTTTGATTCACTTTCCTTTCCATTTTTGCTGCTTCTTCACTTAGCCTTGTGTAAATTGTAATTCACTGCTGGCTAATGTGTGTTTGTGAGAGTTTGAGCTCTGAAAAAGGACAGGGCCATGAAGGGTACCTGCCAGGTTCTGGAGAGAGGCATGTGGTTTCTGTCACAAGGAAATTAAAGCTAAATCCTCGCTTAGAATAGAATGATGTTCAGGTGACAGCATAGCTTATTTTAGCAGAAATTTAAAAATGATTCTATTTCACAGCCCAAGAAAAGTAAGATGGAGGTGGCCCTCAAGATGAGCTGGGTGTGAGTTCAAGAGTTCCTGAAGCACTCCTGTTTCTCACATTTAGCAGACTATTGTCCCAAAAGGTCACAAAAGATCACCTCTAACGCATGGTGTCTCACTTACACACCTCCCCCCCAGGGGTGAAATTCAAAATTTTTCCCTACTGGTTCTGTGGGCGTGGCTTGGTGGGCATGGCAGGGGAAGGATACTGCAAAATCTCCATTCCCACCTCACTCTGGGGCCAGCCAGAGGTGGTATTTGCCGGTTCTCTGAACTACTCAAAATTTCCGCTACCGGTTCTCCAGAACCTGTCAGAACCTGCTGAATTTCACCCCTGCTCCCCCCACATCTTCAGGCAATAATCATTATGACCTGGAAGTTCTGATTTTTAAGGAAAAGGGGGGAAATAGTAATTAATTTGAAACATGAGATGAAGATAAATAATGTGCATCTCCCTGGTAATGCTAAGCCAACATTGATCCACTACTTTTTAATATTCTGCTCTTACCTTGTTGGTAATTTCCTATCATTTACGATGGAAAAATATAGATATTAACGTGATATAAATTGCTAAAAAGTCTATCAAAATGCCCTGATGGAAAATGTTGGGGCATATGGTCTTCCCAGAAAGGAAAGTTTTCCCTTTTCCTTTGGTGCCACCCACCTTCCATGGTGGAGATGGTTCCTTCTGCACAGGGAAGACAGTCGTAGCAACAGATGGGCTTCCCTTCCTGAGGCACCTTCATGAATCCAGGACAGCAGGTTTTCCCACACCTGGAAGGAGGCAGGGGCTGGACCGAGGGAGGAAGACCATCCAGGAAATGAGTTATGATTTAATTTCCAGAAAGGGGCAGAAGAGGAAGGGGTTTCTGATCCCCGGTTTAAGAGCAGAGGTGGCACAGTGGCTAGAGTGCAGCACTGCAGGCTACTTCAGCTGACTGCTAGCTGCAGTTCGGCGGTTCAAATCTCACCGGCTCAAGGTTGACTCAGCCTTCCATCCTTCCGAGGTGGGTAAAATGAGGAGCCAGATTGTTGGGGGCAATATGCTAACTCTGTAAACCGCTTAGAGAGGGCTGTAAAAGCACTATGAAGCGGTATATAAGTCTAAGTGCTATTGCTAAGTGCTAGTCAGCTTTTCTAAACGTGAAGCCTATATAATCACATCCACAACTTGCTTGTTTGCATGTTGCTTCCCTTTTCTTCTTCCTTTCTACAGTAATTTTTGTACACTTCCATTTTTAGTTTAGGTTCTAAATTTATGTACTAAATTTCTCAAGATAACGTTTAATACATTCTTTTTTCTTTTGGGGAAATAAACTCACACCTACCCTGGATCAAATATCACACTTTCGCAGAAGACTTGTGAATAATCTCCTGAAGTAGTTGAGGATATATTTCTGTCACACAGTTTTATATCAAAGTAAAGACTCTGTTGTGTCTGTAGGAGGATGTTCCCCACCTTGTTCAGCTGATCCATCTCTGCTACACTCTTTGGATTAACAATAAACTTGAAATCCAGGGATCCTTGTTTTTCTAAGCTGCCAAACATCATTCTATGAATTGACCTGTTGTGAAACAGCCAGTCAACAATGTCCAGGTCTGCTGTCAGGTCTCCCTTCTCATCCAGATACACTCCAGCTATGGATCTATTATAGAACTCAGAGTTTCCAAGGAAGGGATGAAGCTGGAATGGAAGAGAAAATGGGAATGTTTAGCAGAATAACAGACTTCTATTCTAAGGCCCCTTGGGGAAGAATGAAGGTTTCAGATTCATTTTTCAAGTTTGGGAAATATACAAATACAAAGATAAATCAGGAAATCAGGAAAATTGGACAAGGAGCAGCTGATACAAGAAATTACTAGATTTACAAAGTAGCTGGTCAACGATGTGAAGACTTTTTTGGAATACCAAAGATGGAGAAAGAGGAAATCTTGTTACATTCTGGAATGAATTAAAGTCAAGACTGTAAAGTGCAAAAGAAGGAGTATAAAGATGGACCGTTTGATCAGGGATTATTAATTATTTGTTTGACATTTCTGGTAGCTTCTAATTGTTTCTGAACTAGGAGAGAATAAGGATCCTCTCTCTTGCACTTTTTAAACCTTTTTCTTGCTTTCTATTCATATTTTATTTTAGTCTGTATTTGTGGGTATTACTGTATATATATTTAAAACATTAATAAAATATTATTTAAAAGAGAGCTTTTTTCTCAACTGTTAATCTTCCAAGTAGTATGATAGATTCCGTCACAGCAGGCTACAGGGAGAACAAACAGTTTACAAAAGTGAGAACTCAAATCATCTCTTAATATACTAATGTGCAACTTCTGCTCCCAGGTTCCTTGTCTTAGCTTAGCTTAGTTTCACTAAGGTGGGGTGGCGATAAAGGACAGACAAACTGATCTGCAACTTTCGGCCTTCCTCTCTGGTACATCAAATCAATCTGGTTGTTCTTTATTTGTAATTTCCTGCACTGAAAAGATACACCCACTTTTCCATTGATCCTTGCTTGTGTGGGAGCCCTCCCCCCCCCCATGCAACAATCTTGACCAGAATAGCTCCACCTGCCTCTCTTCTGGTGGGGTAGGAAGGAAGAGAATGAACTAGAGGCCATTTAGGACTCAAGATGCAGGTGGAAACATTTGGAGTACCAGAATTAATTAAAGGCCTATCTGGAATGAAAGAGATCATGAAAAAGTGCAACAGAAGTCCATGGCCAATACTTTGTACACAAATTTCACCTGCAATTCAAAGGAAACAAGTGATCCCCCCCACCACCACCATTGAAATGGGTCTGGAGATCCCAGGATGAACATGTAAAAGTATACTGGGAAAAATGTTGAGAAACAGAGTGAAGTGTTGCTGCCTGGGAATGTGCAGATAAGAGAGGTTGAAACCCACAGCTGCTTAATGAGAAGAGATTCAGAAGGGATCCTCCTTACAGTATATTCTCAGTCTGTAAAGGAAAGCAGGAGATTTGTACTTTCAGACTTGCAAGGTTATGTTAGCGTAGCCATACAGTATACAATAAAGAAGTAGCTTGCGTGTCTGAATCCTGGGTGGTATGGCTGGGAAGGCTGAGAATCAGCTCCTTTCGCAGCTCCTTGGATTGCTTTATTGCAAGACTTGTCTAGTGATCTTGGGGAGCTGCTAATAGAGGAAGGAATTCAATCTATAGTTTGTTTGCATTACTCTTGGATTTCCTTTAAAACCACTCTAAAAGGGAATGTAGTTAGAGATATATCCTGAAGCAACCTTCATTGGGTAAACTAAGAGGTCAGAAGCATTCCTGAAACCCTGGGAAATAGGATTAAGAAGAGATGCAGGCTAACTCTTCCCTGATTCCCTGGGGTATATGTGCTCTTCAGAGGTGGTATTCTGCCGGTTTGGACGAACCGGTAGCAGCGACCTGCGGGTAGGCCCGCCCCGGGTGGGCCCGCCCACCTGCCCCGGCGCTATGTCGTTCTATTTAAGGTCATTTTGAAGCTACACGCATGCATCCAAGGATGCACACGCGCTTGCATTTGCGAACCAGTAGGGAAAGTAAGTGAATACCACCTCTGGTGCTCTTGTGAGGAGACAGGGGGAGTAAAAGCAGACTTGCAGCCTATCTCAGTAAAGCCTAATTTTAATCTTCCTGTGAAGTGACTTTCCTGGACCAGTCTACTTTATAGGGCTGACGAAGGGAGGATCTTGCCACATCTTTGTCTTGCATTCCAACTGTCTCTGCTCTTGGACTGGAACAGTTTGCTGATGGTCACCCATTTCTTAGTCACCTCCCAATTGGATTATTGCAACAGGGTCTCCATGAGGTTGCCCTTGAAAACCATCCAGAAGGTTTAATGAGTCCTGAAAGCAAAGCCTCAGTAGTTATAGGCATGCCCACAAAGAACCTCTATTCTGTGACTAGTACTAGTCATCACCTATAAGCTGTGGTGGCCCAGTGGTTAGAATGCAGAACTGCAAGATAATTCTGCTGACTGCCAGCTCCAGCAGTTCGGCAGTTTGATCTCACCTGCTCAAGGTTGACTCAGCCTTCCATCTTTCCGAGGTGGGTAAAACAAGGACCCAGATTATTGGGGACAGTGTTCTGACTCTGTAAACCACTCAGAGAGGGTTTAGTATAAAAGTGCTATTGCTATTGTTATAAAGACGTACAATGCATAGGGCCAGGAGATTTGTGAGACTGTCTATCTTCCCCTTCCACATACTCTTTTTTTTTAACCCTAACCCTAACCCTAACCCTAACCCTTCCACATACTCTCAAAAGGAGGATATATTGCATGTCCCCCCATATAGCCATCTTATGGGACATAGGAAGCCTGCCTTCTCAGTGATGGGCCCTGCTGTGTGGATCAATCTGCCCCTGCTTCCAAAGAGAAGAGAGATATTAAACGGCAGTTGATTGAATAAGGAAAAGCTGCCTAAATTATGAAGACCTCATAATATTCTTTTTGAAGCCAATTTAAAAGGAAAATACATTGCTAAGGAAGGAAGTGCAGAAGGGAGAAGAATGAAAATTTGGAATTCAATTTTTTTTACAGTCAGAATACATTTGTGTTTTTTTTTCCCAGAGTAGCTTTACTGTTCTTACAATTCTAAAATGGAATCTTAGCTGCCGGAGAGACACATGACATGTAACCGCAAAGAAATACCTGCCAAGCCTTCAGCCTTGGAGCTTCCACGTTCTTGCCACCTTCCATCCTTGTCCTCTTCAATCTGGACAAATAGGCTGCATGTAAGGCCCGTGCCACAGCCCAGATGGTGTTGTAAATGAAATAATTGTCTAGGCACAGAATTGGATCCATCATGCGTTGGGGAAGAGCCTGCAGATCTTCTCGCTCTCTGCAGCGTCTCCAGACTTTCACAGAAAAGACATCCATGTTGTAGGAGCACATAAAGGATTTCTCTGCCAAGTATTTAATGAACGAATAAAAACGTCTATATCCACCATATTTGGTCATTTGATTTGTCCTCAAAACAAAGGAAACAATGCTATGAATGTATTCAAAAAAGGTCCCCTCGTCTATCAGATAAAGGGTTAAGTCCCAGAGCACTGTTGTCATGAGAACTTTTCCCGCAACAGGTTCCTTAATTCTTTCAAGCACCAGATATAGAATTGCTATTCCTGCACTGATTGAATTAAACTCTGCAGCATAAAGAAAGGTGTTCACTTGCTTCCAGTTATGATACTCGTGAAACTTTATGGACATTTTTTGAACAGTTGGTGAAAAGGTCTGTGATATAACTGGACAAATGCCATTTTTTATCAGCATTAAAGTCAACGTTTTCATGAATTTCTGCCCCTGGTCAGTGTCTGGAGCAAGCAGACTAACCAAAGTCCACTTGAAATGGAGGAGCAGCTTCACCATCCCTGAATACTGGAATCCTTCAGCAGGGAGCATCGGGTAGAAGAAAGGAAACTGAGTTTTATCCCTCAAAACCTGGGAAACAAAATTGTAACTAATCTGAAAAGGAATGGAAAAGTGGCATTTAGTCTGAGACCCCTGACAGATATAAGACATCAATTCTGTCTTTAATGAAGGGTTAGTTCCACTTCTTGCAGTGAAGACTTCTGTATTCCCCCATTTTGACTCATGCGTTGCTTCTCTCCCATTTGCTCCTTGAGTGTAGAATATTTTATCCTAGAAAAAGTTTCCCAAATCTGAACTGGGAACATGGCAAGAGCAGATCTATTTACTTTACTCCTTCCCTCCCTTTGGATAACCTGAACTGTCATCCTTAAGATCAATCGTTTCCATAACAAACTCTGATCTTCATGTACAAGGGAGGACCTCTGATTGAAAGCTGCATGGTTAAAACTGGTCTTTCCAGCTAACTCTGGTCTTCATAAACAAGGAAGGGCCTTTCGTTGAAACTTCATGATTAAAAATCTTATTCTCAGCAAAGACTCACCTGTGGGATTTTGTTGGTGTCTAACATGGATGATATCTGGATGGAGAAGCCAGTTTCAGCCCCTTCCAGAACAGCCACTGTGTTTCTCTGTCTCCCACAACTGTAGTTGGGGACATTGGCCTCCCCCTCTGAAAGCAGGTCCAGCAAAGCATCTGAAGTCTTTCTTGAATCAAAATAATTTTCATAGATATTGTAGCCCAGAGTGATGTTGGGTAAGATATGGGAATCCTGGTTGATGTCCTGGATAGCAAAAAGGAAGGATAGTATTTTCCAGTATTCTGCCGATGGCATCCTGCGAGGATAATATATTAAACATACAGTAAACAATGAAAATAATATTTAATGCCTTTTTAGAAATATACTTCTAATCAGGATTTGCCCAAGAATCGGTCTGAATGGGTTACAGCAATCTTGAAAAAATGTACCATAAATATATACATTAGCCTATACATTAAGTAAACATATCCAATTATATTTCAAAAGCACTAAACAAATGAGTCACAGCTTTGAGCATTTGATGACATACAGTATTTGAACTTTTATCTATCCTAAGAAGGCTAAGAGATCTCCCAAGAGGTCTCACATATTGAATATCCGGGATTCTTTCAATTTATACTTTGTTTTAAGATACTCCGTGCAAGTGATGCCTACAATAATCTATTTATTATTAACTTTGGCTTACTCTTGAGGTTGCCACTGTATCCTTTCAGTTGACCTAAGATCTCATGCTGACTTCAAATATTCTCACTTTTTCTCTCTAGTTATTCTTTTCAGTATTTAATTTTGGAGTTGTTTGACGTATTTTTACATATCAAATATATGTAAGTACATAAACCCACACAAAGAATGTGAAGCTATCATTCTTAAGAAAGCCAATAAGTTACTGATTCCTGCACATGTTTGCATTTTGATGTCCACTGTCAAAGGTCTTTGATAGGGCACTTAATTTACATTTAAATCATTATCAGATTAAGGCATTATCAGTTCAAAATAGGAATCACAGACAAGGGAACACAATGAAATAATAAAGTCTGATTTTTTAATTCTTTCATATTATCAATAAAAGTAAGACACCCCCGCCCCCGCCAATAAAACTATCACATTTTCAGTGAAGGGAAGAAATAAAGCTTTGTTGTGTTCATGTTGACTCCTTGACTGGGGTGCGAGGAAAGGAAGGGGTAACAGAGAGGGACCACCTTTTCCTCTCTCTCCACAGTCCGTCACTGCTTCTGATATGTCAGGGAAAGAATGGCTGTTTGTTCTTCAAAGTCAAGAAAACCAGAAGATCACTGCTTGAAGATTGTACTTGAGAATATCAAAGGAGACTCAATTTCAAAGGAGAGCCGAGGTGGCGCAGTGGTTAGAGTGCAGCACTGCAGGCTACTACAGCTGACTGCTAGCTGCAGTTCGGCAGTTCAAATCTCACCGGCTCAAGGTTGACTCAGCCTTCCATCCTTCCGAGGTGGGTAAAATGAGGACCCAGATTGTTGGGGGCAATCTGCTGACTCTGTGAACCGCTTAGAGAGGGCTGTAAAGCACTATGAAGCGGTATATAAGTCTAAGTGCTATTGCTATCAGCTGCAGGATCTAAAATAGATCCCCCAAGTTGAAAGGGAAAAATGGCTGCTGAAACTTTTGAATAAGTCAGAAATAAAGTGTCTCTACTACAGTGCTGGAAGATTGACTTACCCCAATACCTGAGTCAAAGGAGAGCTTTTGAAACTTAATATTCGAAACGTAGCCTGAGTTGCAGAGATTATGCCACCAATGGAAAGCTCTCCTGGTTTGTAATGATTCTTTGGGTCCACCACATCCCTCTGTAGAGTAAGGGGGCATTTGTTCTTAAACATCACCCAGATTCCCTGGGCCCACAGAAGTAGCTGAAACAGCAACATGATTTGTGTTCGTGGTGGTGTGTTTAACCTTGTGTGTGGCTTGAACAAAGAGTGACATGAAGTTGTGGACGAGAGCTTTTGTATTTCAGACAAAATTCAGCCAAGGCTTCATTTCTGAAATCTACAGGAGAAAACCTCCCCTGAAGATGATCTCAGCCTCACTTTGTCTCTCTGGACCGATTTGTGCACTCACGGATTTCCAATGTCACGGTCTCAGCGCTCAATGCTTTTGTGCGAAATCAAGATGAAAACATATATTTGATATATGTTTGTGTCAAATCTGAAAGCTTCCAGAAAAGTCTTTAGAGAGTTAATAAAAGCAACTAAATCAGTATAATTTAGATAACAACAAGAAGAGAAGTTACAGAGGAGGTCCATTCTTTGGAGATCAACTCCTGGCTCCAAACATCCTTAAGATAATATTTTCAAGGAAACCAGGGTCAACAGAGAGTTTTGGGATATATGTCAATAGTCACACATTGATTTGGATATATTTTGGTCTCTATTTGTAATGGACTTTGTCATTATACTATACTATTTCTGATAGATGGTTGTTTAGTCTCTTCTTAAAAGCCTTCAGTGTTGGGGCTAACTCATAATTTCTTAAGGCAATTTGTTCCACTGGTTAATTGTTCTCACTGTTTCTTTTCTTGCCTTCTGGTGCTTTGGAAAATAGGTTGACCCCTGCTTCTTTGTGACAGCCCTCAAATATTGGAACATTGATATTATGTCACCCCTAGTCCTTTTCATTAAACTAGACATACCCAGTTCCTGCAACTATTCTTCATATCTCTTTCCACAGTCACAACATCTTTTTTATATTGTGATGACCAAGACTTTTTAACTGTTTTTAATTGTTTTTATTATGGTTTTTTTTTTTTTTTTTTCGGTTTTTTTTTTTTTTTTGAGCCGCCCCGAGTCCCTTGGGGGTTGGGCGGCATACAAATTTAATAAATAAATAAATAAATAAATAAATAAAGACTGGATGTAGTATTCCAAGTGTGGCCTTACCAAGGCCTTATAAAGTGGTATTAATACTTCAAGTGATCTTGATCCCATCCCTCTGTTAATGCAGCATAGGATTGTATTAGATTTTTTTGGCTGCTGTCACACACTGCTGGCTCATATTTAAATGATTTTCCACTAGGACTCCAAGATTCCTCTAACACTACTGCTATTGAGCCAGATTTCACCTAATCTGGGCCCATCATCATCATCATCATCATCATCATCATCATCATCATCATCATCATCATCATCATCATCATCATCATCATTTTAGCCATTGTCTATCCATTGTAGGATGAAGGCCTCTTCTGCATGTTTTCAACCAATACGGTCCTGAGCTTTCTTTTCCCAATGAGGCCCGCAATACTTGCTGATGTCATTGATTCATCTTATTTTAGGTAATCTGTACCTATACAATTGTTTTTTTCTTCCCTAAGTATAGAACCTTGCTTTCCCCTACATTGAATTTCATTTTGGTACATAAGGCCTAGTGTTCGAGTCTGTCGTTTCTCTACATTGAATGAATGAAATTCAATGTAGAGAAAAGTAAGGCTTTACACTTAGGCAACAAAAACCAAATATACAGGTACAGATTAGGTGAAACTTGGTTCAGTAGCATTAACTACAAGAGGGTTTGTGGAGTCCTAGTAGGCAATCATGTAAATATGAGCCACAGTGAGCTGCGGCCACCAAAAAAACGTAATGCAATCCTGGATTGAATTAACTGAGGAATAGAGTCAAGATCACATGATGTATTAGTACTGCTATATAAAACCTTAATAAAACCACATTTGGAATACTGCATCCAGTTTTGGTCACCACATTATAAAAAAGATGTTGAGACTATGAAAAGAGGGCAGAGAAGAGCTATTAAGATGATTAAGGTCCTGGAGACAAAAACATTTGAAGAATGGTTGGAGGAATCGGGTATGGCTAGTCTAGAAAAAAGAAGGACCAGGGGTGACATGATAGCAGTGTTCCAATATTTGAGGGCTGCCACAAAGAAGTGGGGGTCAACCCTTTTTCCAAAGCACCAGAAGACAAGACAATAAACAAGGGATGGAAACTACCTCCAAGATCCCTTCCAACTCTCTTATTCTGTTCTGTTTTGTTACTAATCAAGAAGAGAAGCAACCTAGAACTAAGGAGAAATTTCCTGACAGTTAGAACAATTAAACAGTGGAATGGCTTGCCTTCAGAAGTTGTGGGTGCTGCATCACTGGAGGCTTTCAAGAAGAGAGTGGACAGCCGTTTGTCTGATATTAACAAGTTAACAGTTAAAAGAGAAAAATAAATCAAATTAAAATACAAGGAAACCCATGCTATTTATCAAGTACAACAATATTACAAAGTCCATGGTGTTGGTACTACAAAGCTCATGTTGTGTGGTCCTCAGGATCCAATTGTGTGAAGGGTTCTTTTATTTTATTAGAACAATCCAGATTTGTAGTGGGAAATGATTTTCCTTTGGCGTCTGGCATTCCCAAACTGTGCCATCTTCTTCATCTATGGGAGATAATTTCTTCCCTGTTTTAATTTTATTTTTTTCATTTCGGATTTCTGAAGGAAAGCAGATACAGGATGTCACCTCAGCTCCACTACCTATAGTAACTTGAGATAATTTACCTTTGAATATGTATGGTTAAATCATCGGTTCTTTGTGTACTGGCCTCTCCTAGGTTTTTGAATATAAGTGCATCTCTTTGTGGAATAGGATCTCTCTGAATATTCTTTGGAGGGAGTCCCACCAGCATGAGCTCTTTAATAAACATCGCAGTAAGCCTTCATTATTTGCTTTTGGTCCTGTGATTGATTCATTGAACACGTGGATGTTAAGCAGATCTATTTCCCCCAAAGTGGTTTTTCCCCCCAGAAACAGGAAGTAAATACCAGAAACTGACCAAAAACATTGAAAATCACAATCATGGGACAGCAGACCACTGCAAATGGCCATGAAGTTGAGCTAGTTGCCAAGCACCCAAACTGCTATCATGCGACTGTTGGCCCAGGCCAACACTGAGTTCATTATACCCAGTGGAATTTGAACCAAGAATCACACTGTGAGAAGAAACTGGGGTTCAGTACTTTATTTATGCACAGAAGTAATGATCAACGCTTGTGATCCATGTCCCAATCAAGTGGACCTGTTGATATTCAGCAAGTTGTTTCCTTGATATTTCATCACTTGTACCTGATTTATTATTTGTTTGTTTGTTTGTGCCACTCATTTCCCCTACAAGGTGACTCTGGGCAGCTTACAGGTTATAAATCAAGTAAAAATAGTTAAAAGATTTAAGCAACACAGAATTAGAATATTATTATAAACCAAACTAAAACCAAACTAAGAGAGCAAAGAGTTGTATGGGATGGGGATGAGGTCTTCTTACCCCATCAGCCAACTACAGCAGTGAGCATCCCCAAAGTCAGGTTTGATACCCTTCTGGAAGGCCAAAAGGGAGGGGAAAGTTCTCATGTCCACAGTAGAATGTTCCACAGGACACAGTGGAAAAAGCTCTTCTCCTTGATACCCCCATTTCAAAAATTTTTAATATGCTAATGACTGTTTTTACCTCCAGATCTTTTTCTGGACAGTCTTGACCACAAATTGCTATGTTACCTTTCCTTGTTCCAGTAATGGGTCCATTTTCAAAATTATTCAGCACAATTACAAATCCACAATTGGCTAGCTATACTAACACTTTGTATAACTGAAGTTAATTCACGGGTGTCTTGTAAAAACCCCTTGATAGTTTGCTAATAAATTAATAGGCCAGTGCCTCAGATGTAAAAATTTATTTTCTATTTTATTTTGACAACAAATGTTCCTTTGTGTTCAGATCAGGTCTTAAGAAAATAATGTAAGATTTGGGAATAAAAATAAAGCCCAACAGGCTGGCACTGGAGGCCAAGATGGAGAAGATCTGTACAGCCACCATGTACTTCCCCTTGGTGCTAAAATAGGTGGGTACAAAGGATACCCAGACACTGCAGAAAACCAGCATGCTGAAGGTGATGAGCTTGGTTTCATTGAAGGCCCCAGGTAGATTCCTGGCAAAGAAAGCCACCAGGAAGCAGATGACAGCCAGGAAGCCCATGTAGCCTAGAGCAAGGTAGAACATGGCAACAGAACCTTCATTACATTGAAGAATGATGTAACCAGTCTGCGAGTGAGTGTCCAAATCAGGAAATGGGGGAGAAATGCCCAACCAGATGCTGCAGACAACAACTTGGACACCTGAACAAGAAAGGATGATGGAGTTGGTCAGGCTCTTCCCCAGCCATCTCTGCACTTTACTCCCTGGTTTTGTGGCCAAGAATGCTAACACCACAGTGACTGTTTTGGCCAAGACAGTAGAAATGGCAACTGAGAAGATGTTGCTGAAGGCTGTTTGTCGGAGAACACAGGTGGCTTTCGTTGGCCGACCTATAGATAGGAAGGAGCTCAAGAAGCAAAGCAGGAGGGAGATGAGGAGGATGTAGGAGAGATCTCGATTGTTGGCTTTGACTATAGGAGTTTCTTGGAATTTAATGAAGATTCCCAAGACTAATCCTGTTACCAAAGACAGAAATAAGGCAAGGGAAACTAGGATGATCCCCAAATTTTCTTGATAGGAAAGGAATGTTTCGATTTTAGGTATACAATCATCTTTGTTGATATTTGGATACTGATTTGCTGGACATTTGGTACATTTTTCAGCATCTGAAAAGAGAGAGGTTAACATTTATTTCGCTTCTGGTTGTAGATTATCAGATCTTCTCTCTAGACAGCAGTTTTCCTGACTGGTGGAATTCCCTATATGTGTATATCCTCCCACCCATGTCAGAAGGGAGGGAGGGAGGGAGGCTCCCACAAAAGTGGAAAGAAAGAAAAAAAGAAAGAAATAAAGAAAGAAAGAAAGAAAGAAAGAAAGAAAGAAAGAAAGAAAGAAAGAAAGAAAGAAAGAAAGAAAGAAAGAAAGAAAGATCCAGTGTTGGATCTAAAGGTGGACCTGTTAAATAAATAAGTCCAGCTTTTTAGTCATGCAGTATTAGATGGAAAGAGAAGGGAATGGAAGGGAAGGGAGGGAAGGGAAGGATCAGAAAATCTCTATTACTCCAAGAAAATGCCAAGAAAAAGTGAGAGAGATTGATCAATAAAGAAAATGAAGAACAAGAAATGTTGTCTCACTCCTAAAGTAAAGCCATCATTGATCCCCCATTTTTTAATAATGTGCTCACAATTTAAATTCCAAGACTATTTCTTATCACTCATTATGTAATGAATTATTACATAATGGAGCCGCGGTGGCGCAGTGGTTAGAGTGTAGTACTGCAGGCTACTTCTGCTGATCACCGGCTGCCAGCAGTTTGGCAGATCGAATCTCACCAGGCTCAAGGTTGACTCAGCCTTCCATCCTTCCGAGGTGGGTAAAATGAGGACCCAGATTGTTGGGGGCAATATGCTGACTCTGTGAACCGCTTAGAGAGGGGCTATAAAGCACTATGAAGCGGTATATAAATCTAAGTGCTATTGCTATAATTATTCATATTAAAAGATTTTTTACTTTTTAAAAAAGCTTTTTACAAACAATATCAGGATCTATAGTCTTTCCAAATGTCTGCCTCTTTTGTCTGGTGTCACTCACCTTCCGTGGTGGAGATGGTTCCTTCTGCACAAGGATGACAGTCATAGCAGCAGATGGGCTTTCCTTCCTGAGGCACCTTCATGAATCCAGGATGGCAGCTTTCCACACACCTGGAAGGAGGAAGGGGCTGAGGAGAGAGAGAAGAAACATGCCCAGAAAATGAACTTACTTTTAGAAAAATGTAAAGGAAAGAAGAATTTGGTGATCTCCAGTTCAGGGATTAGCTTTGACTAACTAGAAACCAATAGGAAATATGAAATTCATCAAACACATGATTGAATATTCCATCTCTACTTCTATTTCCTTCTGATGTTTCATACACACCACAGATTCAGCCTTTCAAATTACATTTAAATGTTAGATTTATCAGGGAAATGTTGGATTGACTCTTTTTCATGGCCACCTGAATAAGAACTTTTCATTGTTGACAGCCTGATCAGCTTACATGAAAACTCAAAGCAAGCCCCCCCCACCCCAATAGTGTTATCATATTGTTGCACTTTCAGTGGAACAAAAATAAATATTGTTGTAGTTAGTTGCGAAGTTGTGTCCAACCCATCGCGACCCCATGGACAACATTCCTCCAGGCCTTCCTGTTCTCTACCATCCTCTGGAGTCCATTTAAGCTCACACATACTGCTTTAGTGACTCCATCCAGACACCTCATTCTCTGTCGTCCCCTTCTTCTTTTGCCCTCAATCGTTCCCAGCATTAGGCTCTTCTCCAGTGAGTCCTTCCTTCTCATTTGGTGGCCAAAGTATTTGAGTTTCATCTTCAGGATCTGGCCTTCTAAAGAGCAGTCAGGGTTGATCTCCTCTAGGACTGACCGGTTTGATCGCCTTGCAATCCAAGGGACTCGCAGGAGTCTTCTCCAGCACCATAGTTCAAAGGCCTCAATTCTTTGGTGCTCAGCCTNNNNCAACTTTCACAGCCATACATTGCAACTGGGAAAACCATAGCCTTGACTATACACACTTTTGTTGGCAGGGTGATGTCTCTGCTTTTTAGTATGCTGTCTAGATTTGCCATAGCTTTCCTCCCCAGGAGCAAGCGTCTTTTAATTCCTTGGCTGTACTCCCCATCTGCGGTGATCTTAGAGCCCAGGAGAATAAAATCTGTCACTACCTCCCTTTCTTCCCCATCTATTTGCCAGGAATTGAGAGGGACTAAATATTAGTCCCACCTTATTCAGCATTTCCATCTGTGTGATACTCTTCTGGTCAATGGAAAATTTCAAATCCTGGGATGTCAGTTTTTCTAGACTCCCAGATTTAATTCTCTTGACAGATTTGTTTGGGAAAACAACCCAGTTCACAATGTCCAGGTCAGCTGTCAGATCTCCCTTTTCATCCAAATATACACCTTCTATTGAATGATTGTGAAACTGAGAGCCTTGAAGGAACGAATGAAGCTGAAATACAAAGGAAAAGAAGAATTTAGAAAGGACATTAGACATTCTTTGAAAATACCCTTTGGTCTATGCTGGGAAGGATATGAATATTTCTCTCTCTGTCTTCAAATACCAGGTTCTATTTTCTGTTTCCAACTTCTTTAAGAAAGTATCAATAAACATAGGAATAATAACGGCTATAAACTAGAGCAATGGTTGTAACGGACAGGAGTCTTGGCATCTGGTCATGTTCCTCTTCCCATTGCTTTATCACAGAAATGCTAATATACAATTCATCTAACGAAAAACACACAATTATTTCTTCAGTTCTTCATTCTTATTAACCTAAAATTAATCTACAAATATTAAAATAAAAAGCAAGTTTCAGCCATACAGTTTTTCCTTTAACCTGAGACATGTTTTGTAATTTTTCACATGTTTTATATCATTAATTCCCCAGCTGAGTTGGGGAGTTCCACATTTCCTACTTTCCCGTGTTGTTCTCTGGTGAAGACCAGTGACTTATCATGGGATGTACAACTGATAATCCAAAGATATTAGTCCACATCTTCTTTCTTTCTGCTAAAACATTCCTTTCCGAGGTTGGAGAGAATTACCTGATTGCCTCCAACAGTCTAATGTGTGATACCACACTCATATCAGTGTGAGATAAAAGGATAGCTGAACAATTAAGATATCAATGTACTCACTTTGACAGACATAAAAATAAAACAGGAAACTATTGCCAAAACAGGATCAAAGGGAATGGAAAGGAAAGTGAAGGAAATGGAAGGTTCAAATTATATTGGAGTTGACTTTCAAGATAATTTAATTTTTCAGAATAAATAACCAAGGCATTCACTTCAACAACTGATTCCCACGGGCAGGAAAAACACATCTAATGGAAAAGAAATACAGTCAAACAGGCAACAAGTAGTCAAAATAGGGAGTGCCCTATCAAATCCTGCACCTGTTAACAGTGGTGTCCCCCAAGGCAGCGTTTTAGGACCAACACTCTTTATACTTTACATAAATGACCTTTGCGACCATATTATAAGCAACTGCGTTCTCTTCGCTGATGATGTAAAACTATTCAACACCACCGACAATGCTGCTACCCTTCAAAAAGACCTTGACTATGTGTCAGAATGGTCAAAGAATTGGCAACTTCAAATCTCAACCAACAAATGCTCTGTCTTACACATTGGCAAAAAAAATCAGAACACAAGATACAAGCTGGGCAGATACAACCTCGTAGACGACCCTCACTCTGTCAAGGACCTTGGAGTACTCATGATCTAAGTGCTAGAGCCCACTGTAACACCATTGCCAAAAAGGCATTAAGAGTTATTAACCTAATCTTGCGTAGCTTCTCCTCTGGTAATATTGTACTGCTAACTAGAGCATACAAAAGATATGCTAGACCAAGTCTCGAATACAGCTCATCTGTCTGCACTGCATATCGGACATTAATACAATTGAACGTGTCCAGAGATATTTCACAAGAAGAGTCCTCCACTCCTCTGCTCGCGACAGAATACTTTATGCCACCCGACTTGAAATTCTGGGNNNNATAACACACACAATTATCTGCTACAATGTCCTACCTGTCAATGACTACTTCAGCTTCAACCACAACAATGCATGAGCACACAATAGATACAAACTTAAGGTAAACCGCTCCAAACTCGATTGCAGAAAATACGACTTCAGCAACAGAGTGGTCAATGCCTGGAATGCACTACCTGACTCTGTGGTTTCTTCCCCAAACTCCCACAACTTTAACCTTAGACTGTCTACTGTTGATCTCACCCCATTCCTAAGAGGTCTGTAAGGGGCGTGCATAAGTGCACCATCGTGCCTACCGTCCCTGTCTTACTGTCCCCACTTATTCATATCCATTTCATGTATTCATAAACATGTTTATACTTATATCTGTTATCTTATACATGCTTGACAAATAAAATAAATAAATATAAATAAATAAATACCTGCCATGCTTTCACTCTTGGAGCTTCCACCTTCACCCCCTTGTTCCTCACTGATCTCTTGAATGTGGACATATGAGCTGAATTTAAGGACCTTCCCAAAGCCCAGATGGTGTTGGAAATCAGGTAGCTGTCCAGAGCCAGGATCTGATCGATCTCCTCTTTCCTGAGAGACTCCAGCTCTTCTCTCTGTCGGCACCGTTTCCAAACTTTCACTGAAAAGGCATCCTTAGTGGATGAGCATGTAAACGTTTTCTCCAAAAAGTTAAGAATGGATGTGACAATGATCTCAAAATTATCATAATTTGCCCATCTGCTTTTCTTTATCAGAAAGGAAAAAATGCCAGCGAGGTGTTTCAGGGAATGGACACTAAACATAAAATCAAGGCTGAGATCCCACTGAGCTGTTGTGATCCAGACTTTATCTATAACATGTTTCTGAATGTGTTGAAATGTCCTTTGTAAAATTACCATTCCTATTGTGAATGAATTGGTTTCTGAGCCATAAACAAAGACATTGACTTTTCTCCACTTATAATATTCCTTTACCTTTATATTCATTTCAGCAACATTTAGTGTAAAACTTTGATATATAACTGCACAAATGCCATTGCTTAACATCAAAGAAGACATTGTCCTCATGAACCTGTCCCCCTGGTCAGTTTTTGGAGCAACAAGACCAACCAAGGTCCATCTGAAATGAAGTAGCAGTTGGACAATCCCTGGATACTGGGCTCCTTCAGCAGGGAGCATCGGGTAGAAGAAAGGGAACTGAGTTTTATCCCACAGAATCTGGGAAGCAAAACTGTAACTGATCTGAAAGGAATGGAAGATGGTGGTACTTTAAATGAAACAAGCAAAATGTATTTCCTCTCATTTTCCTAATAAAACATTGCTGTTCATTTACAGCAAAGGAGCTCTGATTGAAAGTTTCATGACTGTAAAGAGTCTCCTAAAAAAGACACACCTGAGGGATTTTGTAGGTCCCCAACATGGTTGAAATCTGGATGGAGATGCCAGTCTCAGCCTCTTCCATAACAGCTACTGTGTTTCTCTGCCTTCCACACCGGTAGTTGGGGACATTGGCCTCCCCATCTGAAAGCAGATCCAGCAAAGCCTCTGAAGTCATTTCTACCTTGAAGAAATTTTCATAGATATTATAACCCAGGGTAATGTTAGGTAAGAGATGGCTATTCTGGTTGACATCTTCGATGGCAAATAGGAAGGGCACAAATTTCCAATAATATTTGGTTGATGATCTGTATGTACAAAGACATTGATGAAAATACCATTTAACTTTTCCCCCATGATAACACTTTTCGTCCAATCAATCAATTGTTCTAAAAATTTTGCAATATTCCAAAATATTACCATAGAAAACAAGAAAAACAGTAGAAAATTATGGATCATGCAGTATTTCAAAGTCACTTTCCCACTTGTTTAAACTAACACCACTTCAATTTCATGTTTTGGTTTTCAAGTATTTATTTCATATTTGATGGACTGTTATCTCTCTCTTAATAAAAGTGATTGAAACACCCACATGGCTAAAAAGACCTATTTATTATTAGCTGTAGTATATTCTAGATATTATAAATATTTTTAAGTTAGATCAACAGTTTAGACAAACTGAGAATGGCTCCTCCATGGATGACATTCAGAAGTTCGTAAAGACCACGTTAGTCTCCCTACCTCTGAGATAGAATGAAGTTTGAACTCTTAATGAATGAACTGTTATTGTTGTTGTTTTATTTTTGTTGTTTCAGGGGCAGGTTTATTTCTATTTTTTCTTTTAATTATAAGCCACCCAGAGTCACACAGCCTATGAACTGCATAAGTAAATAAGTAAATAAACCAACCAATATAATATTTCATTTAAAAAAAGATAACAATAGCAATAGCAATAGCAATAACACTTAGACTTATATACTGCTTCATAGTGCTTTACAGCCCTCTCTAAGTGGTTCACAGAGTCAGCATATTGCGCCCAACAATCTGGGTCCTCATTTTACCCACCTCAGAAGGATGGAAGGCTGAGTCAACCTTGAGCCGGTGAGATTTGAACCGCTGAACTGCAGCTAGCAGTCAGCTGAAGTAGCCTGCAGTACTGCACCCTAACCACTGCGCCATCTCGGCTCCTTAGTTAGTAGATAGTTAGTTCTATGGCGTGAACTCATGAAAGAGAATCAGAGACATTTACAAAGTCCATGTTCTTAACTGGGACTCTTTTCTCAAGTGGTAAATTCTGATGTGGAAGAACAATGCAGGAATTATCTCATCTGCGATACAGAGAGAAAAGACAGTATCCCTCTGTGCTTGGGCCAGTGTCCCTCACAGTCCAGTTCAACTCAGGTGTGAAGTGGAGGGAGAGCTCAGACTGTCCCCCTCTGCCCACAGTCTAATTCTGCTGATAGGATGGAAAGAAAAGTGGAAAGGGAAAATATTTTGATTGACTTCTGATACCTGAAAGTTTGAAATGAGCTTCCTCACCAGCAGTGTGCAATAGGAAACTCAAGCTAGAATCAGAAAGTAAGTTAGTAAATGGGACAGTTTGAGGGGCGAAAGAAAACACCTTGTGTTTTGGGTGGGAACTCTAGACTTTCATTGATGACTGTAATGCAGTGTAGGAAGATTGACTTACTTGGAGAAAGCAGTTGAAGGACTTCTATTGAAGCTTAAGGATTGAAATGCAGCCTTCATTGCAGAGACTATGACACTAATGAAATAATCTCCTGGCTTGTAATGGTTGTGTGGGTCCACTTCACCCTGTTCCAAAATCAGGAGGCATTTGGCTTTGTGCATCCCGCAAGCTCCCCTTGGCCACAGAAGCAGTGCAAAGAGAAGCAGCAGCAACATGACTTGTGTTCCTGATGGAGACTTCTCTATTGCACATACTTTGGTAACAAAAAGAATGAGAAGAAGAGTTGGAAGAAACCAAAACCTCTTCCAAGACAGAAGCTTTAAATCCAGACCAAGTTCAGTCAAGGGAAATGCACATAGTCCCTCCTTTCCTGAAACCAATCCTAGATTATCTCTCTGTGTCCAGAGCCGCTGATGCACCCAACCTTTGTGACATAGAGTCCATTCAACATTGCTTTTGAGTCTGACACCATCACTGAAACATTTCTGACATGTTTGGGCTAAATTTTCTGAAAATTTGCAGAAAGGTCTCTGAGGACCTAACATACAGACAAGAAACAAATCACTGTGATTTAAATAATTGCAAGAGAGAGAGAGAAGTGTCACCTCTCTGAACCTTGAACATGTCAACAGGGAGGTGCTCAAAGGGAGAATTCTGAGATGTGGCTCCAAATGTTGAAGATGAGCCAGTGAGATTGCAGGATTTTGCCCCAAATCTTTCCAGTAGAACTTTCAGAGAAGTCAGGATCAAGACAGTCTTTTAACTTGGCCATGAGGAGTGGCACATAAATATGGATTTAGTTTGGCTTTTTTTCTAGTTAAATTTACTTAGAGCTGTTTAGGTAATTGTGAATCCCATTTAGAGGTGTGCAATTACTCCCTGTTTGGAGATAGTCAAATGTCGAGAGCAGAAAAATTATTTCCTATTTATCTTACTAACCTTCATTATGTTTCCCCTCAAATCCAGCAAAATCCCGAGAAGGAGGCCTTTTGCTCAGTATGAGCTGCATCAGCCCTTTGGCTTCAGATTCTGCAAATCTAATTCAACTCTTTTCTTGCTTTGCTTTTCTTATAAAGCTGAGAAGCCATATTTATATTTGTATTTATTTTACAAATATGGCATTTTTATTCAAAAATATATATGTCAACTTTGAAACCACTGACACAATGATTTAAAATTCAGGGTCATTGAAAAATACACACAGACTTGCACAAAGAATCTGTCAGGGTTCCAAATAGCATCTAAAATTAAATCAGAGTCCGAGGCAATGCATTCCTCAAAGTTCCAATTTATTAGCAGAGCCATTTTGGCACGGCTGTGAGAAACCCGTATCTGAAGCCCCGAGGTTTCTCCACCCAGTTGAAAGATCAATTCCCTTGTTCCCACACCCACAAGTTCATCACGTTGACCAATCTTCTTCGTTACTCCCATTTGCTTCCGAGCAGGTGCTGGACAAAGGATGACCTTGAGAATCTAGAAGGCATCTGTTATGGCTACATCTCTCACTCATACAACAGCCCCTCCCCAATTCCCAC
>QLTV01003696.1:361533-381110 GCA_003457575.1 Thermophis baileyi | reverse complement strand
GAGCTTCCTGGGGGTTTTCAGGGCCTCGAGGTTATTATGATCTGTCCATACCTCGAACGGTATCTTGCCCCCTTCTAGGAACTGTCTCCACATAAGCAGCGCCCAACGAACAGCATATGCTTCTTTCTCCCAAATGGCCCATCTCCTTTCAGTGTCTGTGAGTTTTTTCGATACGTATGCGCACGGCATGAGTTGGCCCTTCTCATCTTTCTGTAACAGCACCGCCGCCACCACTACATCGCTGGCATCCGACTGGATTATGAACTGCCTGTCTGGGTTGGGGTGCTGCAGGATTGGCTCTTGGGAAAAGAGTTGCTTCAGCCTTTCGAATGCTTTTTGGCATTCCGTTGTCCAACCAATTGGTTGGTTGGGCTTTGGTTTGGTGGGGGATGGGCCTGTTTTTAGCAGTTCGGTCAGTGGCAGTGCCACTTCTGCGAAGGACGGGATGAACTGCCGATATAAGATTGCGAAGCCCAAAAAGCTTTGTAGTTGTTTGCGAGTGTGTGGGGGCTGCCAATCTAGTACTGCTTTCACCTTTCCTGGATCCATTTCTATTCCCTCGCTGGAGATGCGGTACCCCAAGTAGTCCAAGGAGGTTTTATGGAATTCGCACTTGGAGAGTTTTGCATATAGTTTGGCATCCAGAAGCTTCTTTAAAACTTGTCTCACTAGTTTCACGTGCTCCTCCAGCGTTTCAGTGAAGATGAGAATGTCATCCAAATAAACGAGCATCCCCTTGTACAGATGGGGGTGGAGTATTTCGTTGATGTATTGCATAAAGACCGTGGGGGCCCCTTGCAGTCCAAAGGGCATGACTCTGAATTGGAAACTTCCCAATGGGCAGTTGAACGCGGTCTTCCATTCATCCCCCTCCCTGATTCTTATGCGGTAGTAAGCTTCTCTCAAGTCTAGCTTGGTGAATATCTTGCCCTTGGACAAGTGGTTTAGCAAGTCCTTCATGAGAGGGAGGGGGTAGGTGTTTTGCACGCACATGGCATTGATCCCACGAAAGTCAATGCACAATCTGACCCCCCTGGTCTTTCTTCTCTTTGAAGAGTACGGGGGCGGCGATCCTCGTCTTTGCCGGTTGGATGAACCCTCGTTCCAAATTGAAATCGATGTATTTCCTTAGCTCCCCTAGTTCCTTTGTGGACATGGAGTATATTTTGGGTTTTGGGAGCGTAGCCCCCGGCTCAAACTCTATCGCACAGTCTGTGGGCCGGTGAGGGGGGAGGTAGTTACAGTCTTCTTCACTAAATACCCCCTCTAGGTCTCGATATTCTGCTGGCACCTGCTGGGAGCCTGGTTTCAAGAGCCCGGGCTGCCAGCTGGGGACGGTTTGAGTCCAGGGGTGTTGGCTCTCTCGGGTTGCTCTGCTTCCCTAGTGGGGGCGTAGGACTAATGTGTAGGTGTAGCTTCCGATACCCATCCTCCCTCTTTATGGTGGGGGTCCACTTGTCTAGCCACGCGAGCCCCAGAATGATTGCTTCAGACATCTTGGGGGCGACTATGAACCGGATAAGTTCGTGGTGGCATCCCATCTGCAATTCTATCAACTCAGTGAGGTGAGTGGCGGGGCCCCCCCGATCATCGATCCGTCCAATTGTTGGAAGCAGATTGGGTTCGCTAGGGGCCTGGTGCTGATCCCCAGCTTATCTACTACTGCCTTGCTGATTAGACACCTCAAGCAGCCCGTGTCTATTATGGCATCTACCTCACCCTCCTTCCCCATCCCCGGCACGGTGACTTTTGCTTTAATGAGGAAGGGGCGAACAGCTTCACTCACCATTGGGTCGTCTTCGCCGCTTTCTCCTTCGTACCATTGCGGAGCTGATTCCTCCATTGGCGATGCCTCCACTTTGTCAGAGGGTGGAGGGGACTCCTCTGTCTGGAGTCCCAAGCGCCCCGGCTCTGGTGGCTTCATGGGCCTCCTCCTGGTCCCAGAGGTTGGCCTGGCCCGTGGCAGCGCAATTGGGGCTGGCGCCAGGCACTCGGCAGCCCTATGGCCGGCCTGACCACATCGATAGCACTTCACACCTCACGTTGATTCAGGGCTCAGGGCGACAACTTGTCTCGGGGGAACCCGGCGTCCCAAAGGCCTTCGAGCCGGGCGATCCGCGGGAGGTTTTTCTGACCGCGGATCACGTGGTCGAAGGCAATGGCGGTAGCGTACCACTCTTAGATCCTGTCGGGGACCCCTTGGATTTCACACGCTTCTTTTAGGTCGGGATCCAGGGCGCCGCGGAACGTGTGCACTAGGAGTTTCTCAGGCCAGTCTTGCACTTTCCCAGCTGCTCTTCTGAACTCCCACACTAACTCTTTCACTGGGCGGCCCGCTTGCTTCAACCCCTGGATTTGCTCTTTGGCTTCCACTTGTTGGGCCGCATCGTGGAAACGGACCCTCATTAGTTGGATGAATTCGTCTGCATCGTCTAGTTCTGGGGCCGCTTCATCATGGAGTTCTGCCACCCATTCTGCTGCCTCCCCCTTGTTCATTCCCTCAGTTATCTTGTCAATTAACTGCCTATCTGACCGGAATTGTGCTCCGTGCTCATCAATGTAAGCCCACACTTGGTGGAGGAAATAGGCCAATTTCTTGGGATTCCCATCAAATGTGGCATGGAACCGGGGGGTGGCTCCCGGGCTGGTGGGGCGGCGGCTTGCACGTGCGTGGCCGGTGGATTGACAGCTTGCGGCGGGGGCCCTCCGATTGGTCTCCCTCCCAGTTGCACTCGTCGGCTTGCACCTCCATTGGCAGGGAGGGGCCCCTGCACTTGCGGCGGGGGCTGTGTAGCAGGACCTGGCATCGCATGGGGTTGCTGTGCCACCCCACACCCCGGTGCAAGGTTGGGTGGCAGAGGGGTCTCTGGCGTCCATGGGCATTGTGCCCATCCTACTCCGGGGAAGAAAGCCCATCCACATGGGGCTTGCCACAGTGGCACAATGCCGAGGTTTGGCAGCTGGGCCAGAGGTTGCGGTCTCCACTCTCCCTGCTGCCAAGGATGCGGGCTCCCTAGGCCGGCTTGGTGGGTCGCCCGCGGCTCAGGGTGAAGGGTGGTCCACGTAGGCTTTGCCCCAGTGTAGAGGTCCCCGGGGGTCCCGCTGGCCGCGGTATGGAAAGAGGCTGTGTCCCCACTCAACTGGGGCCCCAGGTACTTCCTTGGGAAGGAGAACGTGGGTTGGGCCAGATTCCATCTAGTGGCTTCGGGTCCCGATTAGGGATTAGCCCAACTTACGGTTAGGCGTCCGAACTGGTCGTGGAGGTCCGTCAGCGATTGACTGCGAGACAGTGGCTGAGAACCCTCACCTTCAGACCGGCCTGCCAGCGTGATCTTCTGTTGCCTCCACTCATGGGCCGAGAGTAATCCCACGCCCAGGTGAGGCTCCCACGCTCGCTTGGGGGGAGGACTTAGCCCCCCAATTTCTCCATGGAAGGTCCGCTCCGACTGAGAGAGGGGCTCAGGGGCCAGCAGTTTGCGTCGAGCCCCCGACTGGCGTTCCCTCTCTGCGGCCTCCATGGCAGCCGCGAACTTTGGGAAGGGAGAGTAGCGGATCCTGATCCCTCCAATGGGGTCGTCCTCTATTTGTCCTCCTGCGGCTTGCTCTTTCTCCTCCTGTTTCTCCTCCATCTTCCCTGAGTCTTCGCGCCGCCTGTTGCCGGGACGGTGCTGGGGCTCAGGACCCCGAACAGAGCCCCGAGGCTCGGGGTAGCTGGATGAGTTTTATGACAGATCCGGGTTAGTGTCAGGGTTCCAAATAGCATCTAAGATTAAATCAGAGTCTGAGGCAATGCGTTCCTCAAAGTTCCAATTTATTAGCAGAGCCATTTTGGCACGGCTGTGAGAAACCCGGATCTGAAGCCCCGAGATTTCTCCACCCAGTTGAAAGATCAATTCCCTTGTTCCCACACCAAGAAGTTCATCACGTTGACCAATCTTCTTTGTTACTCCCCTTTGCTTCCGAGCAGGTGCTGGACAAAGGATGACCTTGAGAATCTAGAAGGATGTTGTGGCTTGCCCGAGTCCCGCGCAGCTGCTCATGGATCCGGAAGACCAAGAACCGACCAGGGTCTGGCACTATCATCCTGTGTCTCTGGCACCTGAGTCCGAGACCAAGGAGGACGCAGTGCCAGAGGACGATAACCAACCAGGGCCTTCTGCACCTCCCCAGAAGGAGCTGAGTGACTCAAGTGGAGAGGAGGAGCCTCTGATTGATGCTAGGGCACGCAGGGCAGCTAGCAGGCAAGAGTGGCTCTGCAGGAGGAGGTCTCCTCACCTGTAAACCTGCAGGCTGATGGGCCACGCCCTAAGACTATTTAAGGTTTCAGAAAAGCTGAAACCGTTTGCTGGAGACAACACATTATTTTCCTGGCTGCTTTCAGATCTTTGGATATCTCAGTTGGAAGTACTCCAGTCCGGGCTCTTGGCCAACTCCAGTAAGTGGAAGATAACTCAGGACTTAATGACCTGCTTGCATTTTGGTGTTTTGAATCCTGGCCAAAGTGTTCTCTGATTCCCGACAAGAACTGTGTTGGAAAAACTTTAGAAAACTTACTACTAAGCCGTATTATTAGTAGTAAAGTCTTATTTGTTTTGCAAACAGTGTGTGTGTGTCATTTCCTGCCATGCTGGGTCACAACAAAGGAATTTGTTATGGCTACATCTCTCACTCATGCAACAGCCCAAATTCCCACAGCAAGCATACATTCTAAAGTATCAAGTGTGGCAGGCCGAAGTCTCTATTAAAATATGGTTTCGGCCTGACAGAATCTTACTTTTATCTTGAAGAAGAAATGATGCTTTTGGTGCTTTTTTCTTAGTTTTATTATTTTTAAACAATAGTGAAGTATTAAATTCTATTTTCTGGAATAATAATTGATATTTTGAGGAACGTTCTACTCAAAATCCATTTAATTTGTTATTTTGACATGATGTTCTTTTGTATGCATATCGGGTCTCAGAAAATAATGTAGCAATGAAGATTTATCCCAGTAGGCCAACATTGGAGGCCAAGGTGGAGAAGACCTGCACAACCAGCATGGCCACTGCAAAAGACCAGCACGCTGAAGGTGATCAGTTTGGCTTCATTAAAGGCCCAAATAGGTCTTTTGAGGGAAAAGCCACTGCAAAACAGAGGGCTGGCATTTAGCCCATAACCATCTCTTCAGGATGATAGTATAGGTGACAGTCAGAGAAGGCGACAGAAGTTCCAAACTGCAGATGACAACTTTGAGAAGAAAACTAGATCAGAGCTCTTTGTATTACGTTTAAATCCCCCTTCAAATTAATTTGAACAGACATCCATTGCAGCTCCTTCTTGTTTTATAACTTCATTAGAACATGTGCTGTCAATTTTATCAAGCATTTGATCCATTTTGTCCAAAAGCTTAGCTGAGAAGGATTCAAATTTTTCACTAGGATTTCTGCTCCATTTTCTTAATCCTTTGGCTCTAGTCTAGTGTCCAGCCTTCAAGGTCTCCTTATCCTTAAAATGACCCCCCACAAGAGAACATAAGTGCTATTGCTATTGCTATTGCTATTTTTAAAGGAATCCGGTTTACTAGAGAAGAAGAAAACAACAACTCACTACCCTTCCTGGACATCCTGATTAGCAGAGACCACAATGGCAAACTAGAAATGCAAGTCTACAGAAAAACCACCCATACTAACCAGGTGCTCCACTACCAAAGCAACAACACAACCTCCCACAAGAGAACCTGTGTAAGGACTTTATTCAAACAAGCTCATACACACTGCACAACCCAGAACAGCCGAAAAAGGAAATGGAGCATCTATGCAACACATTCCAACAAAATGGACACCCACACAACTTTATCAAAAAGTCCCTGACCACTCAACCGGTAGTGTGTTCTAAAACCCATTGCTACTGTTTCACGCTCGTCCCGGGCGGGTGGGCAGAGCATCCTGGGCGGGTGGGCAGAGCGTCCTGGGTGGGTGGGCGGAGCATCCCAGGCAGGTGGGCGGAGGCTCCCACCGCCGCCGCTACCGGTTCTAAGAACTGGGCCTAACCGGGAGTAACCCACCGCTGCACTCAACCCAATACAGCACAACCAACACAAACCCTAAAAAGAATTATACTGCCATATATCAAGAATATCTCAGAAACCACCAATAGACTCCTACAACCACATTGAATCAGCGTAGCATACATGCCAGCTAAGCAAACCAAAAGACCCAGCAACTTCAAAAGAAAAAAGAGGAGTCATCAACAACATACAGTGTAAGAACTGCAACAACCACTATGCCACAACCTCTAGGCCACAACAGACTAAATCCTTGCTGGAGGGTGTGATGCCTGCAGCCTTGAAGGCAGCTACGGCATTAATTCCTTATAAGGAAAACATGCTATCACAACTTTAAAGTTTCATTAATTCCAAAATGCCTTGAGGGTCCCAGTACTGAAAGAAGGTGACCTTGCAAACTGGCTTTGTAATCTTGGCTTACTCCTTTTGTGATTCAGCTACACTTGGCTATTCCAGAAAAGCATAATATGTAAATTGCTTCTGAATGCTGTTTTCTTCTACCTAAAAGAAGTACTTTTACTCCTCATGAGGAATTAAACTGCCTTCACAGGAACCTGGTCTTTTTGTCCTCAACAGTTTCAAAGCACTTCAGAGCAGAATAACAGAGTTGGAAAGGCATCTTGGAGGTCCTCTAGTCCAACCCCCTGCTATGGGATGCAACAAACAGTTGTAAATGTGGACCATTTGCTGAGTGTCCAAAAATGTGATCATGTGACATGAGGGCAGCCAGGCCATCAGAACTTGAAATATGGGTTGTAAGTAGGCCTCACGTGGTCTGGCATAACTTCAAGTGGACACTAAGCGACCAGTCGTTAGTCAAGAACTACCTGTATAGAATTTATCAGAACGTAAAATCCCATACAAGGGGCATAATACAGTATACTGTAACATCTGTATCTCTCCACTGTGATTGCTTAAAGAAAGGTGGACTGGATAGATACCATTCTGACATCAACACTGCTGAATGCCAGAACCTGTATACCCCTATACCCCTAAAACAAATGCTTTGGATTATTGCAATATTATTCAGACACGATGTCCAAAGTGTGAAGATCCATAGTTCAATTCCCTATGGAGAATTTGAGCTCCATGAAAATCTATTTGGATAGGTACTGATTTTCATATTAAGGATGAAACTCATCATGTACTGCCTTCCAATAGAACATAGAACACAGAATAACAGAGTTGGAAGGAGATCATCTAGTCCAATTCCAAGCACAAGCAGAGACCCTATACCGTTTCAGACAAGTGGCTGACCAGTCTCTTCTTGAAAGCCTCCAGTGATGGGGAACACACAACTTCTGAAGGCAAGCCATTCCACCGGTTGATTGTTCTCACCATCAGGAAATTCCTCCTTAGTTCTAAGTTGCTTCTCTCCTTGCTTAGTTTCTAACCTTTGCTTCTTGTCCTGCCTTTTCCTCCCTCATCATTGTGATAGTGCCTCAAATACTGGAACACTGCTATCATGTCTTCCCTAGTCCTTCTTTTCACTAGACTAGACATACCCAGTTCCTGCAACTGTTCTTCATACGTTTTAACCTCCAGTCTCCTTATCATCTTTGTTGCTCTTTTCTGCACTCTTTCCAGAGTCTCAACATCTTTTTTATATTGTGGTGACCAAAACTGGATGCAGTATTCCAAGTGTGGCCATACTAAGATCAATGTAACTGCAAACACCACACGGGACATACACTATCTCCTCACATGGAAGATGGAAGGGTAGGGGACTTGTGCATGGGGGGACCATATTATGTAATGTGTCAGCCATCTCTTTCTATCCTAATGAAAGATGGACTACATCAACCATTTAGGTTGATCTTGACTGTGGGATTACTGAATGGGTGACTTCACAGGGGCTACCAGCTGCTGCAACTCCCAGAAATGTGGTCCTGGGAATGTATAACACGAATTAACTTTAGCCTAGACTCTGTGTTCCACATGAAGTTCACATGTAGCTTCAAATGCAAAGGTCAAGTTTGAGAAGTTGGCAGAGTTTCACTGCCAGTTCTCTCCCTAAGTGCTCTAAGTCCCAGCTCTGAGCCTCAGTGGCGTAGAAGACACTTTGGCAATAACTTTGCACCAACTTCTTCAAGCTTCATTCAAAATATTCTCCCCTGCCATTTCTTCCTAATGTTTATGGTCTCAATTATGGACCACTCTCCTCAACCCAGAGCGGAAACCATCTTGATCCATAGCCACAAGCAAAGCAAATGACTATAATTGGGTAATTATAAGGAGAATGTGCTGAATTCTGCCTAGAGAAGCGTCTGCAATGTGCTGAATTTTGCCTAGAGAAAAACATATTTATGTCAATTCCCTGAAGTGGCTTAATATGCTAGCAACAGATCAGCAGAGACAGCTGAGTTTGGCCTGCCTTTTTTTTGCAAGAAGTAGACTTTCAAGAACAGAAATAAATTTTGCAACATCATAAAAAGCAATCAAATGATTATTTTAATGTCTCAGATTTCACACTGTTTGTGTTGCAATGGAAGAACCTAAATTTAGATTCCAAACACATTGCTTCTCTCCTGTTTGCTGGGAAGACTGACAGGTTTAGAGTTTTGTAGGACTTTGAATGCTGAGAATGACATTCTGTATGCTCTTAATAAAAATATCCCATTAAAATATTTGGAAACTATTTTGGAAATGTTACAATGTTTCTTGAAGGACCCCGAAATGCCTTCAGTGGTACCTCAAAGCATAAAGTATCCATATTAAGTTGGGTTCCCAGAAGCCAAACAAAATTTAACCAGACAGAATTTTAGCTACTCTATTCTATGTCAGGGGTTTCCATAGGAGGGTCAAGATAGACAAGATCATTGAGAGAGTGATGTTATACAAGCCACACCCCTTTGGAAAGTGCATGTTGATGCATGTTCAAAGGGGGTAAAGGTTGCATCATATTATTGCCATCTTGCCCATTCTCCCCCACATACTTGGGTGCCACTGTTTTGTGACCCAATCCAGAGACAAGCACACCCCTAAACCATAGCATACCTTTTACCCATGGCCCCACCTAACCATGATTGAAAGAGCCACAATTGGCTAAGGTCACTCAGCAAGCTATGTTCTTAGCCATGATTTCTAATGCACCATAGCTGGTTCACATAACATAACAATAGAAACAACTACTGTAATGCATTCAATATGGGGCTGCTTTGAAAGACTAGTTAGAAGCTGCAGTTGGTGCAAATTTGTAATTATGAATTGGAAGGGACCTGAGGGACCAACTAGTCCAAACTCTAGCGTGGTGGAGGATCTAAGAAAGCTTTCAGAGGACAATTATCCATGCCTGATAAATGGGAAAATACCAGAAATAAATATATATGGATGAAGCTCAAAGGTGCTTTTTCAAAAGGCAACTGGACTGTTTTCTCCTTGAGGAAGAAGAACAAATGGTTACATTTCACACCCAAGAACCTTCATTAGTTGTGATGGTGGGGGGGATGGAAAGATAGGTGCTGACAGTTGTGACTGGATGATGGGGGGGATGGAAGAACAGGATCTGACCGGATGGTGGGGAGGGGATGGAAGGATTGTATCTCTTTGTAGTCATGCAGCAAACCATCCTTGCTCTCCTTGGCCTCTCTTTGGTCTTCAGTACCATTGATCATGGTATCTGTCAGCGTTCCAAATAGCATCCAAAATTAAATCAGAGTCCGAGTCCAAAGATTCCTCAAAGTTCCAATTTATTAATAGAGCCATGTTGGCACATCTGGGTGAAACCCGAATCTGAATTCCTTCAGGCTTCACCCCCCAGTTGAAAGTTCAAGCCCTTGTCCCCACACCCACAAGTCCATCACATTGTCCAATCTCCAACTGCCAGGCTGGCAGAATCCACCCATCTCCTTCCAAGCAGGTGTCGAGGTGCAGGGACAAAGGATGACCTTGGCTTCCTAGAAGGAATTTGTTATGGCTACATAAAAACCTCCTCATTCAAACCCCCCTCCCATTTTCCCACAGTAGAAAATGCATAGTAGAATAATATAAAGTGTGGCAGGCCCAGGATCCCAAATACAAATGGCTCCAGCATGACAGTGTCCTTGTGGCCAGAGGTGGGTTTCACATATTTTTACCACCGGTTCACCCTGCACGCACGTTTGCTTCGCACGCATGCCTTCTCCACATGTGCCCGGCCTTCCACACATGCGCCCGGCCTTCTGCGCATGTGCCCGGCCTTCTGCGCATGCGCTTTGCTCACACGTGCGGCTTGCACGCATGCGCGTGGCTTAGAAAATGTGGCTAAATAGGAGGGCATAGCGCCGGGGTGGGTGGGCAGGCCCATCCACAGTCGCCGCTACCGGTTCGCCCGAACCGGTCCGAACCGGCTGAATACCACCACTGCTTGTGGCCCCACTATGAGGTTTGGGGCTGGACAGCACAGTCTTGTGCTGGTTTGGCTTCTTCATCCATGCCCTGTCCCAACTGGTGTTGATGGGGAGTGAGAGATCTAGCCCATAGCTATTCTTTTGCGGCATGCCGGGGGCTTGGTACTCTCTCCACTTCTTTGTAACCTCTGCATGAAAATACTGGGTAAGATCATCCATCTTCATGGGTTGAGGAATTATCAGTATGCTGACAATCTTCAAGTTCTGATCTCCACCTCACAACAGTGTTGAAAATAAATAAAACCTAACATTGGGGGTGCAGAAGAAACAGCTACAGTATATTTAACTTTATTTGAATAATTAAGGATATGATTTCTTATACACACTGACACATATAACCTAAGACAATCTTTTATCTCTAGGCGATTTTAGACAACCTTCAAATTTACTCACTCCCTGCCTGAGGGGTGCAATCCAGCTGACAAGAGCTTCGGAGCTTTGGTATGTTTGTGTGTGTGTGTGTTTGTGTGTGTGTTAAATAAAGCCTTTTTCCACCATACATCTCTTCCATTTCTGAAGTATCATTCTGATTGATCATTAACTTGAAATTCAGGGGTCCCTGCTTTCTAAATTCCCAGGCATCACTTTTCTAAGTGATTTCAGAATCAGCCTGTTTACAATATCCAAGTCTATTGCCAGGTCCCATTTCTCATATTTTACAATTCATTCATTTATTCATGCATTCATTCGTTTGTTTGTTTGTTCGTTCATTCATTCATTCGTGACCATCCCAATTTTGGCACCCATCTCAACAAGTAACTCTGGATGGTAAACAATAAAAAAAAATCAATTTAATGCAATAGAAAAAGAAAAATTAAATATGTAAAGCAGCCAAAAATATTATAATCCATACATATATGCTTAATTAGGAAATGGGGCCCTTCATACACTGGAATTCCAGTTCCAGACACATAACTAGGTCTTCAGGATCTTCCCAAAAACTAACAGAGTAGGGACTATCCAAATCTCCACCAGGGAGGGAG
Organism: Thermophis baileyi; assembly: GCA_003457575.1. Taxonomy (NCBI): domain Eukaryota; kingdom Metazoa; phylum Chordata; class Lepidosauria; order Squamata; family Dipsadidae; genus Thermophis; species Thermophis baileyi. The sequence continues at coordinate 369,696 of QLTV01003696.1, read as the reverse complement.
ATTTTCCAGAAGGTTGGTGCTATGGCAGAAAAGGCACACCTCCTGGTCACTACCAATTGACATTCCTTGGCTGACAGGACCTGGACCACAGCCATCCTGTCAGACCAGATTGGGAATTTATAAGATTGGATTACGATTGGAGTACCTTACATCAAGTTCATAGTTGCGAAGCAGTTTTATAGACATTAAGATTGATGGAGCCTAATTTCTTTTTTTTAATCGTATTTTTATTATTATTTTTTTAAAAATAAAAGAATTCCTTTTTACAACATTTGCATTCACAGTTTTTCTTCTTCCCCGTCCTATTATCATTTCTATACATATGGTTCCCTTGTCCTATACATGTTACACATACTAATATATTCATATACTGTTTTACAAATATCCTTTATGTTTATACCATCTTACTTTTAATTCCTAATTTCCAACTATTATGTATTTTCTTGTTTGTTGTTTATTTATTTATTTATTTATTATATTTGTATGCCGCCCAACTCCTGAAGGACTCTGGGCGGCTTAACAACAGCAAATAAACATTAAAAACATCATAGAAAAGAAAACATATTCCTATCTTCTAACCATTTATACCATTTTTCCCATACTAAATAGTACTCCCTTTTCATCTTTATTTTTTATTTCTTTCGTCAGTTTATCCATTTCCGCACAATCTAGAATTTTTCTTATCACATTTTCATCTGTTGGTATAGTGTTGTTTTTCCAGTTTTGTGCATATATGATTCTGGCTACGGTTATAATATGTAATATTAGATATTGTATTTTTTTATCGTATTTTCTTGTGATTATGCCTAGCAAAAATAGTTCCGGTTTCAAATCTATTTGCTGTTCTGTTATCTCCTCAAGCCATTTTCTTATTTTAGCCCAATATTTTTTCGCTATTGCACATGTCCACCATAGATGATAATATGTTCCTTGTGTTTGTTTGCATTTCCAGCAGATCGGTGATGTATTTGGAAACATCCTAGCCAGTCTCGCAGGTGGAAGGTGCCACCTGTAGAACATTTTGTACAAGTTCTCTTTATAAGCCGCTGACATAGTTAATTTGTAATTTGTTTCCCAAAGTTTCTCCCATTTCTCCAATTCTATACTATATCCAAAATTTTTGGCCCACGTTATCATTGTTTCTTTGACTACCTCCTCCTCCATTCTATATCTTAATAAGTAATTGTATATTCTCCTAATCAATTTTTCATCTGTACCTTGTAGGATCTTGTCTAGTTCTTGTGGTTCTTTTTGAAATCCGTATAATTTCACATCTTTTTTATATCTGGTCTGAACTTGCATATATGGCCACCAATCTATGTCTATGCAAGTTCAGACCAGATATAAAAAATCTATGGAGCCTAATTTCTTAATCACATTTTGGATTTTTTTTTCTTTTTTGTATCTATTGGAGAGATTAAAGCCCTTTGGAGTGGCAAGGTTTTACTATATTGATCAGGGGAATTTTCACCTCCTTAATAGGTGATAGTGTACATTTGATTTTAAAAGTTTTAAACACATATAATTTTGGCGAGGCAATAAAGCAAAAAGGTGCTTGCTATATGGATTTTGGAAAGTGAACTATGGATTAAGTGGCCGGAAGGATTTGGAATGACAGTTGTTTGGTTGTTCTAATAAGACCTTGAATGCTGGACACGAGAGCCAGAAGATTGAGAAAATGGAGCAGAAATCCTAGTGAAAACTTTTGAATCCTTCTCGGCCAAGCTTTTGGACAAAATGGATCAAATGCTTGATAAAATTGACAGCACATGTTCTAATGAAGTTATAAAACAAGAAGGAGCTTCAATGGATGTGTCTGAAATTGATTTGAAAGGGGATTTAAATGTAATACAAATAGTTCTGGTCTAGTTTTCTTCTCAGAGTTGTCATCTGCAGCATTTAGTTTGGAACTTCTGCCCTCTTTTCTACCCTGTCATCCTGAAGAGATGTTATGATTATGGAGCCCATGGCTAAATGCCAGCCCTCTGTTTTGCAGTGGCTTTTTCCTCAAAGGCTCTGTCTGGGCCTTCCATGAAACCAATCTGATCATCTTCAGCATGCTGGTCTTTTGCAGTGGCCATGGTGGTTGTGCAGGTCTTCTCCAACTTGGCCTCCAGTGTTGGCCTGCTGGGATAAATCTTCATTGCTACATTATTTTCTGAGCCCTGATGTGAATACAAAAGAACATCATGTCAAAATAATATATTAAGTGGATTTTGGGTAGAAATTTCCTCAAAATATCAGTTCCAGAAATATCTAATTTCAGAAAACAGAGTTTAATGCATTACAATTCTTTAAAAATAATAAAACTAAGAAAAAAGCACTAAATCCTTTTTTTCTTTGACTATCATTTGCTCTTGAGCATACAAATAAGATTCTTTGTGTGAGTCTGTGTGTATATTTGAATGACCCTGAATTTGAAATCATTGTATCAGAGGTTTCCATGTTGATATATAATTTTTGAATAAAAAGGCCATATTTGTAAAATAAATTACAAATATAAAGATGGCTAGTTCAGCTTTATAAGAAAAGCAAAACAAGAAAAGTGTTGAATTGGATTTGCAGAATCTGAAGCCAAAGTGCTGATGCAGCTCATACTGAGCAAAAGGCCTCCTTCTCAGGATTTTGCTGGATTTGAAGGGAAGCATAATGAAAATTAGTAAGATTAATAAGAAATATTTTTTCTACTCCCCACATTTGATTATCTCCAAACAGGGAGTAATTGTTCACCTCTAAATGGGATTCACATCTACCTAAATAACTATAAGTAAATATTCCTAGAATAAATGCCAAACTAAATCCATATTAATATATGGATTTTGGCCATATATCATGGTCAAGCTAAAACAAGGTCTTGATCCTGAGTTCTCTGAAAGTGTATTACTGGAAAGATTTGGGGCCTATCTCACTGGCGCATCATCAAAGTTTAGAGCCACATCTGTGAATTTTCTCTTTGAACACCTGTTTACTGACATGTTCAGGGTTCAGGGAGGTGACACTTCTCTGTCTTGCAATTATGTAAATCACAGTGATTTATTTCTTGTCTTTATGTTCAGTCCATAGAGACGTTTCTGCAACCTTTCAGAAAATTTAGCACAAACATGTCAGAACATGTTTTGGTGATGGTGTCAGATTCAAAAGCAATGTTGAGTGGAGTCACAAATGTTGAGTCCATCAGTGGCTCTGGACACAGAGAGATAATCTAGGATTGGTTTCAGGAAAGGAGGGACTATGTGCATTTCCCTTGACTGAACTTGGTCTGGATCTAAAGCTTCTGGCTTGGAAGAGATTTTGGTTTCTTCCAACTCTTCTTCTCATCCTTTTTGTTACCAAAGTAAGTGCAATAGAGAAGTCTCCGTCAGGAACACAAGTCATGTTGCTGCTGCTTCTCTTTGCACTGCTTCTGTGGCCATGGGGAGCTTGGGGGATGCACAAAGCCAAATGCCTCCTGATTTTGGAACAGGGTGAAGTGGACCCGCAGAATCATTACAAGCCAGGAGATTATCTCATTAGCGTCATAGTCTCTGCAATGAAGGCTGCATTTCAATCCTTAAGCTTCAATAGAAGTCCTTCAACTGCTTTCTCCAAGTAAGTCAATCTTCCTACACTGCATTACAGAACCTTCATTTCCAATGAAAGTCTAGAGTTCCAACCCACCCAAAACACAAGGTGTTTTATTTCGCCCTTCAATCTGTCCCATTTACTAACTTAGTTTCCGATTCTAGTTTGAGTTCCCTATTGCACACTGCTTTTGAGGAAGCTCATTTCAAGGTTTCAAATATCAGAAATCAATCAAAATATTTTTCCCCCATCCACTTTTCTTTCCAGCAGAATTAGACTGTGGGCAGAGAGGAACAGTCTGAGCTCTCCCTCCACTTCACACCTGAGTTGAATTGGACTGTGGGGGACACTGGTCCAAACACAGAGGGATGCTATCTTTTCTCTCTGCATTGCAGATGAGATCATTCCAGCATTGTTTTTTCACATCAAAATTTGCCACTGGATAAAAGAGTCCCAGTTAAGAACATAGACATTCATGAATTTTGTAACTGTCTCTGATTCTCATTCATGAGTCCACGCCATAGAAGTAACAATCTTTTTTTAAATATTATATTGGTTGGTTGGTTATTTAGTTATGCAATTGATAGGCTGTGTGACTCTGGGTCGCTTATAATTAAAAGAAAAAAAATAGAAATCAAGAAAACAACAATAAAAAAACCTGCCCCTGAAACAACAAAAATAAAACAAGAACAACAGCAGTTCATTCATTAGGAGTTCAAGCTTCACTCTGCTTCAAAGGTGGGGAGACTAACCTGGTCTTTACAAACTTCTGAATGTCATCCACGGTGGAGCCATTCTCAATTTGTCTAAACTGTTGATCTGACTTCAAAAATATTTATAATATCTAGGATATACTATGGCTAATAGTAAATGGTTCGTTTTAGCCATGTGAGTGTATCAACCACTTTTATTAAGAGACAGCTAACAATCCATCAAATATGAAATAAATACTTGAAAACCAAAACATGAAATTGAAGAGGTGTAACTTTCATCAAGTGGGAGAATGACTTTGAAATACTGTATGATCTATAATTTTCTATTGTTTTTCTTCTTTTTCTATGGTAATATTTTGGAATATTGCAAACTTTTTGGAACAATTGATTGACTGGATGAAAAGTGTTATCATGGGGGAAAAGTTAAATGGTATTTTCATCAATGTGTTTATACCTGCAGATCATCAACCAAATTTTATTGGAAATTTGTGCCCTTTTTATTTGCCATCGAGGATGTCAATCAGAATAGCCATCTCTTATCTAACATTACCCTGGGTTATAATATCTATGAAAATTTTTTCAAGGTAGAAATGACTTCAGAGGCTTTGCTGGACCTGCTTTCAGATGGGGAGGCCAATGTTCCCAACTACAGGTGTGGAAGGCAAAGAAACACAGTGGCTGTTATGGAAGAGGCTGAGACTGGCATCTCCATCCAGATTTCAACCATGTTGGGTACCTACAAAATCCCTCAGGTGTATTTTTTAGGAGACTCTTTACAATCATGACACTTTCAATCAGAGCTCCTTTGCTGTAAATGAACAACAATGTTATATTAGGAAAATGAGAGGAAATGCATTTTGCTTGTTTCATTTAAAGTACCACCATCTTCCATTCCTTTCAGATCAGTTACAGTTTTGCTTCCCAGATTCTGTGGGATAAAACTCAGTTTCCTTTCTTCTACCCGATGCTCCCTGCTGAAGGAGCCCAGTATCCAGGGATTGTCCAACTGCTACTTCATTTCAGATGGACCTTGGTTGGTCTTGTTGCTCCAAAAACTGACCAGGGGGACAGGTTCATGAGGACAATGTCTTCTTTGATGTTAAGCAATGGCATTTGTGCAGTTATATATCAAAGTTTTACACTAAATGTTGCCGAAATGAATATAAAGTTAAAAGAATATTATAAGTGGAGAAAAGTCAATGTCTTTGTTTATGGTTCAGAGACTAATTCATTCACAATAGGAATGATAATTATACAAGGAGGACTTCAACACATTCAGAAACATGTTATAGATAAAGTCTGGATCACAACAGCTCAGTGGGATCTCAGCCTTGATTTTATGTATAGTGTCCATTCCTTGAAACACCTCGCTGGCATTTTTTCCTTTCTGATAAAGAAAAGCAAATGGGCAAATTATGATGCTTTTGAGATCATTGTCACATCCATATTTTACTTTTTGGAGAAAACTTTTACATGCTCATCCACTAAGGATGCCTTTTCAGTGAAAGTTTGGAGACGGTGCCAACAGAGAGAAGAGCTGGAGTCTCTCAGGAAAGAGGAGATCGATGAGATCCTGGCTCTGGACAGCTACCTGATTTCCAACACCATCTGGGCTTTGGGAAGGTCCTTAAATTCAGCTCATATGTCCACATTCAAGAGATCATTGAGGAACAGGGGGGTGAAGGTGGAAGCTCCAAGAGTGAAGGCATGGCAGATATTTCTTTTCCATTAGACGTGTTTTTCCAGCCTGTGGGAATCAGTTGTTGAAGTGAATGCCTTGGTTTCTGATTCTGAAAAATTAAATTATCTTGAAAGTCAACTCCAATATAATATGAACCTTCCATTTCCTTCACTTTCCTTTCCATTCCCTTTGATCCTTGTTTTGGCAATAGTTTCCTGTTTTATTTTTATGTCTTTCATAAATTGATATCTTGGTTGTTCAGCCAACCTTTTATCTCACACTAATAAGAATGTGGGATTACACATTAGACCAGGGGTCTCCATACTTGGTAACTTTAAGACTTGTGGACTTCCAGAATTCTCCAGCCAGCTATGCTGGAGTCCATAAGTCTTAAAATTGCCAAGTTTGAAGACCTCTGCATTAGACTGTTGGAGACAAACAGGTAATTCTCTCCAATCTTGGAAAGGAGGATCTTAGCAGTAAGAGAGAAATGATGGACTCATATCTTTGGATTATCAGTGATACATTCCATGATAAGTCACTGGTCGTCACCAGAGAACAATGCAGGAAAGTAGGAAATATGGAACTCCGCAACTCAATTGGGGAAGTAATGATATAACATATGTGAAAAATTACAAAACATCTCTCAGGTTAAAGGAAAAGCTGTATGGCTGAAATTTGCTTTTTATTTTAAAATTTGTGGATTAATTTTAGCTTAATAAGAATGAAGAAATAATTGTTTGTTTGCCTTTAGAGGAATTTTGTATTAGCATTTCTGTGATAAAGCAATGGGAAGACAAACATGACCAGATGCTTAGACACCTATCCATTACAACCATTGCTCTAATTGACAGCTGTTATTACTCCTATGCTTCTTGATACTCTTCTAAACAAATTGGACACAGAAAATAGAACCTGGCATTTGAAGACAGAGAGAGAGAAATATTCAGATCCTTCCCAGCATAAACCAAGGGGTATTTTCAAAGAATGCCTAATGTCCTTTCTACATTCTTCTTTTCTTTTGCATTTCAGCTTCATTCCTTCCTTCAAGACTCTCAGTTTCACAATCATTCCATAGAAGGAGTATATTTGGATGAAAAGGGAGATCTGACAGCTGATTTGGACATTGTGAGCTGGGTTGTTTTCCCAAACAAATCTGTCAAGAGAATTAAATCTGGGAGTCTAGAAAAACTGACATCCCAGGATTTGAAATTTTCTATGGACCAAAAGAGTATCACACAATTGGAAATACTGAATAAGGTGGGGCAAATGTTTATTTTTCTTCCACTGAAAGTGCAACAACAGGATTAAACTTTTGGGATGGGAGGGGGCTTGCTTTGAGTGTTCATGTCAACTGATCAGGCTGCCAAGAGTGCAAACTTCTTTTTGCTGACTATTCAGCGGGCCATGAAAAAGTGTCCATCCAACATTGTCCTGATAAATTTAACATTTAAATTTAATTTGAAAGTTTAAAACTGTAGCATCAGAAGGGAAGAGAAACAATGATGGAAAATGGAATCATGTGTTTTATGAATTTCACATTTCCTTTTGGCTTCTAATTAGTCAAAGTTAATTCTTGAACCAAATCACCAAATCCTTCTTTCTTTGACATTGTTTTGAAACTAAGTTCATTTTCTGGGCATGTTTCCTCTCTCTCTTCAGACCCTTCCTCCTTCCAGGTGTGTGGAAAGCTGCCATCCTGGATTCATGAAGGTGCCTCAGGAAGGGATGCCCATCTGCTGCTATGACTGTCATCCTTGTGCAGAAGGAACCATCTCCACCATGGAAGGTGGGTGACACCAGACAAAAGAGTCAGACATTTTGAAAGACTATAGATCCTGATTTTGTTCATAAAATAGTTTTTTGAAAAAGAAAAGAAATATTTTAAGATGAATTATTTATTACATGAGTGATAAGAAAATCTTGGAATTTAAATTGGGAGCAAGTTATTAAAAAAAACAGGGGATCAGTGATGGCTTTTCTTTTGGAGTGAGACAGTATTTCTTGCTTTTCATATTCTTTATTGGTTAATCTCTATCAATTTTTCTTCGCATTTCTGGAGAAATTGAGAATTTCTTATCCTTCCCTTCCCTTCCCTTCCCTTCCCTTTCCATCCCTTTCCCTCCTTTTCCTTCCCTCTCCCTCCCTCTCCCTCTCTCTCTCTCTCTCTCTCTCTCTCTCCTAGAAGAGCAAATGGGGGTGGGGAAG
>QLTV01003696.1:336516-350020 GCA_003457575.1 Thermophis baileyi | reverse complement strand
AAGACCATCAAGAAAATGGTTTATGATTTAATTTTCAGAAAGAGACAAAAAAAAAAAAAAAACAGTTTGGTAATACCCAGTTTAAGGCTTATCATTGCTAAATTTGAAGCCTATATAAAGAGCTCAAATATCTGCTTGGCTGCATGTTGCTTACCCTTTCTTCTTTGTTTTTTCCGTAATTTTCCTATTTCCTAATAGACTTCCATTTTTAATTTAGGTTCTAAATTTACACATTAAGGTAAAGTTTAATTCATGTTTTTTTTTCCTTTGGGGAATGAATTAAGCCTCCCTTAGCTTCCCATAAAGGAAGACTAGTGAATAATTTCCTTAAATGGTTAAGGATATACTGTATTTCTCACAGATCGCTTGATAGCTAAACAAAGAATTTGTTGCCTGTCTTACAGGATATTGATGACTCTCAAAAGCTGTATTTGTCCCAGGAAAGCAATCCTGTTGATAAGAGATTCACAAAAACTGCAGTAAAGATTTTCCCCACCTGGTTCAGCTTATCCATCACTTCCACTCCCTTTGGATTGACCATAAGCTTGAAATCCAGGGATCCCTGTTTTTCTAGGCTGCCAAGCATCACTTTGACAAATGACTTGTTATGATGCAGCCAGTTGACAATGTCCAGATCAGCTGTCAAGTCGCCCATCTGATCCAGATATACACCATCTATGGATGTATTGTAAAACTGAGAGTCTTCAAGGAATGGATGAAACTGGAACGGGAAAGAAAAAAGAATTGTTTAGATACCCAGACTTCTGTGGGAATCTAAACCCACCTTTGTATGAGGAGAGAAAAATAAACATTTCATTTTCATTTTCCAAGACAATCTGTTAAGATTTGAATTGTAACTCATACTAAGTTAGTGTGTACACATGCATGCATGTGTGTGTATAGATATACATATACATATACTGTACATATACATATACATATACTATTGTATATACTATATATGTGTGTGTGTGTGTGTATATATATGTGTGTGTGTATGTGTATGTGTATATGTGTATATATATGTGTGTGTGTGTGTGTGTGTGTGTATACACACACACGCACGCGCACACACGCACGCGCACACACACATCCCAAAGGTGCTTTTTCAAAAGGCAATTGGACTTTTTTCCTTGAAAATGTTTCGCTTCTCATCCAAGAAGCTTCTTCAGTTCTGACTGGATGGTGGAGGATGGAAGGATTTATATTCCTTGTAGTCATCTGGTCATTAGCACTTTTTCTGAGAGTCATTGAGGCCACTTGGAGGTTTATCTGTGTATTTTTTTTCTTTTTTTTTTCTTTTTATGTACGCTGAGACAAATGCACCAAAGACAAATTCCTTGTGTGTCCAATCACACTTGGCCAATAAAGAATTCTATTGTATTCTATCTGAATAGTGCAAATAGGTGTGGAACCTTCTTGGAACGGCTGTTTAGTTTTAGTTTTAATTAAAGAGGATAATTTATCTAGTTTTGTTTCTATTTGGAAACCGCTCTCAATAAAATCTAGATCTAGTCTTCATGTGGAGTTACTTTCCTGGTCCAGTCTACCTTGTTGGGCTGACAAGGAAGCGTTTGAGAAGCTTTATGTTCCATAGTTGCTCCTAGTTTGGGACACCTCACTCATGGTCACTCGGTCCTTATTCGCCTTCCAATTTGATTATTGCAATAGGCTCTACATGAGGCTGCCCTTGAAAATCATCCCAAAGTTTCAACTGGTCCTGAATTCACAGCCTGGGTAGCAGTGGTGGGCTGCTGCCAGTTTGGACCAGTTCGGGCGAACCGGTAGTTCCGACCACTGGCTGGGCCCGCCCACCCATCCCAACGCTATCCCATCCTATATATCTCACTCTCTGGCTTGTTCGCCCGCCCTCACAGCCCAGCTGATTTCTGCGCCTAGCCCACTCTACTCACCGCAGCTGCCCGAGAAGCATGAAATGTCAGTGTAATTGAAGCCGCGTGCAAGTGTGGATGGGGTGTGCGCGAGCGCTCGCTCACATTTTCGGTTCACTAGGCGAACCGGTTGTTAAATCATGCGAAGCCCACTTCTGCTGGGTAGTTATGGGCATCTCTTATGCCCAGAGTTGAGCTCTACTCTTTGACCAGAATTAATCATCATCTCCTACAAAGCACTTCATGGCATAGGACCAGGTTACTTGTGAGATTAGCTTATCCCAGGAACATCCGTCTTACCTTCACACTCTTATAAGGACATGCTGCAACTTTGGTCATATTGCTACCTTATGAAACCTAGGAAGCCTGCCTTTTTAGTGGTGGGTCCTTTTCTCTGGAACTAATCTTCTCCTGGTTGTATAAAGAGAAGAGACTAGTCATTGCCTATAAAGCCCTATATACCATAGGGCCAGGATACTTGGGAGAGTGCCTTCTCCCAAGAATATCTGCCCACTCCAACACTCTCATAATGGGGACATGTTGCATCTTCACCTGTATTTATTTATTTGTATCTCACCTTTATTATTTTTACAAATCAAGGTAGCGAATATACTGTATTCAACACAACTTCCTCCTCTTTTTCCCCCACAACAACAACCGAGTCAGGTGAGTTGGGCTGAGAGAGAGTGACTGGCCCAAGGTCATCCAGCTGTCTTTCATGGCTAAGGCAGGACTAGAACTCACAGTCTCCCACTTTCTATCCTAGTGTCTTAATCACTAGACCAACCTGGCTCTTTATATTGCCATCTTTTCAGACTAAGAAAGTCTGCCTAGTCAGTGGCATGTCCTATTCTCTGGACTGATCTGTTTCTAATTGCAGGGAGAAGGAAACGAAAGGAATCTTTGCAGAGAGAAGAGAGGTATTCAGTGAAATTTGACTGAATAAGGGAAAAGATGGCTAAACAGTGAAATATATTCGAAAACCAATTTAAAAGTAGAATATGGTTCTAAAGAAGAGAAAGTAGGGGATGCAAAAGGGAAAGGTGGATTTCAATTTATTTTTGTATTCACAATAAATGATTTTGTCCCCAGAATAGCTGTCCAGTTCTTACAATTACAAAAAAAGATACAGTACTTAGCCACAGAAGAGATGCATGTAAAAGAAAAGAGGCCATCTATGTCAACATTGAACATAGTCCCTCTCTCAACAAAGGTGGAGGCATACAACATAACCTATCTCTAGTCTACAACATAGTCCTTTCAACAGTTCCAAGAAGGCTCCACACCCATTTGCACTACTCAGTGACCCTGATGACACAGATAAACCTCCAGGTGGCCTCAACGACCCTTTAAAAAAATGCAAATGACCAACTGTCTGCAAGGAGTATAAATCCTTCAATTCCTCACCGTCAGAGCTGAAGAAGCTTCTTGGATGAGAAGCGAAATGTTTTCAAAGGGAAACAAGAAAGTCCAGTTGCCTCTTGAAAAAGCACTTTTGGGACAACTATAACCTGGATGACTGAGAATCTCCATAGACCAGGGGTAGGTTCTAACTTACCTCGCTGCCGGTTCGCTTCCTCCCGCGCTGCGTGGCCGTGCCTCGTGGGTATCCATGCATGCGCAGTGCAAAAAAATAATAAAAAATAAAAAATAAAAGCCAAAAACAAGATGGCGATGCATGCGCAGTGCCGGAAACTCAGCTTCTGCGCATGCGCAGAAGAAATTTTTTTAAAGAGCCGAGGTGGCACAGTGGTTAGAGTGCAGCACTACAGGCTACTTCAGCTGACTGCTAGCTGCAGTTCAGCAGTTCAAGTCTCACCGGCTCAAGGTTGACTCAGCCTTCCATCCTTCCGAGGTGGGTAAAATGAGGACCCAGATTGTTGGGGGGCAATATGCTGACTCTGTAAACCGCTTAGAGAGGGCTGTAAAGCACTATGAAGCGGTATATAAGTCTGCTATTGCTATTGTTATTTAAAAAAATAAATAAAAAAAATTAAAAAAAAATCAAAAAAAGAGATGGCGGCGCCCACAGACCGGCACCGACCGAACCGGATCCGTGATGTCATCGTGATGTCACCAGTGGGTCGCTACCAGTTCAGGTGAACCGGTCTGAACCGGGAGGAACCCAACCTCTGCCATAGACGTAAAAGAAAAGAAGTACCTGCCAAGCCTTCAGCCTTGGAGTTTTCAAGATGTTACTATCTTCCATCTTTGTCCTCTTGGATCTGGACAAATAAGCTGCATGTAAGGCCTTAGCAACAGCCAAGATGGTTTTGTAAATGAAATAGTTGTCTAGACACAGGATCCGATCCATCTCCTCCCGGGACAGAGCCTGCAGTTGTTCTCTCTCTCTGCACCGTGTCCAGATTTTCACGGAAAAGGCATCTTTGGTGTATGAACACATAAAGGATTTCTCTGCAAAGCGTCTCATGGAAGAATAAATCTGCCTATGCCCACCATACTTTGACATTTGATTTGTCTTCAAAAGAAAGGAAAGAACACTATGAAAGAAATGAAAGGGAATAACCTTCTCTGAGAAATAAAGGCTCAAGTCCCACAGCACTGTTGTCATCAGGACCTTTCCTGCAACAGGTTCCTTCATGCTCTGATATACCCCATTTAGAATTGCAATTCCTCTGCTGATTGAATCAACCTCGGCAGCATAAAGAAAGACATTTACTTGTCTCCATTTGCGATATATATGCAAATATTTTGATATTTTTTGAACAGTTGGTGGAAAGGCCTGCGATATAACTGGACAAATGCCATTTGTTATCAGCATGGAACTCAATGTTGTTATGAATTTCTGCCCCTGGTCGGTGTCTGGAGCAAGCAGACCAACCAAAGTCCACCTGAAATGGAGGAGTAGCTTCACCATACCTGAATACTGGAATCCTTCATCAGGGAGCATCGGGTAGAAGAAAGGAAAGCCAGTTTTATCCCTCAGAATCTGGGAAACAAATTTGTAACAAATCTGCAAAAGAAGGCAAAGTGGTACAGGTAGTCCTTGACTTACGACCACAATTGAGCCCAACATTTCTGTTGTTAAGTGAGACATTTGTTAAGTGAGTTTCCCCCCATTTTATGAGATTGCTTGCCCAAGCTGTTAAGTGATGAACCACTGCGGTGTTGTTAAGCGAATCTGGTTTCCCCACTGACTTTGCTTCTCAGAAGGTTGCAAAAGGGGATCACGTGACCCCAGGATGCTGCAACGGTCATAAGTATGAACCAGTTGGCAAGAATCTGAAGTTTGATCACATGATCAGGGGGATGCTGCAAAGCTCGTAACTGTGAAAAACTGTCAGATGTCACTTTTTTCAGTGCCGTTGTAACTTCGAATGGTCACTAAATTGACTGTTGTAAGTCGAGGACTACCTGTATTTTATCTGAGACCTTTGAGAGCGAAATTTTAGATTCCAATTCTGCCCTTAATGAAAGTTTAATTCCACTACTTGCTTACTTACTTACTTACTTCTCTGTCCATTTGCTCCTTGAGAGAATTTTCTTTTTATCCCAGGAGAAGTTCTCCAAGTTTAGACTGGGATCATGGAGAGAGGGGATATGTTTGCCTTACTTCTTCTCTCCCTTTGGATAACCTAAACCATCATCCTTAAGTCCTATTGAGCCTCGGTGGCGCAGTGGTTAGAGTTCTGTACTGCAGGCCACTTCTGCTGACTATCGGCTGCCTGCAATTTGGCAGTTCAAATCCCACCAGGCTCAAGGTTGACTCAGCCTTCCATCCTTCCGAGGTGGGTAAAATGAGGAGCCAGATTGTTGGGGGGCAATAGGCTGACTTTGTAAAACTGCTTAGAGAGGGCTGTAAAGCACTGTGAAGCGGTATAAAGTAAATCGCTCCAAACTCGACTGCAGAAAATACGACTTCAGCAACAGAGTGATCAATGCCTGGAATTCACTACCTGACTCTGTGGTTTCTTCCCCAAACCCCAAAAACTTTAACCTTAGACTGTCTACTGTCGACCTCACCCCATTCCTAAGAGGTCTGTAAGGGGCGTGCATAAGCGCACCAGCGTGCCTACCATCCCTGTCCTACTGTCCTCATCTATCTGTATTCACCTTGATTATGTTTATGTTTATACCTATACCTGCTATCTTGTGCATGTTTGACAAACAAATAAATAAATAAATATAAGTGTACAGTAAGTGCTATTGCTATTGCTATCATTTCCATAATAAAACTCGGGCCTTCATTTATAAGGGAGGACCTCTGATTCAATGATTAAAAATGGTCTTCCCAACAAAGGCTCACCTGTGGGATTTTGTAGGTGCCCAACATGGATGATATCTGGACAGAGAAGTCAGTTGTAGCCCCTTCAACAACAGCCACTGTGTTTCTCTGTCTCCCACAACTGTAGTTGGGGACATTGCCTTCCCCATCTGAAAGCAGGTCCAGCAAAGCATCTGAAGTCCTTCTTGCACTGAAATAATTTTCATAGAAATTGTAACCCAGAGTGATGTTGGGTAAGAGATGGGAATTCTTGTTAACATCCTGGATGGCAAAAACGAAGGACAGTATTTTCCAGTATTGGGCCCCTTGCATCCTGCAAGGATATTGTATTAAACAAAGAAGTAATCAATGAAAATAACATCTTATTTAATCTCTTTTTACAAAAATACTTCTAATCTGCCTTAGTCCAAGCATCCTTCTGAACCGGTTAGAGCAATCCTTAAAAAACGTAACATCAAAATAATAAAAAATAAACTACATTAATAAAATATACCTGATATTATTTCTAAAGGACTAACCAAGTGTATGATAGCTGAGCATTTTTTGAGCATTTGATGATATATTTGGACGGATTGTTTAATCTGACCTAAACAAACGAAGAGATCTCTCCAGAGATCTTACATATTTTAACGAAAGTCTGGAATTCTTTCAATTTATATTTAACAATAGCAATAGCAATAGCACTTAGACTTATATACCGCTTTACAGTGCTTTACAGCCCCTCTCTAAGCGGTTTACAGAGTCAGCCTCTTGCCCTTCCAACAATCTGGGTCCTCATTTTACCCACCTCGGAAGGATGGAAGGCTGAGTCAACCTTGAGCCAGTGAGATTTGAACCGCTGAACTGCAGCTAGCAGTCAGCTGAAGTAGCCTGCAGTGCTGCACTCTAACCAGTGCGCCACCTCGCAGTGGTTAAAATATTTCATTTTAAGATAATGCAACTAAGGTCTAAAGGAATATATTATTAGCTTTTGGCTTATATTTGTAATTGTAAATATATTTGCAGTTGGCCTCATTTCAGACTGACTTTAAATATTCTGTTTTTCTCTGTATTTTCTACAGTATTTAATATTTTAGTTGTTTGACCTATTGTATAGATTAAATATAGAATCATTATAGAATAGAATAGAACAACAGAGTTGGAAGGGACCTTGGAGGTCTTCTAGTCCAACCCCCTGCTTAGGCAGGAAACCCTACACCACTTCAGACAAATGGATGCCCAATCTCTTCTTAAAAACTTCCAGTGTTGGAGCATTCACAACTTCTGGAGGCATTATGTGGATACTCAGACACAAACTCACACAGAGAATGAGGCTCTGCGACCTCTTAACAAAACTAATAAGTCATCAATTCCTGCACATATTTCTCTTTTGATTTCCACACTAAAAATTATTTGACTTGAAACGTAATTTATATTTAAATCATTATAGCATTAGGGTATTCGGTATCCATTCCAAATGAGAATCACGGACAAGGGAACTCAATGAAATAATAAATTGTGATCTGGGATTCTGTCAAGTGCAAGGAGGCAGAAATAACACAATCAGCGAGCGGATCAGAGTGGAATGTTTATTGTTGCTCGCTCATAGACAGGCATCTTGCCAGAATAAAGCACACACTGCATAACTGCTAGGTAAACACTACGAAGCTTTAAGGGGGGAATCTCCTCCCCGAAAGGGACTCAAGGTTACTCAATTGTTTCATGACACCCCTCAACTCAGATTCCACCATAGATTCTTTCATATTACCAATGAATGAAAGAACCAGATACCACATTTTTAGTGTAGTGAGCTTGCATTTTTGTTTTCATGTTGATCTCTCGATAGGGAAAGGGAGGGGGTAGAAGAACCACCCTCTCCTCTCCATCCACAGTCCAGCTCTTCTCTGAGGATGTCAAGGAAAATGGCTGTTTCTTCTTCAAAGTCAAGAAAAACTGAAGATCCCTGCTTGATGAATGTACTTGAGAACATCAAAGGAAGCTAACCACTTGCAGGGTCTAAAATAGATCCTGAAATGTGAAATGGCACAATGCCTGTTGGAATTGTTGAAATAAATCAGAAATGAAATTGCTCTGATGCACTACAGGAAGATTGACTTACCTTAATACTGTAGTCACAGGAGACTTTTTAAAGTTTTTTCTTTCAAACGTAGCCTGAGTTGCAGGGATTATGCCACCAATGGAAAGCTCTCCTGGTTTGTAACGGTTCTTTGGGTCTACCTTATCCCTCTGCAGAGTCAGGGGGCACTTGGCTTTAAACACTCCCCAGGCTCCCTGCGCCCACAGAAGCAGCAGAAGCAGCAACATGTTGGGTTCCATATGGAGCCTCCAAACCTTTTTTTTGTATTTCAGACAGAATCCAGCCAAAGCTTCATTTCTGAAGTGGAGAGGAGGGGGGAAAATCTCTCTGCCTGCCCTAAAAGCCTCCCAAAGCTCTCACTCATTCCAGGCCCATTTATGCACTCATGGATTTCCAATGTTATGGCATCATCCCACAAGGCTTCGGTGTGAAATCAAAGTAGAAACGTATTGTTGAGATGTTTGTATCGAAGCTTCTGAAAGTTTGCAGATATGTCTCTAGAGAATTAACACCAATGCAACCACTGAATCACTATAATTTGGATAATGACAACAAGGAGGGAAGTCACAGATGAGGCCCAAACTTTGGAGATGAGCCACTAAGACAGGAGAACTTGGATCCAAACTTCTCTAAGAAAATGTCTTTACCCACATCAGTGTCAAGAGAGAGTGTCAGGATGTAAGTAGTCACACATTATAAATAGTCACACATTGATCTGGATATTATTGGTCCCTGTTTGTGATGGACTTTGGCTACATTGTCATTCCTCCATGGTAAGTACAGGTAGTCCTTGACTTATGACAGTATTTGAACCTGAAATTTAGATTTATTATATTATATTATATTTAGATTTATTATATTTGTATGCCGCCCAACTCCCAAAGGACTCTGGGCGGCTTAACAACAAACAAATAAAACATTAAAAACATCATAAAAAACATTATAAAACATCCTAGTCAATAATAAAACATTAAAACATTAGACATTAAAACAATTTAAAATTCATGCATATCCCATCATGGCTGGATCTCACAGATTACAACCGCGAGATCACGGCCTCAGGCCTGCCGGAAAAGCCAGGTCTTTACTGCTTTTCGGAAGGCCAATAGGGTGGGGGTGGTCTGGATCTCAGGAGGTAACTGGTTCCAGAGAGCTGGGGCAGCCACAGAGAAGGCCCTCCCCCACGGGCCCGCCAGAAATAATGCTTTTCAGTCACTGCAGTCATAAATTGAGGCATCACATGACAGGAATCAAAGTTACAACAATTTGTATTATTGTCATTAAGCGAAGATCGTTCAAGACTGTAGTAGTTAAACAAACCCATATTCCCCAATAGGCATTTTTTTTGGCCTGAAACTGGAAGTAAATGCCAGAAATTAGCAGTTGCCAAGCAACCAGAATATGAATATATGACTGTGCACTGTGTGCAGCCATCGTAACACATTTACCAAGAATTAAAAATGTGTTGTTGGGGCAGAACAAAATGTCCCTTCTTGTTCCCATTTCCAATATGCATTTACAGAGCATTTATACATTTTAGACAATTTCTCAAGAATAATATATTAAACATACAGTAAACAATGAAAAGAATATTTAATGCCTTTTAAAAAATATAGTTCTAATCAGTATTTGCCCAAGAATCGGTCTGAATGAGTTACAGCAATCTTGAAAAAATGTACCATAAATATATACATTAGCCTATACATTAATTAAACATATCCAATTATATTTCAAAAGCACTAAACAAATGAGTCACAGCTTTGAGCATTTGATGACATACAGTATTTGAGCTTTTATCTATCCTAAGAAGGCTAAGGGATCTCTCACATATTGAATATCTGGGATTCTTTCAATTTATACTTTGTTTTAAGATACTCCGTGCAAGTGATGCCTAGAATAATCTATTTATTATTAGCTGTCAGGCCGAAGCCATATTCTATTAGAGACTTTGGCCTGCCTCACTTTATGCTTTAAAATGTATGCTGCTTTACTATGGGAATTTGGGAGGGGCTATTGCATGAGGGATGTCTGCACGTAGCCATAACAAATTCCTTTCAGATTGCCAAGGTCATCCTTTGTCCTGCACCTGCATGGAGAAATGGGAGTTACTGCCAAGTGCCAGATGAAGATTGGTTCATGTGATGGACTTGGGGGTGTGGGGACAAGGGCTTGAACTTTCAACTGGCTGGAGAAACCCCGGGGACTTCAAATCTGGGTTTCTCACAGCCGCGCCAGCATGGCTCTATAAATAAATGGGAAATTAGAGGAATGCTTTGCCTCGGACTCTGATTTGATTTCAGATGCTATCTGGAACCCTAACACTAACCTGGATCTCCCTTAAAAACTCATCCAGCTACCCCAAGCCTCGGGGCGCTGTTCGGGGTCCTGAGCCCCAGCACTGACCCGGCAATGGGCGGTGCGAAGACTCAGGGAAGATGGAGGAGAAACTGGAGGAGACGGAGCGAGCAACAGGGGGGCAAGTAGAGGACGACTCCATTGGGAGCATCAACATCCACTACTATCCTTCCCCGGAGGTTGCAGCTGCCGTGGAGGCCGCGGAGAGAGAATGCCGGTCAGGGGCTCGGCGCAAGCAGCCGGCCCCTGAGCCACTCTCTCAACCAGAGCGGACCTCTCGAAGAGCAATTGGGGGGCTGAGTCCTCCCCCCAAGTGAGCGTGGGAGCCTCACCTGGGTGTGGGATCGGTCACAGCCCATGAGTGGAGGCAACAGAAGATCACGCTCACTGGTCAGTCCGAAGGCGAGGGATCCCAGCCGCTGTCTCGCAGTCAATCGCTGATGGATCTCCACGACCAATTTGGCCGCCTAAGCGTAAGTTGGACAAATCCCCAATCGGGACCTGAGACCACTAGATGGAACTTGGCCCAACCCACGTTCTCCTTCCCAAGGAAGCACCTGGGGCTCCAGTTGAGTGGGGACACAGCCTCTTTCCATACCGTGGCCAGCGGGACCCCGGGGGACCTTTACGCCAGGGCAAAGCCTACGTGGACCACCCTTCACCCCGAGCCGCGGGCAACCCACCAGACCAGCCTAGGGAGCCCGCCCCTTTGGAAGCAGGGAGTGTGGAGACCACAAATCCCGGCCCAGCTGCCAAGCCTCAACACCATGCCACCGTGGCAAGCCCCACCTGGATGGGCTTTCTTCCCCGGAGTGGGATGGGCGCAATGCACATGGGCGCCAGGGCCCCTCTGCCACCCAACCCTGCGCCGGGGTTTGGAATGGCACAGCAACCCCCCGTGATGCCAGTTCCGGCCGCACAGCCCCGGCTGCAACCTCAGGGGCCCCTACACACTGATGGGGGTGCGGGCCAACAGGTGCAGCCGGGAGGGGGGCTAATTGGAGGGCCCCCGCAACACGCCATCGCTCAGCCGGTCACGCGCATGCAAGCCGCCGCCCCGCTGGCCTGGGAGCCACCTCCCCAATTCCGAGCCACATTTGATGGGGATCCCAAGAAATTGGCTTACTTCCTCCATCGAGTGTGGGCTTATGTTGATGAGCACGGGATGCAATTCCAGTCAGATAGACAGCTAATTGACAAGATAACCGAGGGAATGAACGAGGGGGAGGCAGCAGAGTGAGTGGCAGAGCTCCATGACGAAATGGCCCCAGAGCTAGATGATGTGGACGAGTTCATCCAACTAATGAGGGTCTGTTTCCACGATGTGGTCCAACAAGTGGAAGCCGAAGAGCAGATCCAGGGGTTGAAGCAAGCGGGCTGCCCGGTGAAAGAGTTAGTGTGGGAGTTCAGAAGAGCAGCGGGGAAAGTGCGAGACTGGCCCGAGCAGCTCCTAGTGCACACGTTCCACGGCGCCCTGGATCCCGAACTAAAAGAGGCATGTGAAATCTGAGGGATCCCTTGCCGAATCCAAGAGTGGTATGCTACTGCCATCACCTTGGATCACGTGATCCGTGGTCGGAAAAAACCTCCCGCAGATCGCCCAGCTCGAAGGCCTTTGGGAACGCCGGGTTCCCCCGAGACAAGTTGCCACCCCAAGCTATGAATCAACACGAGGCGTGAAGTGCTATCTGTGTGGTCAGTCCGGCCACCGGGCTGCCGAATGCCTGGTGCCAGCCCCAATTGTGCCGTCACGGGCCAGGCCAACCCCTGGGACCAGGAGGAGGTCCACGAAACTGCCAGAGCCGGGGCGCTTGGGACTCCAAGCGGGGGAGTCCCCTCCACCTTCTGGCAATGTGGAGGCATCGCCAATGGAGGACTCGGCCCCACAATGGGACGAAGGAGAAAGTGGCAAAGACGACCCAATGGTGAGTGAAGCCGTTCGCCCCTTCCTCATTAAGACAAAAATCACGGTGACGCGGACGGGGAAGGAGGGCGCGGTAGATGCCATAATAGACATGGGATGCTCGAGGTGTCTAATCAGCAAGGCAGTGGTAGATAAGCTAGGCATCAGCACCAGGCCCCTAGTGAACCCAATCCGCTTCCAACAATTGGACGGATCACTAATCGGGGGGGCCCACGCCACTCACCTCACCGAGTTGACAGAATTGCAGATAGGACGCCACCACAAACTCATCCAGTTCATAGTCGCTCCCAAGATGTCTGAAGCAATCATACTGGGGCTCACGTGGCTAGACAAGTGGACCCCCACCATAAAGTGGGAGGATGGGTACCGGAAGCTACACCTACACATTGGGCCTATGCCCCCACTAGGGAAGCAGAGCAACCCGAGAGAGCCAACACCCCTGGACTCAAACCGCCCCCAGCTGGCCATCGCGGTGCATGAAACCACGCCCCCAGGCTCCCAGCAGGTGCCCGCAGAGTACCGAGACCTAGAGGGGGTGTTTAGTGAAGAGGACTGTAACTACCTCCCCCCTCATCGACCCACGGACTGCGCGATAGAGATTGAGCCGGGTGCCACGCTCCCAAAGCCAAAGATGTACTCCATGACCCCGAAGGAACTGGGAGAGCTGAGGGAGTACATCGACACCAATTTGAAGCGAGGGTTCATCCAGCCGGCAAAATCAAAGATCGCTGCCCCTGTGCTCTTCAAGGAGAAGAAAGATGGGGGAGTAAGGTTGTGCGTCGACTTTCGAGGAATCAATGCCGTGTGTGTGCAGAACACCTACCCTCTCCCCCTCATGAAGGACTTGCTGAACCACTTGGCCAAAGGCAAGATATTCACCAAGCTGGACTTGAGGGAGGCGTATTTCCGCATACGAATCAAGGAGGGGGACGAATGCAAGACCGCGTTCAACTGCCCACTGGGAAGTTTCCAGTTCCGAGTGATGCCTTTTGGACTGCAAGGGGCCCCGG
>QLTV01003696.1:280939-294212 GCA_003457575.1 Thermophis baileyi | reverse complement strand
AGGCTTTCAAGAAGAGATTGGACTGCCATTTGTCAGAAATGGTGTAGGGTCTCCTGCTTGGGTGGGGGGGGGGTTGGACTAGATAACCCACAAGATCCCTTCCAACTTTGTTAATCTTAATCTAATCAAACATGAAGCAGTTCCCAAGTATCTGAAATTTGATCATGTGACTATGGGGATGCTGCAATGGTCGTAAATGTGAAAAATGGTCATAAGTCACTTTTTTCAGTGCCATAACTTTGAAGAGTCAATAAATGAACTGTAATAAGTTAAGGACTACCTGTATATTCTAGAATAGATAACAGAACAATGTCCTGCAAGAACTAGTGGAACATATCCACATGTTATGAGCACCAGAGTATAGAAGGGAGGGGTGAATAATTTGAACACATTCTTTATTCCCTTCTGGACTTCCAAGATGAAGGTATCTCACCTGCAATTCGACTTGCTCCTTCTGCTCCTCTGCCTGACTCAGGAGGAAGCCTTCTGCCAGGGCCACCGCTTGGCAGCTGGTCTCTGCTCCACACTCCTGCACCCAGCTCTTCATCGGCAGGGGCAGAAGGGCCAGCAGCTGCTCCAGAACAACCAGGTCCAACATTTGGGTTTTAGTGTATTTTTCTAACCCCAGCCATTGACTATAAAAGTTGTAGAGTCGGCTGCAAAGTCCTCGGGGACCTTCAGCCTCCTGGTATTGGATGTTTCTAAAGTTCCAGGGCTGAATCTCTGAATGGATGAACATTTTTTTCTCCAGGATATTCTGCCCAGATCTTGCCCAGATCTTCCCACAGCTGCCTGACTGAACAGCCGAGGCACCTTTTCCAGTTCCCTCCCTTGCTAACGATTGTTTTTGCATCCTTTGTCTGTCCTTTAAGGAAATTCCAAATAGATCTGAGGAATCTTGTGGACACCTTTCAATTCATAGGACTATTCCGGTAGCTGCAGGGTTGACAACAAAGGTTATCCAGGCCTCTTCACCCAAAAGTTAACTTTTTGTTGTTAGGAAGTTTGTTGAGAGTTTGTCGGCATCTTTGATGGAAAGAAAATAAATTCAAAGAATGAGAAGGTTGTGGACTTAACTACTAAACAACATTCATCCTTGAATTAAGACGTGTGGACTTCAACTCCCAGACTTTAAAGCATTTTAAGAAACACCGGCCTCATCGGGCACACAGTGTGAATGCTGCATCTCAGCCCCACTTGCATCTCCATCCCTGCAACGCCTCCCTTCTTTTCTGTGGGCAGAGCCCCTTTGCGGTCGTGGAGAAAGGCTGGGAAGCAGTATGGGAAGCCCCTCTCCCTAAAAATGAAATATTTCTGGGACTATTAAAGTGGCAGAATAGAATATTTCCCCTAAAGGAGAAATGTAGAAACATGTGTCAGATTATTCATGAACTGGGAGAGCCAATGGTAACAAGGTCAGCCAATGAATAGGCATAGCAACTAAATCAGCCAATGGGAACTAAACACATCTGAGTCTGTGCAGAGAATCGAAACTGAAGCTAGAAGGCTGGGCATGGCTCAGTCCACTCTGAACTCTGAAATGAAACTAACTGTTCTCTCCTGCCTGTGTGTTTGCCTGTAACTGCTGCTACGTTAAAGAAGAACTCTGCTACTGGTATTGTAAATATTCATGTGTTATTCTTGTATATAAAGAAGTTTCTTATTTAAATCAATCCTGCTGCATCAGTCTGCCTGTGTGTGCTTTGTGAATTTAATTTTCTGCAACAAACTCTGATAACATGCTCTTGTTGGAAGCTCTCCCCCCCCCACTTCAGAAGAATGAAAAAAGGCGGATTATTATATTTCCCTAAAGGAGAAATGGGAAAAAAATATTAAGGGAGGCAGAAACCAGCACCAGTCTTCGGGCCCCCAATGCAGAAACAAAGGCCAGCTTTTAGAAATGCAGATTTGATAATCCATTCAAGACAGGGTATTTCAAAACCCCTTGCCGCAAAGTTTGACAGCTAGCAAAAGGCAGAATGGTAGGATTAGAAAGCAGACCCTCACCCAAGATTCAACACAGGACTAAATCCATTAGCCACAATATGAATTACCCAACACCCTTTCAGAACACAAGTCCCTTCATTGCACCACCCCCAGAACAGTTCAAACTTCAAAGTCACAGAAACCTATACAGATCCATCCACTCATCCAACCATTTTGTTCAGCTGACCCAGAACTGGATCAGAGCCGAGGTGGCGCAGTGGTTAGAGTGTAGTACTGCAGGCTACTTCAGCTGACTGCTAGCTGCAGTTCAGCAGTTCAAATCTCACTGGCTCAAGGTTGACTCAGCCTTCCATCCTTCCAAGGTGGGTAAAATGAGGACCCAGATTGTTGGGGGCAATATGCTGACACTGTGAACCGCTTAGAGAGGGCTGTAAAGCACTGTAAAGCGGTATATAAGTCTAAGTGCTATTGCTATTGCTAACTGCACACTGTCTTTGTGGTTCTGTTCAATAAACCATCTTTCCAATCAGCCTCCATGTTGTTTCCAGTGTCTTTCTCCCAGCCTGGAACTGAAACAGATGGATTTGCCTTTAAAACACTCTTAAAGACAGAAAGCAGACTCAGCCTTTCTTAATAGCCCCCAGCAGATATTTTGTGCCCATTAAGAAAGATTGGGACAGCCTATCTATAAAACAGAAGATCTTCAGCTGCAGGGTGATGGGATAAGATGGGATACAGACCCCTCACATCCTGGACAGTGCACACCAGAACAACTAGAAAACAAGAACAGTTTTTTTCCTGAATGCCATCACTCTGCTTAACAACTAATTCCCACAACACTGTCAAATAATTTACTAAGACTGTATTACTATTATTCTTCTCTTCCTTACTAGTATCTATCTCTTCCAACTTATTACTATAACCATGTGGCTTGTATCTTTCAATTTACATTGTTTTTATTTGTTACCTAATACGATTTGATAGCTTATTAGTACCCTTGACTATCACTAAGTGTCATATCTTTTTATTCTTTTGGAATGTATTTTATTCTCCTTATGTACACTGAGAGCTGCGGTGGTGCAGTGGTTAGAGTGCAGTACTGCAGGCTACTTCTGCTGATCACCGGCTGCCAGCAGTTTGGCAGATCGAATCTCACCAGGCTCAAGGTTGACTCAGCCTTCCATCCTTCCGAGGTCGGTAAAATGAGGACCCAGATTGTTGGGGGCAATATGCTGACTTTGTAAACCGCTTAGAGAGTGCTGTAAACCACTATGAAGCGGTATATAAATCTAATTGCTATTGCTATTGAGAGCATATACTCCAAAGACAAATTCCTTGCATGTCCAATCACACTTGGCCAATAAAGAATTCTGTTCTATTCTATTAAGAAGCACAGGACATGACCATTTAGGTCATAAGATTAACCCATTTAGCAGAAGGCAGAGAGCTCACAGCATTGCACAATTTCCTAAGGGCATTTCAAGCAATTGCAATAGCAATAGCACTTAGACTTACATACCGCTTTACAGTGCTTTACAGCCCTCTCTAAGCGGTTCACGGAGTCAGCATATTCCCATCCCACCCCACCCCACCCCAGCAGCATTTCAGGGCCTGTATCTTGGCACTCATCTAGCTAATTGTTCAGCTGACCCAGAACTGCAGCTTTCTTTGTGCGGTTCTGTTCCTCAATAAACCATCTTTGTTTCCAGCGTCTTTCTCCCAGCTTGGAATCGAACCAGATGGATTTTCCTTCCAACAGCAGCACCCCCGGTCAACTCCCAGACTTTAAAGAAGATTGCGAAACATCGCTCTCATCGGGCACACAGTGCGAATGCTGCGACTCAGCCCTCCTTTTGCACCTCCGTCCCTGCAACATTTCCCTCCTTTTCTGCGGGAAGAGCCCCTTTGCGGTCGGGGGGGGGGAGAAAGGCTGGGAAGCAGCACCCCAGTTCCAGTCCTCGCACACGGGGCCCCGTCCTTGCACCCAGAGCCAGCGGGAGGAAATCCAGCCTGCCTCCCCTTCCCTCCACGCATAGGCTCGAAAGGAAATGGTGGGGAAACAGCTTCTCCCTTCGGGCGACCCCGATTTCTCTCCTTTGCTTCCCCCGCTGCCGCCTGGCCCCCTCCGTAGGAAAGGGCGGCAGGGGAACATGGGACCCCGGACTCCTACCCCGGAGGAAGACCTGGCCCCTTCTCCAGGCAACCCTTCAGCGCGGGACCCCTTTGCACGGCCACTCACGGAATTCGGGAGTCACGTCGGGATCCGCGTCTCCGCCAAGGTTTCCCAGCAGCCTCTGGGCGTCCCGCAAAGGCCCCGCCTCTCACTCACAGCGGGGGAGTGGGAGGGAAAGAAAGGGCAGACGCGCCTCCAGCCTCTTCGGACGCATGCGCTCGTCCCCCCCCCCTGGTGGAACAGAGTAGCGCATGCTCAGTTCCCTTCCAGAAGCGGAGAGCGCCCCCTGGGGGACTATGTGCAAAGTGCCAGGATTCCCTGAAAGGGCGGGACAGTGGACCCTGTCTGAGGGCGGATGGAGAGGAAGGGATGATGGGCATGGGAGTAGCAGGAAAGGCTCCCTGTCGGAGAAAAGCGTCTGCGACACCAACGGTGGCAGCTTCTCCATCCTCTTTCCTGTCCAGGAACCGTCTGTGGAGATGGAGAAAACTGTCTCTGGAGGATTTGAACTAGTTTCCTTCAAGAACAGTTTCCCTGAAGGCTCGGCAGAGATTGGAGGCGGTTTCAAAAAGAGCCAAATCCTGTCAGAAATGGCCAGGCGGGCAGAACATGAGGACCAGGAGGCTTTGGTTAACATATTTTGTATCCTGTGGTTGTTGCGAGTCCCAGCCTGAAGGGGAGGAAGATGGGGCAGGGAAGCCACAATCAGGAAAATAGAGATTTTTCCCTTGTTTTTGCTTCTCTAGTTTACACTTGTCAAATTTTTGGCTCCGGGTGAAGCCAAGAATAATCAGAAAGACCGACTGGCTGCTTGTGAGAAAAGAAATAATGCTGAAGAAAAAGAAAAGCTGTCCCAAAATGGGGAAAACGTTGAAATTGGTGTATGTTTCAGAAATTTTACCTCACGGGGCCCCTTGGAGGACAAATGAAGAGGAGGGAAATGGCGACTCATCTATGACTGGAAAAAAGGGTGAACTGCAAAATGATGGAAACAAGATTATGGAAAAGAGAATATAAAATTAAAATATTATGTGGAGCAAAAAAGAAGAGGAAACGTGTTTTATTTAGGGGATGAATACCAAACACCCTCAGGAAATCGGACTAGGAAACTGAAGACCTTTCTAGAATTTAAGGCAACTGGGATATCTCTAGATCATGAATAAAATGAAAAGTACAATTGTTGTCTAATTTTTGTTATATAATATGGTTTTATATGAGATGACGGAAGCAAGTAGAGGTTAGTGGCAGAGAAAGAAGCAGCAGCCCAAAAGTTCAAACTGAGACTGCAGATTCAACAATACAAATGAGAATAATAGAACTGGAGGGGACCTTGGAGATCTTCTAGTTCAACCCTCTACTCAAGTAGGAGATCCTATATCATTCTATACAAATGGTTGTCCAATCTCTTCTTAAAAGCCTCCAGTGATGGAGCACCCATCATTTCTGAAGACTAGCCATTCCACTGGTTAATTGTTCTCACTATCAGGAAATTTCTCCTTAGTTCTAGGTTGCATCTATCCTTGGTTAGTTTCCATCCATTGTTTCTTGTCTTGCCTTCTAGTGTTTTGGAAAATAGGTTGACCCCCTCTTCTTTGTGGCAGTCCCTCAAATATTGTAACACTGCTGTCATGTTGCCCTTAGTCCTTCTTTTCACTAGATTACATAGACAAAACCATTTCCTGCAACCTTTCTTCATATATTATACATGTAGCCTCCAGCCCCCTAATCATCTTTGCTGCTCTTTGCTGCACTCTTTCCAGAATCTCTATATCTTTTTATAATATGATGACCAAAACTGGATGCAGTATTCTAAGTGTGGGCTTCATAAGGTGGTACTAATACTTCATGTGATCTTGATTCTATCCTTCTGTTAATACAACCTAGGATCGCATTGGCTTTTTTGGCGGCGGCTGCACACTGCTAGCTTATATTTCACATATTGTCCACTAGGACTCCAAAATCCCTCTCACAGTTACTGCTGTTGTGCCACATTTCACTTAATCTGTACCTGCACAGTTAGCTTTTCTTGCTGAAGTGTAAAACCTTACTTTTCTTAGATTAATCAAACTATCAACATTAATAATATTGATATAATAATTTATCAATAAAGACAAATCAAATGGATGAAACACATTTTGGAAAGAGCGAGAGAGAGAGAGAGAGAGAGAGAGAGAGAGACCTAACACAGTTTAGCACATACATACATTGAAAGTATAAGGGGGACATGTATTTATTAAAAATGGTGGATTATTTTTATTGTGATGCAAAACCAAACAAAACAAATCTTTATTTGTGTGTGTTTGTGCTTTTTTAGAAACATTAGGCTGCCAATAATATTTCAGAAGAAATTAACTGGCATTTTTGGGAAAGACGTGGCAAGTCAATTCATATCTTATTTTGAAAATAAATATTGTTTTGTATTCAGGTCTGGTCTTAAAAAAATAATATAGCACTTTGGGATGAAGATGCAGCCCAGAAGTCCAGCACTGGAGGCCAAGATGGAAAAAACCTGCACAGCCACCATATACTTCCCTTTGGTGCTCAGGTAGGTGGCTACAAAGGTTATCCAGACACTGCAGAAGACCAGCATGCTGAAGGTGATGAGTTTGGCTTCATTGAAGGCCCCATGTAGATTCCTGGCCAGGAAAGCCACCGTGAAGCAGATGAGAGCCAGGAAGGCCATGTAGCCAAGGGCAAGGTAGAACATGACAACAGAGCCTTCATTACATTGCAGGATGATCTCTGCAGATTGTGAGTACATGTCCGACTCAAAGAATGGGGGAGAAGTGCCCAACCAGATGCTGGAGAGAACAACTTGGACACCAGAACACGAAAATATGATGGAATTAGCCAGGCTCTTCCCTAGCCATCTCTGCACTTTATTCCCTGGTTTTGTGGCCAAGAACGCTAACACCACCATGACTGTTTTTGCCAAGACAGTAGAAATGGCAACTGAGAAGATGTTGCTGAAAGCTGTTTGTTGAAGAAGGCAAGTAGCTCTCCTTGGTTGGCCAATGAACAGGAATGAGGTCAAGAAGGAGAGCAAGAGAGAGATGAGTAGGATGTAGGAGAGATCTCGATTGTTGGCTTTGACTATGGCAGTTTCTTGGAATTTAATGAAAATTCCCAAAACAAAACCTGCTACCAAAGACAGGAACAAGGCAAGGGAAGCCAGGAAAATCCCCAGATTTTCTTGATAGGATAGGAAAGTTTCAGTCTTAGGAATACAGTCATCTTGGTTGTTGTTTGGATAGTGTTCCTCTGGACATTTGGTGCATTTTTCAGCATCTGAAAAGAGTGAGATTAACAACTACTGTAAAGCATGTTCTTACATCAGATGCATACAGGGAGGCCTCAGTTTAGGTACACAGTTGGGACTAGAATTTCCAGTTGTTAAGTGAATCACACCTTATTTTAGTACACTTTTTGCCACAGATGTGAACCAAATCACGGTTGTTAAGTGACTCTTGTGATTTGGATAGTGTTCTGCTGGACATTTGGTGCATTTTTCAGCATCTGAAAAGAGTGAGGAAAAGAGTGAGTGAGTAAGGAAGGAAGGAAGTAAAGGAAGGCAGGCAAGAAGGCAGGCAGGCAGGCAGGAAGGAAGGCAGGCAGGCAGGCCAGGCAGGCCAGGCAGGCAGGCAGGAAGGAGTACTGGTCCTGTTAAATTCAGCCTTTTACACTTGCATTAGTGGAGGAAGGGAAGGAAAGGGAAGCATAAGA
This sequence comes from Thermophis baileyi, assembly GCA_003457575.1. Lineage (NCBI taxonomy): Eukaryota > Metazoa > Chordata > Lepidosauria > Squamata > Dipsadidae > Thermophis > Thermophis baileyi. The sequence goes on along the minus strand of QLTV01003696.1, from coordinate 286,369 downwards.
AATTATCAATTTCCTTAGAGAGACTCCAGTACCACTACTAAACAAGATGAAGATCAAGAAATACCATCTCCCTTTTAATGTCAAAGGCCCATTGATCCCCTTTTTCTTAGTATTCTTCTCCTGATTTAAATTTCTATATTATTCCTTATCCCTCTCTATAAAATAATTATACATATTAAAAGAAATTATCTTTTTAAAGCCAAGGTTTAACATGCCTATTGCATCATCATTTCATGAAAAATGTTAGGATCTATGGTTATCCCAAATGTCTGCACTTTTTCGTTGGAGTCACTCACCTTCTATGGTGGAGATGGTTCCTTCTGCACAAGGATGACAGTCATAGCAGCAGATGGGATTCCCATCCTGAGCTACCTTCGTGAATCCAGAATGACAGTTTTCTACACACCTGGACGGAGGCAGGGGCTGAGGAGAGAGAGATGCAAAAATGTCCAGAAAATAAAACTATTTCTAGGAAAATGGCATAGGAAGAAGGTGTTGGTGATCACAAGTTCAATATTTAGCTGTGACCAATTAGGAGCCAATAAGAAATGTGAAACTCATCAAATGGATTGAACTACATATTCCTTCTCTATTCCTCTTCCATTCTGATATTTCACATGCAATACAAATTTATACTTTTATTTTAAATTTAGATATTGAGTTTGTCAGGGAAATATTCGATGGAATCTTCTCTTTGGCTAAACCATGTATCGTATTTTTCAGACTATAAGACCCACTTTTTTGTCTCCCAAAAAAGGGTGAAAATGTCTGTGCGTCTTATAGACCGAATATTGCTGAAGTCCCGCCCACCCGCCGGCCATTTTTTGGCCTCCACATGTTCCATTTTTGGGGCCAATTTTTAGGCTTTTTTCTGGCCCATTTTCGAGGCTTTTTCCGGCCTGATTTTGAGGCTTTTTTCGGCCCGTTTTTGAGGCTTTTTTTGGGCCATTTATTCCGAAAAAAATGGGCCCAAAAAAGCCTCGAAAATGGGCTGGAAAAAGCCTCGAAAATGGGCCAAAAAAAGTCTCAAAAATGGGGTGCACGGAGGCCAAAAACTTTTTTGTTGTTTTACTTTTCAAAATTTAGGTGCGTCTTATAGTCAGGTGCGTCTTATAGTCTGAAAAATATGGTAACTTGCATGTCTGGCTCGATCTACTTCCCTTTCCATAGACTCAGTGAATTGTTTTTATGAAAATTGAATAGTATGGCCATTAAAGAAGAATTTTACACTCTAGAAAACCTGGTCAGCTGACAGAAAAATTCATTGAATTTCATCGAAAACGATTTCATTGAATTTCATTGAAAACAAATCTCCCACCTATCCCAAAAGTCTTCTTCTGGCCACCTTCAGTGGAATAAAATAAATATTAGTCCCACCTTGTTCAGCATTTCTACCTGTGGGATATTCTTCTGTTTAATGGTAAGTTCAAAATTCTGAGATGCCCACTTTTCTAGACTCCCAGTTTTTACTCTCTTGACAGAGGTGTTGGGGGAAATGACCCAGTTCAAAATGTCGAGGTCAGCTGTCAGATCTCCTTTCTCATCCAAATATACCCCTTCTATGGAATTATTGTGAAACTGAGAACTTTGAAGAAAAGAGTGAAGCTGGAAAGAAAAGAAAAAGAAGAATTTAGAAAAGACATCAGAAGTTCTTTCAAAAGATCTTTTGTTGTATGCTGGGAGGTATATGAATATTCCTCTCTCTGAATTAAAAAACCAGGTTCTAGTTTCAGTTTTCAACTTGTTTAGAAGAGTATAAATAAGCACAGGAGTAATGACAGCTGTAGATTAGAACTATGATTGTAAAGAGCAGGAGTTTTGACATCTCATGTTCTGGTTCCCACTATTTTCTCACAGCAATGCATATGTACAATGAGATTGGTGGAAAACAAACAAACAAACAAACAAACAAACTAACTAACTAACTAACTAACGTGTGTGTCTGTGTCTGTGTCTCTGTGTATTGTTTCTAAAGGCAAACAACTAATCCTTTTATATTGATTGTTTTATTAAGCTAAAAAAAAAACTTTAAAAAATCAGCCATTCAGATTTTCCTTTAATTTTAGGGATATAATGTGATTTTTCTCTTCTGTTGTATTATTAATTGCCCAACTGAGGTAAACTATACTGTAGCTTCAATTATCCTACCTTCCTTTGTTGTACGGGAAGTATAACCAAGAATCTAATGCAATCGGTCCACAACATTTCTCTTTTAGCTAACATCATTCTTTTCAGTGATTGGAGAGCATTATCTGATTGTCTCTCACTATATAAAGAGTAAACATAGGTTGGCTCCTTCTTAGTACAGCTTTAACACACTGCTCCAATTAACAGGTCAAAAGTGCTGGTAGCAGAGAAGAGGTCTCCTGTACTCGCATGCCAACAACCTTATGTACTAGAAGGAGGGAACATGACAGGTATATGTTGTGTGAGTTATTTTCCACATGAATGCTTCTTCTTGTAAATTGCTCCTCAGTCTTTGGTAAGATAAGAAACCTCTAAAGTTTGGTTACCTCTCTTGAGGCCCAAGTCTTATTTTTTCCCCTCTCTTTCTGTGCTTCCTTATAATGGACTAATGCATAATGAGATTTTTTTTTGGCCTTCCTTTTATACAATACATTGGGGGGAAAATTAAATTCTCATAGACAGTTAAGGGATATTTTTTTAAAAAAATTTGGATTGTCTAGCAAAGGAATGACAACTATTATTTGTGCTGGCCCTCCAAATTGCCAGCTACTCAATATTTGATTTAATTTAATTTAATTTAATTTATAAAATTTATATGCCGCCCAACTCCCGAAGGACTCTGTGCGGCTTACATCATAAAAAATAAAACATATTTATTTATTTATTTATTTATTTATTAAATTTGTATGCCGCCCAACTCCCAAGGGACTCTGGGCGGCTCACAACAATATAAAAAACAGTTAAAAAAACCATAATAAAAACAATTATAAAAATTTGCTTTGATAGCCAGTTTTTGTTTTAAGTATTTTTATTTTGTTTTACCATAAAAGGTGAAATACAAAACATAAAAACAAACAAACAAACAAAACAAACATATACATCCAGCACTAACAACAAAAAAGAAAAAAAATGGTGTACAAAAACAGAGAAAAGGGGATCCAAATACCAAGTAAATTTAACATTTAATGTATAGAATCCATCCTGGCTGGATGCTGAAAAAAGAAAAAAAAACCAGTAAGTTTGCCTCCCCCTTTTACACACACACACACACACACACACACACACACACACACACACACACACACACACACACACACACGTATGTGTATATACGTATATACATATATATGTATATATATGAAAGATAGCTAAACATTACACTAATCTTCAAATCCCTCTGTTAATAATCTGATATTCTGTTTAATGCATAGAAATTCCATGGTTTTCAGTCTCTTATAAACCTGCCTAGTCCATTATTTCTGGTCAAAGCAATTAATTTCACCATCTCTGCTAATTCAATCAATTTTAAAATCCATTCTTCAACACTAGACATTCAATTTTAATTAATTGTTAATAAACAAGCTTCAACCTGCTAAACTTCCCAGACCAGGGAAAGTTGGCCATGTGCTGCCACATGCTTAGTCCTGCCATGGTTAGGTCTCTCCAACAATACTGAAACATGAGAACTTTGGCAAAAGAATAAAATTGTCTGGAGCCAAGGAATGGAGAGAGGCTCTGGGTCAGGGGTCAGCAACCCGCAGCTCTGGAGCCGTATGTGTCTCTTTCATCCCTCTGCTACGGCTCCCTGTCGCTCAAAATATGCATCACAACCGCCAATGTGTGATACCCGCCGGCACATGATTTATTGAGCTTTTCGAGCCCCGGTAGGCCCACCATGGATAAATCCAAGAAAAGTTTCAGAAGAAAACAGAACGTTTAATTCAACTACATATGCTAGTTCTGTGGCCGCTCGGAAATACTCAGGCATGGGAAGGGTTTTGTGGCTCCTGGTGTTTTCTTTTCTGTGGGAAATGGGTCCAAATGGCTCTTTGAGTGTTTAAGGTTGCTGACCCCTGCTCTGGGTAAAGGAAGTCATTGATTGGAAGGGAAGCCCATTGATTGGGATTGGTGGACAGAAGTGTTAGACTTGCCCATCCCATCAGAAGGGATTGAATCAGGTTCTCTGGGACACAGGAGAGAGAAATGTCAAAGAGAAGAGACACGGATACAATATAATATCTTGGCCAAGAAAAGAGTTAGTAGAAGATATTTCATTGAATAAAAAAAGGATGGCTGAACAACCAAGATATCAAAGTATTGACTATGACAACAGTTAAAAGTGGAAATATTACAAAAACAAGGATCAAAGGGAATAGAAATGAGAATAAGGGAATGGAAAGTTGGAATTAGGTTACAATTGAATTTTAGGATAATTTAATTTTTTGGAATAAGTAACTGAAGCATCCATTTACAAAACAGATTCCCACCTGCAGGAAAAACATGGCTAAGGAGAGAAAAATACCTGCCAGGCCTTCAACCTTGGAGCTTTGACCTTCACACCCCTGTTCCTCACTGATCTCTTGAATGAAGATATATAAGCTGAATTTAAGGTCTTTCCCACAGCCCAGATGGTGTTGTAAATGAGATAGCTATCCAGAGCCAGGACTCGATCAATCTCCTCTTTCCTCAGAGCCACCAGGTCTTCCCTTTGTCTGCACCGTGTCCAGACTTTCACTGAAATATTGTCCTTAGTGGATGAACATGTAAATGTTTTCTCCAAAAAGTTATATAGGGATAAGTGAAAGAGACGTAAAGCATCATAGTTTGCCCATTTCCTTTTCCGTACCAGAAAGGAAAAAATGGCACTAATGTATTTCAAGGAAAAGTGATTATACATCAACTCAGGACTCAGATCCCAGTGAGCTGTGGTCATCCAGCATTTTCCTTCAATAGATTGCTGAACAGTTTGAAGTACTAATTGTACAATTATTATTCCTAAATGGAATGAACTAGTCTCTGAACCATAAACAAAAACATTGACTTTTCTCCACTTATAATATTCTTTTAACTTTATATTCATTTCAGAAACATTTAGTGTAAAACTTTGATATATAACTGCACAAATGCCATTGCTTAACATCAAAGAAGACATTGTCCTCATGAACCTGTCCCCCTGGTCAGTTTTTGGAGCAACAAGACCAACCAAGGTCCATCTGAAATGAAGCAGCAGTTGGACAATCCCTGGATACTGGACTCCTTCAGCAGGGAGCATCGGGTAGAAGAAAGGAAACTGAGTTTTATCCCTCAGAATCTGGGAAGCAAAACTGTAACTGATCTGAAAGGAATGGAAGATGGTGGAACATTAAATGAAACAAGCAAAATGTATTTTCTCTCATTTCCATAATTTATTTATTTATTTATTTATTTATTTATTTATTTATTTATTTATTTATTTATTTATTT
>QLTV01003696.1:232214-245992 GCA_003457575.1 Thermophis baileyi | reverse complement strand
ATTACCTTTAAAGCCCTATATGGCTCAGGGCCAGGTTATCTTCGAGACCGCCTTCTGCCACATAGCTCCCAGCGACCGGTAAGATCCCACAGGGTTGGGCTCCTCCAGGTCCCGTCAGCTCAACAGTGCCGGCTGGCGGGCGCACGGGGGAGGGCGTTCTCTGTGGTTGCTCCAGCCCTCTGGAACCAGCTACCCCCTGAGATCCGGACCACCACCACCCTGCTGGCCTTCCGGAAAGCGGTGAAGACCTGGCTCTTCCGGCAGGCTTGGGGCCGTTGATCTCGCCTCTGTAATTGGTGAGGTCCGGCCATGAAACGGTATGCATGAGTTTTTAACTGTTTTTAATTGTTTTTATTATGGTTTTTAATGGTTTTTTATATTGTTGTGAGCCGCCCAGAGTCCCTTGGGAGTTGGGCGGCATACAAATTTAATAAATAAATAAATAAATAAATGCTAGAATATTCATGACTGGGAGAGCCATGGTAACAAGATCAGCCAATGAATAGGCATAGCAACTAAGTCAGCCAATGAGAGCTTAAACACATCTGAGTCTGTGCAGAGAATCAAAACAGAAACTTAAGAGAGATCTCTGTCTGTCTGGGCTTGTCTGCTTGTGCTGAAATGAAACTAACTGCTCTCTCCTGCCTTGTGTTTACTTGGAAGAATCTACTTGTGGTATTGTATATATATTATTATGTATATAAAGAAGTTAATGAATCCAGCTGAATCAGTTATCTGTGTGTGCTTCTGGATTTGATTTATGCAACAAACTCTGACAATACGTCAGAAAGCAACCAATGAAAGAACGAAAGACATTTATTACCTTTGACAAGTGAATAATAGAAAACATTGATTAGAGGTTACATTCCACATGTGGTAAATTTATGGGTTACATAATTCCCTTTCCAGGCTGGATTTGCATCTTACTTAAAACTTGCAAGTGTATTCAATTACTTTCAGAATACACTGTCTAAGGTTCAGTTGCTGAAAAGGCTAGGTTTCCCCCCTCCCCCCCCCATGAAAAAGCAGAAGAAAAACATGCTTTCCTAAAATCTGAAAGGAGGTCAACACTGCCAGACTAAAATTCTAATAACATCCTCACTTAAAGGCTAATAATGAAGCCCAAAATGCTAAATAATATTACCGGACACAGAAACATAAAAACATGGAAATTAGGCTTAAGCAGGAGATCAAAAAGCAGCATGATAGCGGTTTCTTCTGAAAAGTACCCAATGAGTGAGAATTATATTGGGTGGGAATTATATCCCCAGAACATCCATCAGAATCACTTTTTTACTTCACTTTTGAACATCAGTTGCTCCTTTGTATTCAAATCTGGCCTCAGCAAAAGGATGTAACACTTAGGGATGAAGATGCAACCCAGCAGCCCAGCACTGGAAGCCAAGATGGAGAAGACCTGCACAGCAACCATGAATTTCCCTTTGGTGCTCAGATAGGTAGGCACAAAGGAGATCCAGACACTGCAAAAGACCAGCATGCTGAAGGTGATCAGCTTGGCTTCGTTGAAGGACCCAGGTAGATTCCTGGCCAGGAAAGCCACTATGAAGCAAATGGCAGCCTGAAAACCCATGTAACCAAGGGCAACATAAAACATAGTGACAGAGCCTTCATTGCACTGCAGAACAATCTCTCTAGGCTGGGAATACATATCAGAATCAGGGAATGAAGGAAAGACTCCTAACCAGGTGAAACAAATGACAACCTGGACACTGGAACAAGAAATGATGACGATGTTGGTCAGACTCTTGCCAAGCCACCCTCTCACTCTGTTTCCTGGCTTTGTGGCCAGGAAGGCCAGCACCACCATGATTGTTTTGGCCAAGACAGAAGACACGGCAATTGAGAAGATGATGCTGAAAATTGTTTGTCGGAGAAGGCAGGTGATTCTCCTTGGCTGACCAATGAAGAGAAAGGAAGTCAAGAAGCAAAGAAGAAGGGAGACCAGGAGGATATAGGAGAGGTCCCGGTTGTTGGCTTTGACAATTGGAGTTTCTTGGAATTTAATGAAGATTCCCAAGACTAAAACTGTGATTAATATTAGGAATAGGGCAAAGAAAGTAAGAATAATTCCCAAATACTCTTGATGGGACAAAAAAGTGACAATTTTGAGGATACATTGATCTTGATGCTTGTTCTGATACTGATCGTCTGGACATCTGGTGCAGTGGGCTGCATCTATAGAGGACAAATGTAATATTTACCATGAATTTATAGGATGGGAGTTAGATTTTGAAATCAGGAAACCCACATCTGAATTTGTGTGTGTATTCATCTGCAGGGGATGGAAGGCAGAGGGAAAAATTTAGGAGTATGTGTATACATGTGCTTCTTTGCATTAGTATGTGTCTCAAGTTAATCAAGTGAGAAAATGTAGCTAGATTAGGGGCAGAATTTGAGAGGAGACAATTCTAGGAAGCAAAAGGGGAGAAGGGACAACTATCTACATCATGTAGGATACAGTGGTGGGATTCAGCCGGTTCGGGCCGGTTCAAGCGAACCGGTAGTAGCGACCTGCGGGTCGGCCCGCCCACCCACCCGAGCGCAATCCCATCCTATATCGCTGTGTTTATGATGCCACACGCATGTGCGGATGGTGCATGTAAGTAAATTGCCGTGTTGTGTGATGCCGCACGCATGCGCGCACTCACATTTCCGGTGCTGGTCAAACCGGTTGTTATGGTATGTGAAGCCCACCTCTGTGTAGGAAGGTCTCTAATGCAGAGGTGGGTTCCTGCCAGTTCAGATTGGCTCTATAGAACCGGTAGCAGAAATTTCCCCCCTGCTCGCCAAACCGGCAGCGATGGCCAGCTGTACATGCCCCCGAACTGGCTCTCTCGGCGGCGCCATAGGCGTTGCCATCTTGTTTCTTGCTTCTGCGCATGCGCAGAAGCTGTTTTTTGCTTCTGCCCATGCGCAGAAGATTGGTTTTTAGCACTGCGCATGCGCTGGCATGCTCGCAAGGTGTGCCCACGCGGGCAAGGCACACGCACCCACGCAGCTCGTGAGGAAGCGAACTGGCAGCGAGGTAAGTCAGAACCCACCCCAGCTCTAATGGACTAGGAATAGCCAATTTGACAGGGTTGGAATATTCTGGTTTTCCAAAATAGAGTTTGATTTGTCCCATTACTCATTAATTGGAGGATAAAATTGAAATTCAGTAACAATATTGTTCAACTATTTTTGGTTTCATTTTGTCCCACCAAATCCCAATGGTTAATGGTTAAAAAGGGGCAGATAAAGTTGTCTGGTTTGACCTTTCTCTCTAATAGCCATAATGAGGAGAGGTTCCTCTCCAGTAGCAATGTATTCCCCCAAATAGCTATTCCACAGGAAACACAGATCATGCTTGCCTACTCCTTGGATACCTTGGAGGAAGATGGTTAGGCAGAAATGTGTCTATCCCAAGTCCACCCTGGAATGGAGGAGATGACAAAGATTACTGACTAGGTCCTGTGTGAGGTGGCTTTCATTTATCTCAATGGAGAGCTTCATACTGTAGAAGCAACATCACTCTGTTTGTCATGGTGAAACAACGGATTGTTTCATGTCACTTCAACTGATTCCTTCACAAAGTTACATATGCTTCTTGATAGCTGCTTGTCTTCTTCTACACTTAACATCTCATTCCAATGGATTCTCCCTGGTCGTATCATTGTTATATCCTTGGTGAAATTAATTCTGATAGTTAAATTAATACTCCCTTCCCCCCACAATACCCAAATTAGAAATAACTTCTTAGAAAAGATCTGCAGGAACCTTTGCTCCTATCCCAAGGGCTGTTTTACTTCCCACTTACCCACCTTCTTGGGTGGAAATGCTCCCTTCTGCACAAGGGACGCAGTTGTAGCAACAGATTGGTTTTCCTTCCTGGACCACCTTGAAGTATCCAGGCTGACAAGACTCCACACACTGGGAGTAAGGCAAGGGCTAAATGTGAATAGAATTTTCATTTAGAAGCATCTGCAAAACTGATTAGCTATGAAATGAATTATAGTGTTGGAATGGGATTGTCAGATCCCATAGGTTTCTATAGGGACGCTGTCATTCTGGTGGGAGGGGGGAGGCTTGGGGGGAATCTCTGTATGGAGTTTCTGTTTCTATGTCCTGCTTTGCTTTGCTGTAACCTTCGGGGCCTTGGGAGTGGGGAAAGGAATGTGTCAGGCCCGGAAGCCATCTTTTTAGTTGGGCCTTCAGGCCTGCCACATTTTTGTACTGTGGGAAATTGGGAGGGGGATTATATGGAGTGTGAAAGATATATAGCCAAAATAACATTCCTTTCTCAGAGAGTCAAGTCTTGCCCTGGCACCTGGAGTCGGATGACTGGGAGGCATCTCCAGTTGGGACGGTGTGTGATTGGGCCATGTGATGGACATGTGGGTGCTGGGCATGGTCTTGAACTTTCTTTTGGGTGGGGAAAACCTGGAATTCTTTAGATTCGGGTTTTCCCAGATGTGCCAATATGACCTCTCTAATAAAATGGAACTTTGAGGAATTCCTAGGCGTGGAGTCTTCTTTTGTTGGGGGTATTACTTGGAACCCTGACAGAACGTGCCTCAAGCCAGGTGCCTTATCTCGTCTCCTGAGAAGAGCAGCAGCGTTGCCTTGGAGACCGGCATTTATCACTTCCTCAGCCTGAGTTTCTCATAATATTTTTACACTTCGGGATTGGCTTGAGGATGTATTGGACTTTGGGAGGGGCTCTGTCTGCACTGGTTTAATTTACTGTTTTGAGTGGGAAACTTAATTCCTGCCTAGATCTCTTGCTATCGCAATCTTCCAATAAAAGTTTCCTTTTGAAATGGCTTTTGTTTCAAGAGTACTGCTTTCTTGAGCGGACTGGAGAGGCAGGACCTTTCAAGGATCAACAAAAGAGGAATGTGCAAAATGGACTAGAAGTGGACCATTCTGTTTCTCCTCTGGGCCATGTTGCGGTGGTCACTCCAGAGAATTTTCTAGAAAGTTATTCTTGAAACTGGAAGCATGATAATCAGATATACTTCCATTTTGGAGGACTGTCTCTGGAAGACTGTCAGAGAAACCTTTGGAAAAACACATAATACAGAGGAGAAATGGGAATTCTGGGATTCTTCAGCATGATGGGTTTTGCACTTTTCTTCTACCAAATAGGGTCAAATTCTTGAATGTATACATGTCCAAATGAACATGTGTAACTCAATTGATTTTACTTCTCCCCTCCTCTTAAATCCTGCTTCCATTTCCCTCCATCCCCACATTTTCCCCTCTGTGTCCCCCAGACCAAAGTCTTCTACTGTATAAGTCATAAAGCATCTTTTCCTTTGCTGGTTATAAATGAAAGAATATAATTCTGAAGCATGAATTTGAAGGCAGTCAGTCTTATATATAGTTTGGGATGGAGGGGTACACTGATTGAGATGATGGACAAAACTAAAGAGATGAGACACCTCTTCCCCTACCTGATTGAGCCACTGAGGGCTCATGATGGCTTCCTTGTTGATGTTGAATTTGACTCCAATGGTTCCTTTTCTGTCTAGACTCCCAAATTTCACTCTGGTGGTCGACTTATTAGGAATCCACACCCAGCTCACAATGTCAAAGTCAGCCATCAAATCTCCATTTCTATCCAAATACATTCCTTCTATGGTGTTGTTGTAGATCTGGGGATTCTTCAGGAAATGGTGAAGCTACAGAGCACGAGGAAAGAGGTTTTTACACAAATGGAATCATCTAAACAAGTTGATGTACAGAGATATAAGGAATTTGGCTTATTGAGCTGCAGCCTGTTTTCTTCTCAGGACAATTCACATAGATTTGTCCTTCAGGTACCAGTGGTAGATATTTTCTGGCATTCCCAAATGGATTCTCCATCTCCTCTTGTTTTATTGTTTTATTTCTCCCCTTAGTTCTCTTGAAGATAAGCAGATGGCAAAAGGGCAGGAGAAGGGAAATCCATTACCTACAAATATATTTGCTTACATTATCTGTTGCTTATCCATGAGTTTCCCCCTCCTCCCTGAGATGTCCTGTATAACTACAGATACATCCTTTGTTCTACAGAGTTTTATCTCAACATTCTTTGGAGAGTTTCTCCTGTGCATATTGAATAACAAACACCGCAGTGAGCCTTGATTATTTATTTTGGGTCCTGTGCTTTGATTCCACAAGAGAGACAGATTAACAGATTAACAGAGTTGGAAGGGACCTTGTAGGTCATCTAGTCCACCCACCCACCCCTGCCCAAGCAGGAGACTCTACAGCATTTCTGATAAATGGCAGTCCAATCTCTTCTTGAAAGTCTCCAGTGATGAAGCTCCCACAACTTCCGAAGGCAAAAGCTGTTCCATTGGTTGATTGTTCTCACTGTCAGAAAATTTATCCTTATTGTAGAAGACACAGCATCAGTTTGTACAACTCAGTCCTGGAAATATAATAATTTAATAATTATAATAATAATAATTTAACAAAGTTGGAAGGGACCTTGGAGTTCTTCTAGTCCAACCCCCTGCTTAGGCAGGAAACCCTACACCACTTCAGACAAATTGTTATCTAATCTCTTCTTTAAAATTTCCAGTGTTATGAATTAGCTTTAGGAAATTGGGAAGCAAATGTCAATATTTGTATTGACTCTTCCATCTGCTCGTTATCTGAAGAAAGCTTGAACACTGATTCTGAGGGAAAGCTTGAATATTGATTCTGGCACTCTTCGGGTGATTTTACAAGGAGAAACACTGATAATTGTAATATTAAATACAATCTTGTGTTACATTATAATAAATTGGGAGAGAATCCAAAATCCCTTTCTACAAGCATCAAATTCTAGAATCTGAAGGAAAAAAACTCAAAGCAAATGAGTTAAAAGAATTGTAGTGGAAGTGCCACCAGATACCTGGATCTTACTATCATATGTGGTGGACATGTGTAGAAGCAAAAAATATTGGACAAAAATAAAGACATGGTTGGAAAAGATGATAAAACAACGCATTGAGTTAAAACCAGAAATATTTCTGCTGGGGATTTTACCTGAAATTTATAATAAAGAGAATACCTATTTAATTATTCATATACTAACTGCAGCTAGAATTGAATTTGCACAACATTGGAAAAGTGAAGAGATTCCTATTGATGAGAAGGTGATCAGGAAAATATTAGAATGTGCAGAAATGAATAGACTAACACTAGCAATTAATGAGAAAGAACAAACTGAATATTATATGATATGGGAAGTACTTTATCAATGGTTAGAGAGTAAAAAAGGGAAATTGGAAATAAAAGAAGAAGATTAAAGAAGAATAGAAAATATGTTATGATAGAGGTATAAATAAGATGATAACTTAGTATTATGATGATGATGATAATTTGTTTAATGTTATTATTGTACTTTTATTAGAAGATATGTTAAGAGGAAAAATGAATAGGTTTATAATGCTCAATTGTTTAACATACTATAATTTTAAGATTAGAGAATTAATATTAATATTAATGTGAATGAGGTTGTAAATGCTGAAGGCTGTTGCAGAGATATCTGTACGCAGACGACACACTGTTTAAGGAAAGATGGAACGTTTAAATTTTGAAAAAATAAAAAAAATACTTTTTATATATATATAAAAAAAGAATTGTAGTGGTGTGTGACAACACAGCCAAGGTACAATTTGCCATTCAGCAATGCTGGAGGCCAAATGAAAAAAAAAAAAGGAAGAGGAAGACAAGGGATCCTATGAAAGAAAATCATTCATAAAATGTACTTTTTTCTCAATGTATTTGACATTTCTCAAAGCGTGTTTCACGATGTTCACCATCATACATGGAACCGGGGTGGAATTCAAAATTTTTCCCTACCGGTTCTGTGGGCGTGGCTTGGTGGGCGTGTCAGGGGAAGGATATTGCAAAATCTCCATTCCCAACCCACTCTGGGGGCAGCCAGAAGTGGTATTTGCCGGTTCTCTGAACTACTCAAAATTTCCGCTACCGGTTCTCCAGAACCTGTCAGAACCTGCTGGATTTCACCCCTGGGTGGAACCTATAAGGAAATACCTGCCATGGTTGAATGTTTTCCACCTTGACTTTTCTCTCCATCCTTGTCCTCTGGGATCGGGCTGAACTGACCACATTTAAGGCATGTGCCACAATCTGGATGGCATTGTAAGTTAAGGAGCTATCTAGAGAGAAGGTCTTTTCAATCTTCTCCTGAGGTAGAGTCTCCAAGTTCTCTTTCTCTGTACACCTTGTCCAGCCTTTCACAGACAAGGCAGGCTTCCCATATAAACAGTGAAATTTTTTAGTCATAAATGCTTTGATAAAGAAATAGAAATCTATGACATCGTCAAATTTGGTCCTTTGGCTGGTCTGGATAAGAAAAGAAAAAATACTATGGGTGTATCTGAAAGAGAGAGTATTATATGATAATTCAATGGTGAGATCCCACAAAGCTGTTGTGATCCAAACTTTCCCTTCAGTAGGCTTTTGCAAGGAATTTAATATGTTTTCTAGGAAAAATGCTCCCTCGATGAACGTAAACTCTGCATAATAAACAAATACATTGATTTGGGTCCACAAGTTGAAAACAGAAATGAGATACTTGAAGTTCTCATCTTTTAGTAATATGATTTGTGAAAAAACAACACAGATGCAATTCTGAGCCAATACAGGAACAAAGGTCCTAATGAAATGTTCTCCGTTATTGGTGTCTGCAGCAAAGACACCAATGAATGTCCACCGAAAATACAGCAGCAGTTTAACAATCCCCAGGTTCTGAGCATCTTCTTTGGGGACGGTCCGGTAGAAAAAGGGAAACTGAGTTTTGTCACTCAGGATCGGTGAAATAAAAGTGTAGCTGATCTGGAGGGGGGAAAAAAAGGAGATTTATGTTTTATTTGTGGTTTTTACAAAGCCCACCTGTTAGATCCTGAAAAGATAATGTCAGAGTTTAGGTAGTGGCTGGAAGATTCCAGCCTACCTTGGTGGATTTAATAGGGGATCAGAAATGCAGAGAATGTCCAGCACAGAAAGTGACAGATTCTGCAGATAAATTCAATATTACGAAATTGAAGAATATGATGCAAACTATGCAAGCAGATTTGAAAGAACTATAAAAGAAAGTATAGGTAAAGTGGAAGAAGAATTGAAAGAGGTTAAAGAACTGATGGAAAAGAATGAACAACGTTTACAGAAAGTGGAAGGGAAAGTTGAAGCAACTGAGAAGAAGGTGGAGGAGCTGGATGATCGACTCACAGAAACAGACCAGCGACAAGAGAGAACAATTATTACACTGGAGATGGACCATTCTGAATATTATTTACATTTTGAAAACGTGGTAGAGGAGAAGGGAGAAAACTTGGCGGAGATAATGGCAGAAATCTTGGCAGAAGCGATAGAAGAAAACAAAGAAAAGATACTCAATGATATTGATGAAATATACAGATTTCATACTAGATATGCGATGAAAAATAAACTCCCTAGAGAGGTCCATATAAGATTTACAAAGAAATCACTCAGAACAGAAATTTTACAGAAGCTAAGAAATGCTACTATTAAATATAGAGAAAAGGAGATAGTAACATTAAAACAAGTCCCAAGAAGAGTCAGAGATTTGAGAAGAGAGTATAAATTCTTGACGAAGAGATTGATTCAGAGAGGAATAAACTTTAGATGGTTGATTCCAGAGGGGATAATGGTGGTGTGGCACGAACAAAGATACAGATTGGACACAGTGGAAAAAGCTGAAATATTTTACAGGCAACACCTTGAACAGAATGAGGAAGGATTGAGAAGAGAAAAAGAGGTTAGATTTGAAGAAGATACCAGGGATGAGACAAGGCAACAAGCAAGCAAATATGTTAAGAGAGGGAGGAGAAGGAATTAGAGGGAGCAACGGCTATAGAGGTGAAGGAACGAAGAGATATGATGCTGACGAGATCAGCTAAGGCACAAAATAAATGAATATGGAAGAAGAGGTTAAGATGATTTCAATAAATATAAATGGACTGAATTCGGCTATAAAAAGAAAAAGAATATTTAATAAATTGGGGAAATTAAAAATAACAAATTACTAGAATGTGTAAAATTGGGAGATTTATATTCGGCATTGGCAGATCAAAGCAAAAGAGGAGTTGTATTATATATACAGAAAAAAATAAATCCCAAATGCATATATGCAGATGAAGATGGAAGGACTTTGATGGTTGAAATATTATTGAATAATAAAAAAACATTATTAGTTGCGATTTATGCACCGAATGAATGTCAAGATAAGTTTTATTCTAAGCTACATGCTAAAATAATTGAATTAGACTATGAGAATATCTGCATGATGGGAGATTTCAATGTTATAGTAGAGGTGGAATTGGTCTACAAGACGATGAAAAAGAATAAGAAGTTAAGGAAGAAATTACCAAAATCATTTTTTACCATGGCAGAGGAATTAAATATATTTGACGCATGGAGGGGGAAGTTTCCATCAAAGAAACAATATACATTTTATTCTAATAGGCATTTGTCCTGGTCAAGAATAGATACGTTGTGGATGTCAACAGACTTATTAGCAAATGTACAAAAAGTAAGCATTGAAACTGGCATGTGGGCTGATCATAACCCGATTACAACTATTTGGAAAAGTCAAAAGAAAAGAACTAGATGGACTTTAAATCAGGAAATATTGAATGAAAAAGAATTTCAACAATTTATGGAAAAAGAAATGGACTTTTTCTTTAAAGAAAATAAAAAGAGTGATATTTCACTTCAAATTGTATGGGACACAGCAAAAGCATATATTAGAGGATTGGTGATGAGATATATGAGTAAAAGAAATAAACAAAGAAGGTATGTCAAGAAACAACTAGAAGAAGATTATAAGAAATTAGAAAAAGAACTCCAAAAAGATACTCAAAATAAAAGGATTAAAAATATGATTGATCTGAAGATGCATAAAATGAATATGATGGAAAATGAAGAGGTAGCAAGGAAAATAAAAATGAGTAAACAAAACTTTTTTGAACATGCAAATAAACCAGGGAGATGGTTAGCTTATAAAATGAAAAAGGAAAAGGAAAAAAAATGGATTTAGCAATTGGAAGATACTGAGGGGAATCTACAATATAGAAATGAGGAAATAAAAAAGATAGCGTGGGCATATTATGAGGACTTATATAAACAAGAGAAAATAACTGAGAACATAAAACAATACTTGGAGGAAATGGAACTACCTAAAATACCAGAAAAATATAAGAATTTGTTAGAGGAGAAAATAACAATGATGGAACTAATGGAGGCAATAAAAAGACAGAAAAATAGTAAAGCACCAGGACCAGATGGGATACCAGCAGAGGTGTATAAAACATTTGAAGAAACATTGGGAATTGTGATGCTGGAGCTATACAATGAATTGTTATTAGAAACTAAGATACCAGAATCATGGACAGAAGCATTTATAACCTTGATACCGAAAGAAGAGACTGACTTACAGAAAATTAAAAATTATAGACCGATTTCACTCTTGAATGCAGACTATAAAATATTTGCATCAATAATGGCAAATAGACTCAAATTTTTTTTAAGTGAATTTATACATTCAGATCAAAATTGATTTTTACCTAAAAGACAGATTAAAGACAATATGCGAACGATTTTAAATGCATTAGAATATTATGAACAGCATCCTGGAAAACAAGTGGCTTTATTGTTTTTAGATGCACAGAAGGCATTTGATAATGTGAATTGGCAATTTATGACAATGCAACTTCAAATTATGGATTTGGGGAAAATATTTATTGATGTAATTAAAACAATTTATAGTAAACAAACAGCCAAAGTAATAGTGAATGGAGATATGACAGAGAAGGTGGATATTATGAAAGGAACAAGACAAGGATGTCCTTTATCACCATTGTTATTTGTGTTGACGTTGGAAGTATTAACCAGAAATATAAGACAAAGTGAAGACATCAAAGGAATAAAAAAGGAGAGGAGTACAAACTACAAACATTTGCAGATGATTTGGTGTTTATACTGGAAGAACCATTAGAGACTGGACCTAAATTAATACAGCAAATTGAAAAATATGGAGAGGTGGCGGGATTAAAAATTAATAAAGACAAAACAAAACTTTTAGTGAAAAATATGACGGAAAAATAAAAGAAGGAATTAGTTGGGAAGTTAAATGTGCAGACTACAAAAAAAGTAAAATATTTAGGGATTCAACTAACTGCTAGATGTAAGAAAATTAAGGAAGATAATTATTATAGATTAAAGAAACAAATTGAAATAAATTTTGAAAAATAGAAAAATCTTCAATTATCATTGATGGGAAGAATAGCATTATTTAATGAAGTAAATAAAATGATATTGAAGTTAGAATGGCATGGAAAATAGGAGAGGATTAATATAAAAATGCTACAGGATGCAAGACTTAGAGGGGGATTTGGACTTCCAAATTGGGAGTTATATTATGATGCTGCAGTATTGACATGGATGAGAGAATGGATTTTGTTAAGAAACAAAAGACTTCTGGTTTTGGAGGGACATGATTTACAGATAGGATGGCACGCATTTCTATGGTATGGAAGAAGTAAAATACATAGCTATTTCCAGAGACATTGTATAAGGAACTCTTTGCATGTAATGTGGGAAAAGATAAAAGAGAAACATTACTTGAAAATACCATATTGGTTATCAATAATAGAAGCACTTACCTACGCGAATAGACTTAATTGGGGGAATATTGCATGATATAAAGATATTCTAACAGACAAAGGGGAATTGAAATCTACTCAAGAATTGGAGAAACAAGGAATAAAGATGAATTGGTATATGAGAGCGCAATTGCAGTCA
Source organism: Thermophis baileyi (assembly GCA_003457575.1). NCBI lineage: Eukaryota > Metazoa > Chordata > Lepidosauria > Squamata > Dipsadidae > Thermophis > Thermophis baileyi. Next base: position 233,167 of record QLTV01003696.1, on the reverse strand, counting down.
AGATATGATAAAGACATTAAAACGGAGGGTATCAATTTAGAAATGACAGAATTAGATGAAATACTCACAGGAAGGGATGAAAGACTAATTAAAAAATTGTATAATTACTTATTATATATTGATTTAGAGCAAGAACAAGTGAAGGAAACGATGATTAAATGGGTAAGAAATTTTGGCCATACTATAGAACTGGATAAATGGCAACAGCTTTGGGAAAGAAACTACAAACTGACAATGGCAACAGTATATAAAGAAAATCTATATAAAATGGTTTATAGATGGCACATGTCACTGGAAAGGATAGCTAAAATGTTTAAAGATAAATCTATGAAATGTTGGAAATGTCAGCATATACCGGGCTCTTTTTATCATATGTGGTGGACATGTGCTGAAGCCAAAGTGTATTGGAGTTCAGTTCAAATATGGATAGAAAAAATATTGAAGCAACGTATAGAATTGAAACCAGAGATATTCCTGTTGGGTATATTACCAAAGAAATTTAATAAAGAAAATACATATTTAATTATTCATATAATTACAGCAGCTAGAATTGCATTTGCACAAAAGTGGAAAGTAACAAAAGCCCCTTCTGAAGGGGAGGTAATTAAAAAAATACTGGATTGTGCGGAAATGAATAGATTGACAATGAAAATTAAAGATAAGGAAGATTCTGAATATTATAATGTATGGGGGAAATTTGTATAGAAGATAAGTAATAGTGACTAAATTGGAGGAAAATAGAAGACTGAAGATGGTAGATCCAGGTGACAAAGTTAGGTAGTTGAGAAGGCAGCATTAAGATAGTAGTTAAGATACCTAGGAAAATATAAGATATATGTATAAATAAAGATACTGAAAATATATAAGTTTAAGAGTTGCACCGATAATTAAATGGAATTGGGGATATGAGTTACCTGTCAACTATAAGATGGATTGTCACTAGATACACACGG
>QLTV01003696.1:199165-218807 GCA_003457575.1 Thermophis baileyi | reverse complement strand
CTGCGCATGCGCAGAGGGTAAAAGAACCCAAATGGCGGCATCCGGGCGGGTGGGCGACGTGTCCCGCTTCTGTGGCTAGCAGCTGTCCGGCGACCCGCAGGCACAGCCAAACCGGGAGCATTTACCCCTGCAAGTGACGGTGGCACCAAGATGGCAGGCTAACGCACGCGGCGAGCCCTGTGAAATGGTCGTTCGACCCCTAAAGGGGTCACGACCCACAGGTTGAGAACTGCTGCTCTATTGGCATGTTCTATCTTTGCCTTGACTACATGGGCTTCCTGGCTCTTTCTCTGGCCAGAAATCTACCTAAAAAACCTTTCAACAAATTCTCCTAGGGAAAAAAAGCTAAACCAAATCCATCTTAATTATGCCAATATGAATGATCCTTCTAAACATCACCCTTGATTCTCGTTTTTCTAAATATATATATATATTGGAAAGCTTTGGGGCCAATTTCTCCTTTTTCCCTCACTGTCCCACCTTCAAAGTTTGGAATGACATCTCAGAGTTCTCCCTTTGGGCACCTGCTCATTGAGGATTCAGAAAAGCGAAGGTTCTCTTCCTTTCCATTATCCAAATCACAGTCATTTATTTGCTGACTTTATGTTAATTCCCTAGGGACGTTTCTGAAAACTTTCAGAAAAACATGTCAGAAGATGTATTGATGTCAATATCAGACTCGGAGTCAATGTTGGGTGGAATCTGATTCAGAAATGTCAGATTCATAAATGGTTCTACAGAGAGAAAGTGAATTTGGGAAGGTGGTTTTAAGACAAGCAGGACCTCTGTTTGTTTCTGATGACTAGACTGTGTCTGGATCTGAAACTCCTGTCTTAGAATAGATTTTGAATTCTCATACCTCTTCATGTAATTCTTTGCTAAAAAGCAGATACCAACGAGAAGGCTCAGACAGGAGCACAAGTCATGTTGCTGAATTGGTTTTAAGGCAAGCAGCAGCTGAGTTTTTCTCCCACAGATGTTCTGTTTCTAGGCCTGAAACTACTATTTCGGAAGAGGTTTCGGTTTCTTAGATCTCTTCATCTTTGTTGAAGAGGTATAAGATCTTTTGATCTTTGTTCAAAAGCAGATGCCGCAGAGGAGGTTCTATCTGGAGCACAAGTCATGTTTCTGAGGTTTCTATTTATGCTGCTTTTGTGGCCACAGCGAGCCTGTGGGATGCTCAAAGTCAAATGCCTCCTGACTCTGGAACAGGGGGAAGTAGACCCACAGATTCATTACAAGCCAGGAGATTATTCCATTAGTGGCATAGTCTCTGCAATGAAGGCAACGTGGCAATTATCGAGCTCTGACAGAAGTCCTTCAACAAAATTCACCTAGTAAGTCAATCATCCTGCACTGCATTAGAGTCACTCCAGTTCCAATGAATGTCTACAGTTCCAGCCCTCTGAGAAAACAAGAAAAAAACTTGTTCTTCTTCTTTTCTTAACTTACTTTCTGATTCTATTTTGGGGTCCCTATTGCACCTCCAGAATAAACAAATGCTAGTAGTAAATAGCTTCTTTAGCTATCTGGTAAATCACCCACCCTTATTAAGACAGAGGAAATAGCCCAGCAGAAAAAGGATGACATAGTTTTAATGCTGTAATTCTTTTTATAGTTTGTATTTTAAAATTTTAATGGTAATATACAGTATGTTGAATAGTCAGCTGCCCAGAGATGTGTGGCTATAGAAATTAAACAAACAAACCATCAAACAAACAAACAATTACTTCAAGATCAATGCATGAAATAGAAGCCATGTTAGTGTAACCAAGTGGCAGCATGCCTTTTAAAAAGCGAATGGTCCAATTTTTCCTATTGTTTTTCTTCTTTTGCTATGGTAATATTTTAGAATACTGTAATCTGTCTGGAAGAACAATTGCAATTGAGTTAATTAAAAGTATGATGGTAGAAGAAAAACTAAACATTATAGTCACTGATATGTTTATACCTGCAGCAAAGCATCCAAATTTTATTGGAAATTTGTACCCTTCATTTTTACCATGGAGGACATCAACCGTAACAGCCATCTCTTACCTAACATCACTCTGGGTTATAATATCTATGAAAACTTATTCAAGGTAGAAATGACTTCAGAGGCTTTACTGGATCTGCTTTCAGATGGGGAGGCCAATGTCCCCAACTACAGTTGTGGAAGGCAGAGAAACACAGTGGCTGTGCTGGAAGAAGCTGAGACGGGCATCTCCATCCAGATATCAACCATGTTGGGCACCTACAAAATCCCACAGGTGTGTCCCTTTCTTGGGGAGACATTTTTCAGTCATGCAATTTTGAAATAGTGGTCCCTTGCTGCGAATAAAAAGCAGAGTTTGATCATGGAAATGAGAGTAAATGCATTTTGCTTTTTAAAAATAAAATCCCACCATCTTCCATTCCTTTCAGATCAGTTACAGTTTTGCTTCTAAGATCCTGAAAGATAAAACTCAGTTTCCTTTCTTCAATCCAATGCTCCCGAATGAAGGAGTCCAATATCCAGGAATGGTCAAGCTGCTCCTCCATTTCAGGTGGACCTTGGTTGCTCTGGTTGCTCCCGACAGTGACCAGGGGGAGAGGTTCATGAGGATAATGTCTTCTTTGATGTTAAGGAATGGCATTTATGCAATTCAATATCCACGTTTTTCACTAAATTCATATCGCATGATTAAAAAATTCAAAGTGTATTACAAGTGGAGAAAAATCAATGTCTGTGTTTATGGTTCAGAGACTAGTTCGTTCCAGATAGGAATTAAGGTTATACAAGCATTACTCCAACATATTCAGGGACCTATTGTAGAAAAGGTCTGGATTACCGCAGCTCACTGGGATCTCAGTCTTGAATTCATGTATAGCATCATTTCCTTTAAATACATTGGGACCATTTTTTCATTTCTGATGCAAAAAAGTAAATGGGCAAAATGTGAGGCAGTTAATCACTTTTATACAGCCTTACATACCTTTGTAAAGAAAACCTTTACCTGTTCATCCGCTAAGGATGATATTTCGGTGAAAGTCTGGAGACGGTGCAGACAGCGAGATGAACTGATGGCTCTGAGGGAAGAGGAGATTGACTGGAGCCTGGCTATGAACCGTTATCTCATTGACAGCACCTGGGCTCTGGCAAGGGCCTTAAATTCAGCTTATAAAAACACAGCCAAGAGATCAGCGAGGAACAGAGGTATGAAGATGGAAGCTCCAAAGCTGAAAGCCTGGCAGGTATGTCTTTTCCATCAAACAGACTTCCGCTGCCAATTAGAATCAGTTTCGTAAGTGGATGCCTTGGCTACTTCTTCTGAAAAAAAAAACAAAAACAAATTATCCTGTAACTCAAATCCGATCTAATTTCATTCCCTTCATATTCATTCCCATTCTCTCCGATCCTTCTTTTTCTTTTATTGTTTTTTCAAACAGAATTCTTTTACTGTATTTTTACTGTACTCAGCCATCCTTTGATCTCATTCTTTCAAATATTTTCTAATCATTGCTTTCTTGGCAAGACATTATACTGTGTACATGTCTCCTTCTTGGACTCTTTTCGATGCAAGCAAGAGTGCTGCTGTGTCCCAGAGAATCCCGTTCTGCCCATTCTGATAGGGTGTGCATGGAAATCTAACAGCTTTAACCCCACCTTCACCCCCCTGATGGTTTACCCTTCTGCTCAAGGCCTCCCTTTGCCCAGAGCCTCTCTCCATTTCTTAGCTACTGTTAAGGAATTGTGCAGAGTAACCTCTGGGCCCTGAAGGTTTGCACAGTTCACCATAATGTTGCAGTAGATATAAGTAATGATTCAGTCAATAAACAGATACGTTAAAGTGTATAAAAGTAGTTTACTCAAAGAAAAAGCACAGTCCAAATAACAGTCCGAATCATACATGTTCAGTCAGTCAGTATTCAGAAGTACAGTAGTCTTCTTACTAGCCTTTCTTTGTCTTAATCAGCAAACAAAGATTCTCTACTATCACAGATAGCTAGCTACACACAGAGCTTATTTTCAGACACGAAGTCACTCAGCAATGAATCAGCAAAAGAGAGAGAGAACTAACCATGTTCTCTAGCTCCCTCTTATGGCCGTTACTGCCAGTCAGAATGCAACAATGCATTTAAAGCAATATTACATATATACATTAAACAGTGATTTGTGGCTTGTTTATATTAACCAACCCAACCGTTTGGACAGAGTCCTAACAGCTACCACCACCATTATTCTTTTGGCAAAACTCTCATATCTCAGTAGGGTGGGAGAGACTGAGTCTCTGCAACAAGAACGACATGGCTAGTCTTCTCTGGGCTGGGGAGGTAAGCAAGTTGACTCTTGTATGTTAATTAAAATTGTATTTTAATGATAAACCTGCTGATCAGATACTGAGTAGCTGGCAGTTTGGAGGCAAGGCATCCTAAAGAATACTTGTTGCCGCTAAGTAAAAAAAAAAAAAAGGAAAAGTCTTAATTGTGTATGAGAATTTGATCTGTTGCTCAATTGCAGAGGAAAACGGCAATGAGTTCAGAGAAATAGCAATAGCAATAGCACTTAGACTTATATACCGCTTCACAGTGCTTTTACAGCCCTCTCTAAGCGGTTCACAGAGTCAGCCTATTGCCCCCAACAATCAAGGTCCTCATTTTACCCACCGGGGAAGGATGGAAGGCTGAGTCAACCTTGAGCCGGTGAGACTCGAATTGCTGGCAGTCGGCAGTCAGCAGAATTAGCCTGCAGTACTGCATTCTAACCACTGCGCCACCATGGGGACAGTTTGATAAATTCATTCACTTTAGGCAGTGTTCCCTTTGTAGGAAAGGATAGGAAGAGGAAAACCAACAACAGTGCCAAAACTTTGGAGCCTTCCTATACAAGCAAAGAGAGAGAGAGAGAGAAATCCAAGAAGCAGCATTCATACATAACACAACACACAACACATATCTGTAATGATCCTCCTAATATTTAAGAGAGTTGGTAGGACCTTAGAAGAGCCCTCTTCTCTGTTATCAGCATTAATGACCGGTTGAATTGAGAAGAGGGTTAAAGTTGGGCTAACAAGAAGCTAACATGGGGTTACACATTAGGCTTTGAGGGACATGGAAGTAACAATGCTCAACCAAAGAAAGGAATAACTGTTAGGAAAGAGAGAGCTTTTGTGGACCAATATGTTTAGATCATCAGGGTTACTTCCTGTGCTAAGTCACTAGTCTTCAACACTGAAGACCCAGGAGAACAACATAGGAAAGTAAGAATTGTAAAGCTAGTTACATCAATAGAGCAATGAGTGATGCAACAAAGGGTGAAAGAAAGACTAAAAGGCTGAATTTTTTTTTTTTTAGTTTAACATATTTAAGGTTAATAAAAAATCAATGGAAAAATAATTGGTTGTTTCCCTTTGCAGGAGTTGTATATTAGCATTGCTGAGAGAAAGCAGTGGGAAGTGGTACATGATCAGCTGTTCCAATTCCATTACAATCATTGTTCTGATCTACAGCTGTTATTATTCCTATGTTTATGGATACCTTCCTAACCAAGTTGGAAATTTAAAACAGATCCTGTTTTTTGAGCACACACAAAGAAAAGTTCAGATCCCACCCAGCATAGACCAAGGGGTCTTTTCAAAGAATGTCGGATGTCCTTACTAAACTCTTCCTTTCTTTTCCAGCTTCACTCCTTCCTTCAAAGCTCTCAGTTTCACAATAATTCCATAGAAGGAGTATATTTGGATGAGAAAGGAGATCTGACAGCTGACCTGGACATTGTGAACTGGGTCCTTTTCCCCAACAAATCTTTCAAGAGACTGAAATCTGGGAGTCTAGAAAAACGGGCATCCCAAGATTTTAAAATTACCATTGACCAAAAGAGTATCACACAGCTGGAAATGCTGAAGAAGGTGAGACTAATATTTATTTTAGTTCCACTGAAAATGTCAAAATGAGATTGGGTGGGGGGTTTGCTTTCAATGTCTTTAAGTTTTCATATCAGCTTATTAGGCACTCAAGAGTACAAACTTCTTTATCTCCCATTCAGATGGCCTCGAAAACTATTGTCTTCAATGTTCACAAACACTATTCACGGAGTCAATACAAAGTGAGGTAGACAGAGGCAGATGCAAATAATGTGGTTTGCTTATTCAAAGGGAAGAATCCATCATTTCCCCTGATAAATTTAAGTATTTAAATGAATTCTATATTAAATTAAAAAGAAATATAATATCCAAATTTAAAGGGAAAGCTAAAACTGTAATGTGTTTTAAACCTAAAAAGGGAAGAGAAATAGAGATAAACAGTTCAATGTGTTTGATGAACTTCACATTTCATATCACAGATCTTGAATTGAGATAGCAATAGCAATAGCACTTAGATTTATATACTGCTCCACAGTGCTTTACAGTCCTCTCTAAGTGATTTACAGAGTCCGCGTATTGCCCCCAACAATCTGGGTCCTCATTTCACTGACCTTGGAAGGATAAAAGGCTGAGTCAACCTTGAGCTGGTCAGGATCGAATTCCTGGCTGTGGAACCTGCAATATTGCATTCTAACCATTCTGCCACCTTGGCTCCTAAAATCCTTCTTTATTTCCCCCTTTTTTTGGAAGATAAATTCATTAAAAAAAAATTCATTTTCTGGACATTTTTCCTCTCTGTCCTCAGCCCCTGCCTCCTTCCAGGTGCGTGGAAAGCTGCTGTCCTGGATTCATGAAGGTAGCTCAGGAAGGGGAGGCCATCTGCTGCTATGACTGTCGTCCTTGTGCAGAAGGAACCATCTCCACCACGGAAGGTGGGTGGCAGTAGAAAAAACTGGCAGACTTTTGGAAAAGACCACAGATGCTGACAATTTTAATAAAATAGTATTTTGATAAGCATTTTTAAGCTTTGCTTTAAAAAAATATATATAATGCTTTTGAATAGGGTTAATTGATTTCAAGGGAGTGATAATAATTTTGGAGGTTGAACGGGGACCAGCATATCAAACCACAGAGAATCAATGATGCCATGGCATTAGAATTTAGGTGGCATTTTTTTTTACTCTTCACCTTTTCTGGCTTATTTCTTAATGTCTCTGTACAGATTGAAAACTTCTGATGCTTCCCTTCCCTTCCATTTTCTTGATTAATACATGACTGGAATTCTTCATTTAGAGATGAAGCAACACCACTGGAGCCTCCCTCCCTCCCTCCCTCCCTTCCTCCCTCCCTTCCTTCGTTCCTTCGTTCCTTCGTTCCTTCGTTCCTTCCTTCTTCATGATAAATGAGGGAGTTTGTTTTTATTAAGAGGATGAGACTGAGAAGCGTTTTGCCTTCTAGATGGAATAACAAAAAGGACTGTAAAACTGAAGCTTCGTTTTTTTCATACATCCTCAAAAATGATGCCCAAGGAAGTACTTGGTACCTGTTGCATAGGTGGGAAGATTAAAAACAGGGCAATCTACCAGCCAGGGAAACATCTGCCCAGAAAGACCCCACTATTTATTTAGTCCAGATTAAGAAGGCGCATTGATATTTGCAAAGAAGATTTTAATAATAAAACTTCCCTAAAAGCCAATTTACATATGAAGACCAGCATCTATATCATGGGTCCTCAAATTACGGCCCATGGGCCGCATGCGGCCCACCAAAGCCATTAATTCGGCCTGCGCAGGACCACAAGGCTGCCTCACCCACATCGCCCTGCCCATCCTTCGGCCGAGCATAGGACTTACCTTCATGAGCCCTGCGGGCTGGAACTGAAAGGTAAGGCCAACAATTTTGGCCAGCAAAATGCTTCTGGAGGTGGGGGAGGTGAAAAACGGGGCACACAGACACCCCAGGAGGTAAAAAAATGGAAGAAAATGACCTATTTTTCACCTCCCCCGCCTCCAGAAGGTAGATAGAGAAAGAGAGAGAGACAGAGAGAGAGATAGAGACACAGAGAGAGAGAGAGACAGAAAGAGAGAGCGAGACAGAGAAAAAAGAAAAAAAGAAAGAAAGGAAGGAAGGAAGGAAGGAAGGAAGGAAGTGAGAGACAGAAGAGAGAGAGAGAGACAGAAAGAGAGACAGAGAGGAGAGAGAGACAGAGAGATTTCTCAAGCTCCTTGGGGCTGAGAAGAATTGCTGCAAAACTGAGTTTCCTGAAGTGGACCACTAGACTCCTAAACAACTGAAAAAATGATCTAGTAAAAAGAAAAGTCAACCAAAAGAGCAACATGCAAACAAAAGCAAATAAAACACCCCCAGGAGCAAAACAAATTCAAGTTTAATTTGTATGCATTGCTTAATGGAATGTTAAATTGGCCACGACCACATAGTCACATGACCTAGCCACACCCACCCAATCACATGACCACCTAGCCACACCCACCCAGCCGGTCCGGCCCCCCAAGTTTGAGGACCCCTGATCTATACCTTCCTTCCATAAAAATCAGTGCTGTAAAGGGCCACTGAGTCCTTCAACCTTCTACCCCTTCCTGTTCTTGAACTAATCCAGTACAGGAGGTCATATCTCCATGGGTCATTAATGGGAGAGCTGCAGAGTCATTTGGATTTCATTCCTAAAACATGGTTCCTGCAATCTGGGATGCAAATAATGCAACCTATAAAGCCAGACAGAGCTGTCCTGGGAATTTGTTGCAGATATTCACAGTTTCCTTTAGCACTCTCCCTCTCTGTTACACTGCTTAAAATTACTAGCTGCTACTGCGTATTACCTTTCTCCAAACAGATTATTAGAGTTCGTTGCATAAAAATCAAAACCAGAAGCACACACAGATGACTGATTCAGCTGGATTCAATAACTTCTTTGTAAACATAGTAATATATTCATACAATACCACAAGCAGGTTATTTCATTTCAGTAGAGCAGACAAGAAGTACAGAGAGCAGAGTGGACTGGAACCATGCCCAGCCTTAAGTTAAGTTTCAGTTTCGATCCTCTGCACAGACTCAGAAGTGATTAGCTCCCATTGGCTGACTCAGTTGCTATGCCTATTCATTGGCTAACCTTGTTAACATGGCTCTCCCAGTCATGAATATTCTAACACAGATTCATCCAGATCACCACTTGTTTCACTCCAACTATGCATCTGATGGAAGAACATGTATTCTGGTAGGTGTTAATCTTGTTTTTTTTCAGATGCTGAAAAATGTACCAAATGTCCAGAGGATCAACATCCAAACTTCAAAAGAGATGAGTGTATACCGAAGATTGAAACTTTCCTATCCTATCAAGAAAATCTGGGGATCATCCTAGCTTCCCTTGCCTTGTTCCTGTCTTTAGTAACAGGCTTTGTCTTGGGAATCTTCATTAAATTCCGAGAAACTCCCATAGTCAAAGCCAACAATCGGGATCTCTCCTATATCCTCCTCATCTCCCTTCTGCTCTCCTTCTTAACCTCCTTCCTATTCATTGGCCAGCCAAGGAAAGTCACCTGCCTTCTCCGACAAACAGCCTTCAGCACCATCTTCTCAGTTGCCATTTCTACCATCTTGGCCAAAACATTCATGGTGGTGTTAGCCTTCTTGGCCACAAAACCAGGGAATAAATTTCAGAGATGGCTAGGGAAAAGCCTGTCCAATTCTGTCATCCTTTCTTGCTCTGGTGTCCAAACTGTCCTCTGCAGCATTTGGTTGGGGACTTCTCCCCCATTCCCTGACTCTGATATGCACTCACAATCTGGAGCGATTATTCTGCAATGCAATGAAGGCAGTGTCACCATGTTTTACATTGCCCTGGGCTATATGGGCTTCCTAGCGGCCATCTGCTTCACGGTGGCTTTCTTGGCTAGGAATCTGCCTGCAGCCTTCAATGAAGCCAAACTGATCACCTTCAGCATGCTGGTCTTCTGCAGCGTTTGGGTGTCCTTCGTGCCCACCTACCTGAGTACTAAGGGGAAGTACATGGTGGCCGTGCAGCTCTTCTCCATTTTGGCTTCCAGCGCTAGCCTGCTGGGATTCATTTTCTTCTCCAAATGTTACATTATTTTCCTAAGATCAGACCTCAATACAAAAGAACATCTGATGTCAAAATAAAATATAAAGTGATTTTTAGTAGGTGTTTTCCTGAAATTCCAGTTATTGTTTCAAAAATACTGTTTGATATGTTAATGTTTCTAAAAAAGCACATACACTTATCCTGTTTTTATTTTCCCCCTTTGGGGTCCTTTCTGAGTATACAGAAAAGGGTGCAACATGGGTGATTTCTTTGGGTAAGTGAAGAATTTCATCAGAGTTACATTTGAAATAGAGACCAAATTACACTGAAGAGCAAATTGGTTTACAGGCTCTGGTGAGACACAGGCAGACCTAAAAGGATATTTGTATGTGTAGGGGAATTGGGGGTACAGTGGTAATTGGTAGTCTCCCTCAAAAACACTTTCCCAGTTCCTTCCTAGTACAGCCACAAGCAAAGACCCCATTAACTTTTTCTTTTAATGCCTCCTATTCCCATCAACCATTCCATCCCATAAAAACAAAATTAGCACAACTCAATGGAGAGCTGAGTAGCAATAGGGTTGGCGGGCTGCCATCTCCTCCCCCGGCATTCCACATAACATTCCCTTCTCTTCTGGAGTAAAAACTTTTCTTTGGGTGGGGGTGTCAAAAATTTCATCAAAGTTAACACAGTCATCCCAATTAGGCTGGTGAATATAAACCATTCTGATTAAAATTTCTGTCCCTTCAGGGGAATAATTTGTCCAGAGTGGTATAGGGTATCCTGCTTGAACAGAGGGGGTGGACTAGAAGACCTTCAAGTATTTTCTAATTCTGTTACTCTGTTATTCTGTTTAAACAACAACAAGAACAAATAAACAGGGAGGAAAACATCTCCAATAAAACAAGAGAAGGAGGCAGTTTGAGAATGCCAGACACCAAAAAGAAAAAGAATTCCCATTGCAAATCTTTGTTCTAATGAAATAATAAATTTTGGCTCACATCTGTCTATATGAACTTGATTTAATCGATTCCACTCGTCTAAGAATGGATTTTCTCCATAGTCCTGGGGAACTTGCCTAAGCTTTCTTCAAAGTGGAATAAATAGCCATGATTTTAATAATTAGAAAAGGAATAGGAATGGCTGCTGCCCTGCATTGGCATCATTAGCAGCTTCTGAATGCAATTCAGTGTTGGTTTTGAGCTTTAAAGCCATAGATGACTTGGGAGTGACATATCTACAGGAATACTTTCTTGGCCCAGATTCAGTTCACCTAACACAAACTTCTCAACAGAACCAGTATATGTCCTGCCACTTTCACGAGATAAGGGGAATTGTGGTTCATAAGCATGCTTCTTGAGTGTGGGTCCCTGCACTTTAAAATGCAACCAACAGTGGATGCTTTCCTGTGTTTCAGTTGTTGTAAGAAAACTGCTTACTTAATGTAGAAACCAAAGCATTTGGATAGTGGCGACAAAGGACAGTTTATTGAAATGCATTACCAATTATTGTTAGGTTCTTCCCAGCATGGGAGAGAACCCGAGTGCAATATTTCTACACCTTATATGTTTGGTCAATTATATTTAAAAGAACTAATAGAGTTACACTGCCACCCTTCCTCTGAAAAATATTTAAAATGCTGAAAGTCAGTGTGCTCAAATCAATCAACCAACCAACCAACCAACCAACCAACCAACCAATCAATATGTCCCTTCACTAAGCTAACCCTTTTCTTTCTTTTTGCTGGTCAACAGATATTTTATTTACTTTCAATAAATATATACCGCTTCACAGTGCTTTACAGCCCTCTCTAAGTGGTTTACAGAGTTAGCATATTGCCCCCAACAATCTGGGTCCTCATTTTACCGACCTCAGAAAGATGGAAGGCTGAGTCAACCTTGAGCTGGTGAGACCCGAACCGCCAAACTGCTGGCAGCCAGTAATCAGCAGAAATAGCCTGCGGTACTGCACTCTAACCACTGCGCCACAACGGCTCTTTTAGGATTAGTGTCAGCCTCCATGCTGCTTGCTTGTTTCGGCTGCCATAGAAGAGGGGGGAAGCAGTGCTGGAGATGTCTCCTTATGTATCTGTTTGGAAGGTTAGGGAGGAAAGTTCTCACCAGATGCTGTGCGGCTGAATGGACATGTTTATAGCCGGCTCAAGGTCAACGGTCTCTGCAGATCAGATGCGGGGCTCCACCTGGAGAGATGCCCACATGATGGCTGGGTGCCCTTGGGATTGGATGGCCTGCTCGGGTCTTTGGAGGGAGGGTTTTGGGATTACTTTCTATTTGTTATTTTTGCGCCTTTTGCCTCAGATCTTGCTTTCAACTTGTTGTTATCAGTTCTCATGCAGTAAAAGTACCTTTCTCTAACATCATGGAGGTGGGGTCTTTCTTTCCTGTATTTTGAATGGAGGCACATCTGACAATTAGGATAAGTTTTAGGATTCATTTCCAATGCAGAGCCCCATAGTTTCATTTCTTGGGTCTCAACTAGGGAAAAGGCCTTGAGGCTTCTGCAGGAAAACCAGTAGAGACAAGCTCAGCAGATTTTCAAAAGAGGCGAAGATTGGCTTACGCTGGAGTTTATCCTTCATTGGTGAGCATAATTCATAATTCAAAAGAAAGGAAAGAAAATTCCATGGAACACAAAACGAGAGTTTACTTCAATGCTATCTTGTCTTATATTTAAAATAAACCAGTTACAAAAGTAGAGAATAAAAGTAGGAGCCCTCCTTAATTTTCATCATTAGTTGTTCCTTTGTGTTCAGGTCAGGTCTCAGCATAATAATGTAGCATTTGGGGATAAAGATGCAGCCCAGCAAACCCAAGCTGGAAGCCAGGATGGAGAAAACCTGCACAGCTACCATGTATTTCCCTTTGGTGCTCAGGTAAGTGGGGACAAAGGAGACCCAAACACTACAGAAGACCAACATGCTGAAGGTGATCCACTTGGCTTCATTGAAAGTCCCTGGCAGCTTTCGGGCCAAGAAGGCCATCAAGAAACAAATGGCAGCCAGAAAGCCCATGTAAGCCGAGGGCGATGTAGAACATGGTGACTGAGCCTTCGTTGCATTGCAGAAGGATCTGTCCTGGTTGGGAATGCAGGTCAGAATCTGGGAATGGGGGAGAGATGCCAAGCCACATGATGCAGATGCCCACCTGAACACAAGAGCAGGAAAATACAATAAAGTTGGCCAGACTCTTCCCGAGCCACTTCCTCATCCTGCTCCCTGGCTTTTTAGCTAGGAAAGCCACCACCACCATAACAGTCTTGGCCAGCAAGGAGGACACAGCAAGAGAAAAAACAATGCTGAAAGTGGCTTGTCAAAGAAAACAGGTCATTTTGTTGGGTTGACCGATGAATAGAAGGGAGGTCAAGAAGGACAGGAGGAGGGAAACCAGGAGGATGTAGGTGAGGTCCCGGTTGTTGGCTTTGACTATGGGAGTTTCTTGGTATTTAATGAAGATTCCCAGAACAAAGGCAGTGGTTAGCGACAAAGCAAGGGCAAAAGAAGCCAGGAGGAGTCCCAACATTTCTTTGTAAGACAAGAAGCTTATAGTTTTGAGGACACACTGATCTCGCTTTTTATTCGAATGCTGGTCATCTGGACACCTGCTGCAATGCGCCGCATCTGAAAAACATTTGCAAGCATGTATCTGTTTCTGCAGCTCTGGGATCATGACAAATGCAATTCAAATATACTACTACCCTGTTTCCCCCCAAATAAGACATCCCCTGATAATAAGCCCAATCGGGGTTTTGAGTGCATGGCAATAAGGCCAAGCGCTTATTTCAGGGTTCAAAAAAATATAAGACAGAGTCTTATTTTCGGGGAAACATGGGTACTACAATATATATATAAAGTGTTTTTGAAAGTAATAGGGTGAGAGAGGATATTGGGAGAGGAGGAGAACATATTACAAAATACTTTCCTACTATAATTGGTGGAGGCCTAGGTTGAATTGTAAGAAAACATGAAGGATCAGTGAACAATGAGTAATAGTGACAAGCTGCTATGGAACATGCAGTTGCAAAAGACCTAAACAATGATAGTGTAGTGCAGGGGTGTCAAACTCACATCGTTATGACTACGTCACGTGATGTATCAGGACTTTCCCCTCCTTTGCTAAATCGGGCATGGGCATGGCCAGCATGTGATGCATCCGGCCCATGGGTAGTGCAGGAACATGTAGTTGCAAAAGACCTAAACAGTGATAGTGTAGTGTACCATTATCTTTAGAATCCTACCAAATGGATCAGGCGGCAAAAGTCTAGAAATCTTGGTTTAAATAATGCTTTTGGGATGTACTTAATTAATTAACGATTAATTCACTTAATTTTTCTAGCAAGTGGAAGAAAGGTCCTGAAGTTCTATTAATTTGAATAATTCACATCTAATGCAAGTTAAAAAAATGTTTGTCAGTTGCCCACCATGGAGACTCACATCATGACGATGCTCACATGCCCAAGGAATAGTTCAATATTTCTACCCAGAGATATTCATAGGATCCAGCATTAATTAGGAATAATGATAACTTTTTTAAAGCCTGAAAACCAATGAGCTTATGAACTCTCGCAAGACTCGCCTTCTTGTGGAGCCGTGGTGGCCCAGTGGTTATAATGCAGTATTGCAGGCTGACTTTGCCTACCGCCAGGATTTAGATCCTGACCAGTTCAAGGTTTACACAGCTTTCCATGTTTCCAAGGTCGGTAAAATGAGGGGCCTGATTGTTGGGGGCAATATGCTGACTCTGTAAACTGCTTAGTGCTGTAAAGCACTATGGTACAGTATATGAGTAAGTACTATTGGTATTGCTTCGTTCCTGAAACCAATCAATAATAGCAATAGCAATAGCACTTAGACTTATATGCCGCTTCACAGTGCTTTTACAGCCCTCTCTAAGCGGTTTACAGAGTTGGCCTCTTGCCCCCAACAATCTGGGTCCTCATTTTACCCACCTCGGCAGGATGGAAGGCTGAGTCAACCTTGAGCCTGGTGAGATTTGAACCGCCGAACTGCAGGCAGCTAGCAGTCAGCAGAAGTAGCCTGCAGTGCTGCACTTTAACCACTGCGCCACCTCAGCTAATATAATGCTTCAAGAGATTTCCACAACTTTAATTATTCATTTTAAGGGCCATATCATCATGCATCATTGGTTGATTGTACCCAGTCCTTGAATTGTTTGTGGACCCCTTCAAGAAATTTGATTTTTCCTGCTTTATGGCACTATGAAAAAAAATGCTAGTATTTTTTTCATGCTAGTCTATTACTAGCATGAAAGAAAACACCTGCAACAAATGTTTGACAGAAAAGCAAGAGTGAATTTTGATTGCATCTTAAATTCCTTTCCTTTCCAGAGCCACCCACCTTCTTGAACAGAGAATGTTCCTTCCACGCACAGAGAACAGTCATAGCAGCAAACAGGTGCTCCCTCTCTCATGAGCTTGACATGTCCTGGAGAACAACGTTCTATACATCTAGATGAAGGCATTGTCTAAGCATAAAAATAAAGTTCAGTAAAGTAACATATGAATTATTGAGTGACTGCCTTGAGTAATGAACTCAAGGCAGTCAAGACTCTGATAGTTAAAAGAATAGAAATTCCCCACCCCCCTGTGTCTTTTAGGTCAGGGGTCACCAAACTTTCGGACCTCAGGGACCACTACATTCATAATTTTAAATCCCGCAGACCACTAATATGAATCCAGCGCGCCGCTCGCTGAAGCGCCTGGACTCCCAGTGACGGAATGAGGTCCTTCAGGCACTTAGCTTGGCTGCCTGTTTCTACAACCTTAAACACTCAAAGAGCCATTTGGACCCATTTCCCACAGAAAACAAAACACCGGGATCTCTCATCTCTCTCTTTCTCTCAGTATCCCCCCTCTCTCACTCATCTCTCTCTCTCTCTCTCTCTCTCTCTCTCTCTCTCTCTCTCTCTCTTTCTCTCTCATCTCTCTCTCTCATCTCTCTCTCTCATCTCACAGGCCAGCCAGTGTCTTGGGGTGGAGAGGAAGTCGCACGTCTCCCAGTCACACAGCACCAACAAGGGCCGGAAGAAACGCCTGCGAGATCCAGCAAGAAATGAAGCTTTGTTCCCGCTCTGGAATATGGAGTGAATCTCCATCCCCCACCTTTCCCTTCTCAGGCCAGGCAAGGAGTGACTGGGAGGGGAGGGCGAGGGGAGGGGCCAGTGGTGGGTTCAGCCGACAGGAAGCCACAGCAAGGGGATGAAAGAGCCGCAGATTGCTGCTTCGGCCCACCTGCGCCGCAACCCCCCCTTTCCACAACAGCACCATTATCTCATTCCGGCTGGCGAG
Organism: Thermophis baileyi; assembly: GCA_003457575.1. NCBI lineage: Eukaryota > Metazoa > Chordata > Lepidosauria > Squamata > Dipsadidae > Thermophis > Thermophis baileyi. The sequence goes on along the minus strand of QLTV01003696.1, from coordinate 202,601 downwards.
GACTGTGCTATTCCTTGCACACTGCACCTCCTGCAAAGTTGCAAGTTGCACGTACCTCCCTCTATGGTGGAGATTTCCAGCCCCACCACAAGCTGCCTGGCCGGTCCCAAATTTCACAGCTCTAGTGACAGGACTGGCCCATTGGTCATCCCGGAGTAGCTCCTCTACCCGGGTGCGCTGCAGACCACCAAAATTTTCTCATGGACCACCAGTGGTCCGCAGACCACTGGTTGGTGACCTCTGTTTTAGGTCACATGGGCCAATCAATTCAGCCACAGGTTCCCGCTCGGCTCTGACAGGTGTCCGTTGACATGGCCTTGGTTCACACACCGTCTGGTAGATGTTTTGACTAGCAGCTGAGGCACCACATTCCTAAGCTCCTGCATCCCTCCCCCCGTGAATGGCAACCAAGAAACGAAGCAGGAGTAAGCATGAGAAAGAATGGCTTCAGCTGAAGTCATTTTGTATGTCGCCATAGGGCTTTATTTCAATGAACTAAATATTGCAGATACAGCCAAGGAATATTGGCATAGCAGTTGCTGATGGTGACCGCCATCTTCCTTCCTTTCTAACTGCTGGAAGTATCATCTAACATGGATCATTATGAGCAAGGATTCTACACACGAGTGGAAAATGAAAGGCCATTCTCTTTATCAATCTCTAATGTCAGTCCCGAAACGTTCCCTTGGTTTTATTCTGCATCCTCAGTGGCCTAGAAACAGCAACACCTCCTGCAGATGGCAAGAACCAGCAGAGTAAAATCTGCAGAGAGTTCTTTACTCCCATTCCCCCTGCACATTCTCAACTGGACACCTTTCCAGTAACATATTTCAGTTTTATAATGTACACTGCACAAGATGCAATACAATTGGTGGTACAGCAAGTCTAAAGAAATATGGCATCAAACAAATCAATGAGACTTTGGGTTCTCTTATTTGGAGGTTATTTCAATTGTCCTCAGTGAGAAGTGTGTGTGTGTGTGTATAAGATAGTAACATTACAGCCTCATTTTTCCCTTTTTCATACTAATATGTACTAGCTATTTCTATAAGAACAATTTTATCTGATCAGCAAAGCCTAAAGTCAAAACGAGAGTTATTTTTGAGCAGAGAAGTTATGATAAGTGGAGGTAAATAGAAGAGCAAAACCAAAGAAGCATCAGTTACCTTGTTAAATGATCTTGGCCATATGATGGTACTTTGATTGATGGTGATCTTGACTTTGGAGAAGACCTCTCTTTCTGCACTCCCAACTTTCAGCCCAGCCGAGGACTTGTTGGGAAACATTCTCCAGTGCATGATATCAAAGTCAGCAAAGGGAACCCCATTTTCATCCAAATAAACTCCATCCCTGCAAAGATTCTGAAGCTGGAAGTTTTGATGAACCAGTGAAGCTGCAAACACATAGAAAACTATACATGCAGCTTACACATTACCATTTGAGCCTTGATTTTATTTTTTATGGTTATTATTCTGGATTAGAAGTTCACTTCAGCCTCTTCAACTCAGCACTTCTGTTTGACAGATGATGGTTTAATATTTATGGGAATGCGTCATCAGTCTCAAGTCCATTCATGCCCACAAGAGACCTACAGTAAGTCCAGCCCATCTTGAATTCCTTTGACTCTTATCAGGGGTGGGTTCTAACTTAACTTGCTGCCGGTTCGCTTCCTCCTGTGCCGTGTGGGCGCGCCACGTGGGTGCGATGCGTGGGCACGTGCGCGCATTGCGCGCGCACACATGGGCTGTGCAAAAAAAAATCCCCCCTCAAAAAAGCCAAAAACAAGATGGCGATGCATGCGCAGTGCTGGAAACTCGGCTTCTGCACATGCGCAGAAGAAAAAAAAAACCTGGGAAACCCACCCCCCCCAAAAAAAAATTCAAAAAAAAAGATGGTGGCGTCCACGGACCAGCACCAACCGAACCGGCTCCGTGACATCATCGTTACAGCACCAGTGGGTCGCTACCGGTTCAGGTGAACCATTCCGAACTAGGAGAAACCCACCTCTGACTCTTATCTACCATCAATTTGCTTAGGATGTTAGTACTGTAGTTCATTTTCTTATAGAGAGCTTAAGCTTGTAATAAATCTTTATACTTATTTGAATTGCCTTGACAAATTGGGCTGTTTGGAATATCTCACTTCTCCTTATATCTAACTTAATATTGAGAAATTGAAATGGGATCTTCCGTAGAACCTTGAAGGAGAAGTCTCACCTGCCATGGTTGTACAAAGTGAGGTGATTGATGGCCTCTAAGCTGCTTCCACCTCTTACTCAGTTGGGAGAAAGAAGCAACACTGAGGATCCAGGCCGCAGCTTGGATTGCTTCGAAAATACTGGAGCCATCATTCAACAGGTATCTTTTAACCACAGCACGGGGCGGGTTCTCCTGGATCTCTTTTTCTGTGCACCTTTTCCAAACTTTCTTAGACAACACAGGCCTTGAAAAGGAGCACTGGAATGCTTTCTTCACAAACTGTTTGTCAGTAGAGGAATATGAATTAAAATAATAGTTTTGTGTCCTTCTCTTTGTCTTGGTGAGGAAGGAAAACAAAGCATGTTTATTTTGGAGATCAAGCACGTGGTAAAAGAGTCTGGTACTGAAATCAAAGAAGGTTGTTGCAATCCACACTTTTCCCCCAATGAAGGTGTTATTCTTTTCATTAATATATATTAGTGAAAATAGTATGGTTGTGGCATGAAAACCCAGTTGACAAACTATAATTTTCACTTGACTATTCATTAAAAAAGGACTATCTTCCTTTCATCTTGCTTAGACATTTGTCCAAGACCTAAATCTATATTCGATGCGGAGATGGTTTCTGAAAGGACAATGCAAATCCCACTTTTTACAGCTAGTGCTTCCAAGCTTCTTTTAAAGTTTTCTCCTCTGTCATTGTGTTGAGAAAGGAGGCCGATCCAGGTCCATTGGAAATGCAGGAGCAGCTTGACAATTGCTGAGTAAGGAGGATCTTGTGTTGGGGTCATCCGGTAGAAAAAAGGAAAATGATGATTTTGCCGAGGAATGTGGCTGAGAACACCATAGCTGATCTAAGAAGAAAAATAGTGGTAGTTTGTGCCACTTTTAATTATAAAACTGAACTGAACACACTCAAAACCGTAGAAATGGTGGTAGACTTTAGGAGAAACCCTCCCACACTACCACCTCTTACAATACTAGACAACACAGTATCAACAGTAGAGACCTTCAAATTTCTAGGTTCTATCATATCTCAAGATCTAAAATGGACACCTAATATCAAAAACGTCATCAAAAAAGCACAACAAAGAATGTTCTTTCTGCGCCAACTCAGAAAGCTCAAACTGCCCAAGGAGTTGCTGATACAGTTCTACAGAGGAATTATTGAGTCTGTCATCTGCACCTCTATAACTGTCTGGTTTGGTTCTGCAACCCAACAAGACAGACACAGACTT
>QLTV01003696.1:182448-192860 GCA_003457575.1 Thermophis baileyi | reverse complement strand
ATTCTATTCTATATTCTATTCTATTCTATTCTATTCTATTCTATTCTATTCTATTCTATTCTATTCTATTCTATTCTATTCTACTCTAATTTCAGAGTAAGGAAGGGAACAATTCAGGGAAGTTTGACTGCCTGTTACTCTAGAAACTTTTTCTTCAATACAATGCAATACAATTTCTTCTTATTATGCATGGTGTCATTGAGGCCACCTTCCTCCATTCAGGTCAGATACTCCAGAATGTCTACCTCCAGATAATGTGAACATTTTTGAATGAAAAACTTTCTGAATACTGCCCTTGTTGACCTATACAGAGTGTAAATGCATATGGACCAATAGATGATGAATTGTCACATGGCTATCAATATCTAGTGATGTCATAAACCTTCTCTGTGATGATCTCTCTGCAATCTGGCTCTTCATGTAGTACAAAACAAAAAACAAAACAGCAAAACAAAACACAACACAACACAACACAACACAACAAAACAACAAAACTCTTCCAATTGCTATCTGCTAAAGTTGTCACCTCACCCAGTGGTGGGACTTGAATAACTTGACAACCAGTTCTCTGGCTGGGTAGGTGTGGCCACTTGGTCATGTGACTGGGTGGGTGACATCACTCATCACACCCAGCCCTGCCTCCCGGCCACTCGCCTCATAGGCAGAGGTAGGATTCAGCCGGTTGAGGCTAATCCCACCACTGGCTGGCCCCACCCCGCCCATATTTTGGCCTGTTTTTTGGCCATTTTGGGGCTGTTTTCAGGATGCTTTTTGGGCTGTTTTCAGGATGCTTTTGGGGCCATTTTCAGGCCATTTTTCGGGCTGTTTTCAGGGTGTTTTCGGGGTGTTTTTTGGGGCGTTTTTTGGGGCATTTTTCAGGCATTTTTCGGGGTGTTTTTTGGGCCATTATTGGCCCAAAAAACACCCTGAAAATGCCCCCAAAATGGCTGACAAACGGCCCGGAAAACAGGCTGAAAAATGAGTGGGGGCTAGGCCAGCCAGTGGTGGGATTTGCCAGTTCGCCGAACTGCACAGAATCTTAACTACCGGTTCGCCTGAACTGGTGCAAACCAGCAGCAACCCACCTCTGACCTCAACTCTGTCCAAATATTTGCTGGCAACATTAAAGGCAAGGGGCAGGCAACAGAAGAAGGGAATTGTGGTCTCATAAGAAGAGCCACTCCATTTAAACTGCAGCTTCTTCCATGAAAATCTTCCCCATGCCTATTACAATGTCCACTAAAGTCAGAAGCTGGGCATTACCCCAGTAATTGATTTATTGCTCAGACAAAAAAAAATACTTATAGAGACCACCATCCCATGCAACACATCAATATTTCTCATCAAGAAGCCAGCAAGTGATGGGCGTAAACTTGATGTTTAGTTCCTTTTCCTTGAAACATCTTGGTGTCCTTTTTTCTTTACTGATAGAGAAAAGGAAATGGGCAAACTCTGATGCTTCTAATATATTTCTCAAATCAAATATGGACAGAATTATAAACATTATAAAGAAATGTTTATCCAGTAGGAATGTGTTTTGGTGAAAGGGTGGAAGAACTGGTGGCTCTGAGGAAAGAGCAGAGCAATTGGGTCTTGTCTTAGGATAGCTATCTCACATATAAGAGCCCTGGTGGCGCAGTGGTTAGAATGCAGTATTGCAGGCTAATTCTGCTGACTGCCAGCTGCCAGCAGTTCAGAAGTTTGATCCTGACCAGCTCAAGGTTGACACAGCTTTCCATCTTCCGAGGTTGGTAAAATGAGGACCCAGATTGTTGGGGGCAATATGCTGACTCTGTAAACCACTTAGAGAGAGCTGTAAAGCACAGTGAAGGAGTAAGTGAGTCTAAGTGCTATTGCTATTGCTACATATGAACTTTAGGCATGAGTGCATAGCAGGAACATGTGCAAAAGGAAGAGAGTATGCAGACGAAACCTGTGCCTTTTGTGCAAAGGATTAACAATGCACATAAGCAAGAGCTCGGGAGTAAGTGATGTAAATGTGTAACTAAGCAACTGAAACTGATAAAAGTGAGATGCCCCGGTGCCTTTTTGTTTTTGCAGGTTCATGAATTTAGTGTAGGTATAGACCTAAGGGCAAGGCAAGCATACCATTGACTGAAAATCTTGCATTCTGCCTGCTTTATCACTTTATAGTTGAAGGCTGTGCAATACAATACTTTGTTATTTATCTATCTATATCTATCTATCTATCTATCTATCTATCTATCTATCTATCTATCTATCTATCTATCTATCTATCTATCTATCTATCTATCTATTTTCAATCAACAAATTTCTATAGCCTTAGTCAATGATTCTGTGCGGCTTACCAAGTTTGTATCTTGTTGCAAAAGTGTATCGAAACCCTGTTGATTTGAGAGCTGTTGTGCTTGAAGTAGAAAATATGTCTCGCCTAAGGAAGAGAAGGACTAGAGAAGACATGATAACAGTCTTCCAATATCTAAGGGGCAGTCACAGAGAAGTGTTCAACCTATTCCCTGAAGGACCTGACAGCAGGACAAGGAATGACAGATGGAAATTTATCAAAGAGAGCCTAGAATTAAGGAGAACTTTCCTAATAGTGGGAACAGTTCATCAGTGGAACAGCTTGCTTCCAGAAGTCATGAGTGCTCCGTCATTGGAGATTTTTAAGAAGAGATTGAACAGCCATTTCTCCAGAATGGTATAGGGTCTCTTGCTTGAGTAAGGGGTAGGACTAGAAGACCTCCAAGGTACCTTCCAACTCTGTTATTCTGTATTTAAAATAGCATACTTTATTAGTAAACAAATGACCCTTGGATTAATAAAAAAAGAGATGATACACCATTTGTGCTGCAGTGTTTTTTCTCCTATTTTCGTCTGAAATTCAGGCAGCAGGAATTTGGCATGGAGATGATAAAACCTTTTCCCCTGAATCTGAGAGAGAAAAATGCTTTCACCTTTTGCAAAAGTACCTTACCCAAGAAGAAGAACCACAAACAAAGTGAAATGCATTTTTTGAGGGGTGTGTGTGTCAACTATTTTGATAAGGTACAAAACAAATGATACAAAAAAATCAGTGTATGTTATACATCAGAAAGCAACTAATGAAAGAATAAAATACATTGATTATATGTAAGAATTGAACAATAGAAAATATTCAACAAAATGTATGCATCACATCGCACCCTTTCCTAGCTGGTAAAGTGTCGTACTTAAAATTTGCAATTATACTGAAGAACTTTCACAATACTCTGTCTTTGGTTTAGTGGCTGAAAAGATTAGTTCTCACATATGAAAAGAAATGGTCTTGGCTCAGAAGAAAAATATCCTTTCCTAAAATTAGAAAAGAGACCTACACTGCTGTGCTAAATTGCTAAAATATCCTTACTTAAAGGCTAATAATGATTCCTAAAATGCTGAGTAATAGTTATCAGACAGAAAAATAAAAAGATGAGAATTGGGCATAAACAGGAGATCACTTTAAAAAGCAGCCCCCTAAATAGTGTTTTCCACTAAAAAGTACTTAATGATGAATTAAAATATTGGGTGGAAACATCCCAGATTACCTGGGATAACCCCAAAACATCTATCAGAATCACTTTTCTACTTCAGTTTTCAACACCAGTTACTCCTTTGTATTTGAGTCTGGCCTCGATACAATGATGTAGCACTTTTTGTGTGTGCGCTTTTTAAGGAACATAGCAAATAATAATCCTGACCTTTGGGAGATAGACATACGAAAAGTTAATTTCTATTTTATTTTGAAATCACATGTTCTTTAGTATTCAGATCAGGCCTTAAAAAAATAATGTAGCACTTCGGGATGAAGATGCAGCCCAACAGCCCAGCACTGGAGGCCAGGATGGAGAAGACCTGCACAGCCACCATGTACTTCCCCCTGGTGCTCAGGTAGGTGGGCACAAAGGACACCCAGACACTGCAGAAGACCAGCATGCTGAAGGTGATCAGCTTGGCTTCATTGAAGGCCCCAGGGAGATTCCTGGCCAGGAAAGCCACCGTGAAGCAGATGGCAGCCAGGAAGCCCATGTAACCAAGGGCAGAATAAAACATGGAGACAGACCCTTCATTGCATTGCAAAATAATCTCTCCATACTGGGAATGCATGTCAGAGTCAGGGAATGGGGGAGAAGTACCCAACCAGAGGCTACAGATGACAACTTGGACAGCAGAGCAAGAAAAGATGATAGCATTGGCCAAGCTTTTCCCCAGCCACCTCTGAATATTGTTCCCTGGTTTAGTGGCTAAGAAGGCTAACACGACTGTGATCGTTTTGGCCAAGATTGAAGAAATGGCAACTGAGAAGACGATGCTGAAGGCTGTTTGTCGGAGAAGGCAGGTTTGTTTGTTTGGCCGACCAATGAAGAGGAGGGAGGTCAAAAAGGAAAGCAGGAGGGAGATGAGGAGGATGTAGGAGAGGTCCCGATTGTTGGCTTTGATGATTGGAGTTTCCAGAAATTTAATGAAGATTCCCAAAACAAAGCCTGTGATTAAAAACATGAATAAGGCAATAGAAGCCAGGATGATTGCAAGAGTTTCCTTATAAGAAAGGTAGCTATTGGTCTTGGGAATACAGTGAACTTGTCTGATGTTTGGATATTGATCTTCTCGACATTTGGTGCATTTTTGTGCATCTGAAAAGAACAAGAGTAAGATTTACCATTAAGTATGTACTTTAATCAAATCCATTGATTGAGTCAAATTATTGATGTTGCTGATTGTGTGTGGATGTAATTAATATACGTACTTCATTTCACTCCAGTTAGAAGAGAAAAAAATAATTTCCTCTTCATTTTTTTTAATTTTCTTTTTCTTTTCGTTCTGTTTATTTTTAATATCACCCTTTCATTAATGAACTTGGAGGGAGGGAGGGAGGGAGGGAGGGAGGGAGGGAGGAATCATTTTATCATTCCACTGCTGAACCTTTTGAATGTAAATAAATAATCTTACTGTAAGCCACTCATAATTTCCTGGAATTGCAAGATGGGCGGCAAATAAATCTGATGATTAAAAAGAGGTCCAATCATTTATGATTATTTCAGGGGACCAATGAAGTTGTGTCTACAAAGAAATGAAGTACAATTGAAGGACCACTTTTTTGTAAGCAGGAATGGGAACAATTTACATTTGCCAAGGAGCAAGAAAAGTTGGATGTACATGATTTTCAGGATGATGTGAGGTTTTTATTCATTACATTTATATGTCATCTGAGATTGCATATTGAAATATGAAGTGTAGTCTGGGCAGCTTACAATATAATAAATTCAGAAATGTAAAAATGATTAAAATTAATTTTAGTCAGTGCAGCTCATGCAACAACAGTGTTACAAGTGTCACCCTAGGGGCTTCCAGAACTATCCCCATCACTACATTCTATACTAATTATAGCATCTAAATGCTCTTCAAGAGTAGCTCCATGTAGAGCACATTGCAGTATTCAAAACATGAGATAACCATGGCATGACTGATTGTCCACTGGGTTGAAGATGTCTTGCATTTTTAGCAATACCAAAAGAGCCATCTTCCCATGAGTGCAAGGAGAAAGTTTGGTTTAGTTTTGATTCATGTTCCTCTCCTCTCCTCTCCTCTCCTCTCCTCTCCTCTCCTCTCCTCTCCTCTCCTCTCCTCTCCTCTCCTCCATTCAGAATTTAATCCAGGAGTTGAAATGTCAATTAATTCATCAGGTCTACATTTCTGTTCACTATGGGGACCAAAGTTTTGGAGTGCTCATATCTGGATTGTGAACATAGAAAGAGAATTTGAGTTTAGATTTCTATTCAGTTTTAGAATAGAATAACAGAGTTATTCCAGGACCTTGGAGGTTTTCTAGTCCAACCCCCTGCCTAGGCAGGAAACCCTACACCACTTCAGACAAATGGTTATCCAACATCTTCCTAAAAACTTCCAGTGTTGGAGCATTCACAACTTCTGGAGGCAAGCTGTTCCACTGATTAATTGTTCTAACTGTCAGGAAATTTCTCCTTAGTTCTATGTTGCTTCTCTCCTTGATTAGTTTCCACCCATTGCTTCTTGTCCTACCCTCAGGTGCTTTGGAGAATAGCTTGACTCCCTCTTCTTTGTGGCAACCCCTGAGATATTGGAATACTGCTATCATGTCTCCCCTAGTCCTTCTTTTCATTAAACTAGACATACCCAGTTCCTGCAACCGTTCTTCGTATGTTTTATCCTCCAGTCCCCTAATCATCTTTGTTGCTCTTCTCTGCACTCTTTCTAGAGTCTCCACATCTTTTTTACATCGTGGCGAGAATGGAAGAGGCACTGAGAGAAGTGGCTGGATTCTGGAAGCTTCAAAGAGATTTGCCTGCTTCTTGGCTTCTGAGGAAATTTGAAACTATGAACTATGGCTACCCAAGAAATGGTTCCCTCCAGACATTGACAATTGCAAGAATGTGGCAATCCTCTCCCAAAGACCCAATCAAGGTCCTTAAGTAGCGACGTGAAGCATGTTTGTATTGTAAAAGATAAAGAGCCAGAGATGCCATCTCTCTCATAATACTTGTCCTACATCTTTTAGTTTCTTGTAATACTTGTCCTAATCTTTATTTCAGTTTAGCCTCAAAAATAACTTCTTATAGTTTACTATGAAATAAATGTACATAATATAAAGAAATATATTTAAAAAGCCTTTCAAAATGCCCTTTTATGGAAAAATGCTGTTCTTAAATGTCAGCTTCTTTCCTCCGATGCCACCCACCTTCCAGGGTGGAGATGGTTCCTTCTGCACAAGGATGACAGACATAGCAGCAGATGGGCTTCCCTTCCAGAGTCACCTTCATGAATCCAGGATGGCAGTTTTCCACACACCTGGAAGGAGGCAAGGGCTAAACAGAGACAACATCCAGACAACAAGTCATGAATTAACATCAAGAATGGGGACAAAAGAGCAAGGAGTTTGAAATTTCTAGTTTTAATTTTGCTACCTAAAATTTTTTTGGGCTCATCAAATTGATTTGGCTGAATGTTGCTTCCATCTTTATCTCCCTCTTCAATATTTATGCACTAATTTTTTTGTTTAAGATCTAAATTTAATTACTAAATAATTTAAAAGAAGGTCAGATGGATTCTCTAGTTTATGAAATGAATTATGTTGCTCCCATGGATCAAGTCTACATTGTATGGGAGTAAAGTTTTCTCTTTCTCTCCTTCCTTCCTTCCTTCCTTCCTTCCTTCCTTCCTTCCTTCCTTCCTTCCTTCCTTCCTTCCTTCCTTCCTTCCTTCCTTCCTTCCTTCCTTCCTTCCTTCCTTCCTTCCTTCCTTCCTTGTGACTTCTACAGCCAACAACAGTAAAAACAAGCAACAGTAAAAACAACCAATATTAGGGAATGGGGGAGATCAGTTGTATTTTCCTTGAATAATGAAGGACACAATTCTTTTTGGACATCTGACTATCTAACCAAATAAGCTGCTGCCTCTCTTAGAGAGCTGAAGTGACGTCTCAAACCTATCCCTGCCCCAACACTGCAATTCTCTTGGTAAGAGCTTCAGGAAGAGTGAAATGTTGTCTTTTCCCCACCTTGTTCAGCACTTCCATCTCTTCAATAGATTTCTGGTTGATTATAAATTTGAAATCCAGGGATCCCTGTTTTTCTAGATGCCCACATTTCACTTTGCTTACAGATATATTGGAGAAAATTGCCCAATTCACAATGTCCAGGTCTGCTATCAGCTCTCCATTTTCATTCAGATACACCCCTTCTATGGAATTATTGTAGAACTGAGAGTTTTGAAGGGAAGAATGAAGCTGGATGGAAAACAAAATAAGTAAGTTTAAACAGGACTTTAAAAAAATCTACAATAAGATCGCTTAGTTTGTGCTGTGGGTGAACTCACATACAAAGTGAAAGTTTCAGATTTATTTCTGAAGGAGCCCTTGTGGCACAGTGGTTAGAATGCAGTATTTCAAGCAAACTCTGCCCACAGCCTGGAGTTCAATCCTGATGGGGCTTAAGGTTGATTCAGCCTTCCTTTTAAGAAGAGATTGGACAACCATTTGTCTGAAATGTTATAGGTTTTTCTGCTTGAGCAGGAGGTTGGACTAGAAGACCTCCAAGGTCCCTTCCAACTCTGTTATTCTTTATAAATCTCTCCATTCAGTCTTACCAAGAGAATGGTGATAAAAAAATGCTTGGAAATGTACATCAGGTCTTCTGATAGCAAAGTCTCATCTTATTGGCTAGTATCAAGGGGAAGATGACTTTGAAAAAGCTTCCTCTCTCACCATAACATGCAAGACGAGGTGAGGACTGGCTGGGAGGGGAGGGGCGAGGAGAGGAGAGGCCAGGCGAGGTGCCCCTCAATGTGAGTGACATTGAGTTGGCCATGCCCACCCAGTCACATGCCCACCCAGCCAAGCCCACCCAGCAGTCATTAGGGCAGAGAACCGGTTGTTAAATTATTTGAATCCCACCACTGCCAAGATCCCTTCCAATTATGTTATTCTGAATTCTGTTCTTCTGTTATTCCATCTTTCCAAGGTCAGTAAAATGAGGATCCAAATTGTTGGGAGCGATACGCTGACATTGTAAACTGCCCAGAGTGCTGTAAATAAGTGCGGTATATAGCAATAGCAATAGCACTTAGATTTATATACCGCTTTATAGTGCTTTACAGCACTCTCTAAGCGGTTTACAAAGTCAGCATATTGCCCCCAACAATCTGGGTCCTCATTTTACCCACCTCGGAAGGATGGAAGGTTGAGTCAACCTTGAGCCTGGTGAGATTCGATCTGCCAAACTGCTGGCAGCCGGTGATCAGCAGAAGTAGCCTGCAGTACTGCACTCTAACCACTGCGCCACCACGGCTCTATATAAGTCTAAGTGCTATGGCTATTGCTATTTCCCAAGTCATTTGTAGACAATCTATAAACATTTACATTCTAATATTTAGCAATGTCCAGTGTAGTTATATATGAACTGAACAAACACTGAGATAGGGAGACTCATTTGATCAAGCTTTCACAATTCTGTTCATATGCCTTATAAAGTGGCATTTCTGGAATCGCTGCCGATTCTTGCCTGTCTTCCCTCTAAGGGGCTGGCTGCAATCTTGAAAGCCTCTCCATGTTTTGTTCTCCCCTAACTTATGCTAAAAGAAAATCAAGAGTAAAGATATTCAAATATTTTATTTGAAAAGCAATTTAAACAGAAAACGAAGTTGCCAGTTAAGGGGAAGGAGTGGTGGTAATGCAAAGGGGGAAAAGAACAGAACGTTTACATTCAATTTTCCTTTTGTATCAAGAATCAACTAACTTTTCAGAATAGCTTTTCAGCTCTGACAATTATAAAGCGGATTCATATCTGCAAGACAGCCATGCACAAAAGAAATAATAAAAAAAATACCTTCCAAGCCTTCAGCCTCGGAGTTTCCGTGTTCTTACCATCTTTATTCCTTGTCCTCTTAGAGCTGGATATAATGACTGTATGTAAAGCCTGTGCCACAGCCCAGATTGTGTTGTAAGTGAAATAGTTGTCTATTGACAAGATACGACCCATCACCTCTTGCGGCAGAGTCTCCAGTTCTTCTCTTTCTCTGCACCGTCTCCAGAGTTTCACTGAAAAAGGATCCTTGGGGTAAGAACACGTAAAGGATCTTTCTGAGAAGTCTTGCATTGCAGAATAAAAATGACGAGACATCGCATAGTTTGCTGTTTGCTTTGTTTTCATAAGAAAGGAAAAAATGCTATGGAGGTTGTCAGTCTTGTCCCGACTTAGTTCAGTGAGAGTAGCAATCTCCATCAAATATAAGTGTAAGTCCCACAGGATTGTTGTCATCAGGACCTTGCCTGTAACAGGTTTCTTAAAACACTCAACAGCTTTGTGTATAATTAACATCCCAATGCCTATTGTATCCATGTCCGCACCATAAAGGAAGACATTAACTTGTCTCCAGTTGCTGTAGGCATAAGAAAGACTGAAGTGTTTGTTGCCAGTTCTGGAAAAGGTTTGTGATAAAACTGGACAGATGTCATTCTTTAGCAGCATGGAGGTCATCGTCCTCATAAATTTCTGCCCCTGATCGGTGTCCGGAGCAAGCAGCCCAACCAAAATCCACCTGAAATGGAGGAGTAGCTTGACCATCCCTGAATACTGGAATCCTTCAGCTGGGAGCATTGGGTAGAAGAAAGGAAAATAGCTTTTATCATTCAGAACCTGCGAAACAAAACTGTAACTGATCTGAAAAGAAAAAAAAAGGTGGCACTTTAGAATAGAATAGAATAGAATGGAATGGAATGGAATGGAATGGAATGGAATGGAATGGAATGGAATGGAATGGAATCGAATGGATTTAATGGAATGGAATGGAATGGAGTAGAGTAGAGTAGAGTAGAGTAGAGTAGAGTAGAGTAGAGTAGAGTAGAATAGAATAGAATAGAATAGAATAGAATAGAATAA
>QLTV01003696.1:151236-181761 GCA_003457575.1 Thermophis baileyi | reverse complement strand
AGTAAATATTTTCACGGCCCTCTTTTTGACTCGTGCAGTATACAGGTCCTCAATGGAAGGCAGGTTGGCAGTAATTGTTTTTTCTGCGGTTCTGATTATCCTCTGAAGTCTGTGTCTGTCTTGTTGGGTTGCAGAACCAAACCAGACAGTTATAGAGGTGCAGATGACAGACTCAATAATTCCTCTGTAGAACTGTATCAGCAGCTCCTTGGGCAGTTTGAGCTTCCTGAGTTGGCGCAGAAAGGACATTCTTTGTTGTGCTTTTTGGATGACGTTTTTGATGTTAGGTGACCATTTTAGTTGACAATCCAAATATTGAAAATTCAAAATAACAATACTGGCTTTAATAAAGACATTGCCCACTCTCTAAAATGAAGGCTCATTTCACACATCATTTCTCCATTTGCTTCTTTAGTGGAGAATCTACCAAACTCCAAAAATTAGAAGTTCTCTCAATCTGGGCTAGAACTTTGATGAGAGGGACTTATGGTGGAATCTTTGCTCTAATCCTTCTCTCCCATTGGATATCCTGAACCATTTTTTGAACTATTAGAATCTGGAAGGTGGTACAGGACAATAAACACAAAGACAAATAGGCTGAAAAATAGCTTCTATCCCAGAGCAGTAACTATATTGAATTCTACTGTATAGTTCAATATTAATGCAATATCAGGGGTTTTCAATTCAATTGCATAGAATGTGAAGGATGTGTGTTTTGTTTTATTTTTATAGTTTTCTTATGTATAATGTACACTGAAGATGGCATTTAATTTAATTGTACGAGGTGCAATGACAATAAAGTACTACTACTGAACCTTCATTTTTAATGCCTATCATGTCCATGGTAAAACTTTGTTCTTCATTTACAAGAGAAGACCTCTGAAACGTGCATAACTACAACTTGTCTCACTGGCAGACCTGTGGGATTTTGTAGGTGACCAACATGGTAGATATCTGGATGGAGATGCCAGTCTCAGATCCTTCAAGAAAGGACACTGTGTTTCTCTGCCTTCCACAACTGTAGTTGGGAACATTGGCTTCCCCATCAGAAAGCAGGGCCAGCAAAGCATCTGAAGTCATTCGTGGACTGAAATAATTTTCATAGACATTGTAACCCAGGGTGATGTTGGGTAAGAGATTGGAATCCTGGTTGATCTTCTGGGTGGCAAAAAGATATGACAGCACTTTCCAGTATTCTGGCTTTGCTTTCCTAGAAATATACAGGTATTAGAATGCAATCAATTTAAATAATATTTTATTTAACCTCTATTTACAAAAATACTTCTAATCCACCTAGGCTCAAGTGATCCTCTGAATGGATTGTCACATTTGTAAAAATATTAAAATAAAATAAAACAAAAACAATAAACCACACCAGTAAATATTTTCAGATCAGTTTCAAAGGCACACAGCTCCAGTTTGTGGAAAAAAGTACTTTCTGCAGTTCTTAATATTTAGAGATTTGACCTATTCTTCTATATTAAAGACAAAATCATTAAATCATAAAGTTGGAAAGGGTCACTCATACCACCAAGTTCACTAACATGCTGTATATACAAATAAAACATACAATGAACATCTGGGACTTTTAACAAACCCCATACAGTATGTTATTCATGTCTGTTGTATTTAGATTTTGAAATCTCCTGAGTTGAGATTTAGCTTACATTAAAATCATTATAAGATTATGATTTTTTTTTGTTCTGTTCAATTGTCTCCAGTTTTTCAAAAGTGATTTCCCCTTATCTCCTTCATTAGGCTAAGTGAACGTGACTTGCCCAAGGTCACCCAGCTAGCTTTGTGCCGGTGCCTAGAGCCGTGGTAGCACAGTGGTTAGAATGCAGTATTGCAGGCTAAATCTGCCCATTTTCAGGAGTTCGACCCTGACAGACTCAAGGTTGACTCAGCATTCCATCCTTCTGAGGTTTGTAAAATGAGGACCCAGATTGTTGTGGGCAATATGCTGACTCTGTAAACTGCTTAGAGAGGGCTATAAAGCATTGTGAAGTGGTATATAAGTCTAGGTGCTATTGCTATTGATAGTGGTAAGGTAGGACTATAATCACTGCCTCCTGGTTTCTATCTGATGTCTTACCACTACTGCAAACTGGCTTTCAAGATTATGATAACTGCCATCAATTCAAAATGGGACTGAGAGACATATAGAAATTCAGTGACTAAACAAATCCCTGTGTGCAATTCCTTCATATTATAGTGGATTTGGGTCCTGAATAAAGAATTATTTTCTATGTAGAGGAAAAATATATCAATCCTGCAGGAGCAGAAAAGAGACACTTCCTTCCTTTTTCCCATCCATAATCTAGCTCTGCTCAGAGGATGTTAAGGAAATTGAGAGGCGAACAAAATATAGCAAAAGTCGGCGGCTGAAATGCAGTGCTGGAAATCTCACTCACCGGAATGGCTGAGTTGAAGGAGTCGTGTTGAAGCTTAATGGTGGAAACTTAGCCCTGGTTGCAGAGATTATGCCGCCAATAAAAAGCTCTCCTGGCCTGTAATGATTGGGTGGGTTCATCCCATCCCTATACTGAGTTAGGAGACATTGGATTTTGAGTGTCCCACAGACTCCCTGGGGCCAAAAAAGCAGCACAAGAAGGAGCAAAAGCAGCAACATGATTTGTATTCCTGACTGAGCTTCCTGCATTGGGCTTGCTGTGAGCAACAGTCTAGAGGAAGAGATGGAAGAAAACAAAGCCTTTTTCTGAGAACAGAACCTTTAACATAAACATAGTCCCGCCATGTTTCACATCTCAAAGAGAGGGGACTAAACGCAGCTCCTGAGTGCTCTAAAAGACCCCCAGCTCTCTCTTTCTCCAGACCCATTTATGCACCATGTACTTCCAATGCCACTAGTGCAGTCAACAAACCTTTAGTGTATGGTATTGAGATGGAAAACATCTCGCTGTCAAATCTTCTGAAATCTCTGGAGATTTTTTCAGAAAGATAACAAGTAAATCACTATGATTTGAAGAAGGGCAAATTGATTTCAGTTGAAGCATTATTTAAATTCAGCCCTCGCTTGTGACTAAATGGGAGATCTAAATTTGGTTGATTGTGGCCTACTGAACAAACATGGTTTAACAAACCACTGTTTAATATGATATATAGCCTGGAGCCCAGGAATTTCAGGACTATCTTTTCCTGACAGATTTTTCATCCCACCCACCCCCCAACGTAGTCTGGGAGGGATGGGATGCAAAGCCCCCCCACCTCTAAGGCCACACAGGACCTCTTGCATGACACCATCTCAGTGGCTGCTGAGTCCTTTATCTTTGGTTGTCTGGGTGTCTTTGCAGCCATGTTGCGTTTAAGGTATCCTCCCGACTGAATATCCAATTTATGGCTCCTTTTAAACTTACTTTTCAAGTCCCTTTTTGCTTTTACAGTTATCTTTTGTTTTTGCATCCTTGGGTGGTTTAAAGGATTTTAAAACATACTCCAATCTTTCTTACAGTTGTGTAACTTGCAAATTTTGGAAAAAAAGTTAGGAAGGATTCTTTCTCCATTTCTTTCTTTCTTTCTTTCTTTCTTTCTTTCTTTCTTTCTTTCTTTCTTTCTTTCTTTCTTTCTTTCTTTCTTTCTTTCTTTCTTTCTATAAGAAACCACCATGGGACCATGGAAGTGGGTGGTCTATAAGGGATCACATCAATCAATCAATCAATCAATGCTCCTCTATTATGAGGAGTGTGAACTAAGACTGGACTATTTGCTTTCTTCGTTCTTGGGTAGTATTTACATGACACCCTATATCAGGATAATATAGAGACTTTGCAGTATGTTCATTGCAAATGAATGGTACTCTGGAATATAAATGCTACCACCTGCAAGTGAGATCCATGTGCCTCCTGGTTGCTAAGATGAGCCACGGTGGCACAGTGATTAGAGTGCAGTGCTGCAAGCTACTTCTGCTGCCTGCCGGCTGCCTGAAATTTGGCAGTTCAAATCTCACCAGGCTCAAGGTTGACTCAGCCTTCCATCCTTCCGAGGTGGGTAAAATGAGGACCCAGATTGTTGGGGGCAATATGCTGGCTCTGTGAACCACTTAGAGAGGGCTGTAAGGCACTGTGAAGCGGTATATAAGTCTAAGTGCTATTGCTATTGCTAAGGGCACCCAGGAGGTGGCAAGTGGTGTGTTCAAGCGATGATAAATTCAACTTGATGAAGGGGATGTTCCCAACCTGTTTTAAAGAGGCACTCATCAAGAATCCATTACTGGACCCTACTGTCCTGGAAAATTTTCATCTAGTCCAGTGGTTCTCAACCTTTCTAATGCTGTGACCCCCCGTGACTCCCATCCTGACCCCGCGACCCCCGCCTCGCCCCCGCCCTGCACGCGGTGAGGTGACAAAGGGGGTGTGGCACCAGGGGTGAAATGTTCCCGGTTCGGGCGTGCCTGCAGGTCGCCGGACAGCTGGTAGCGACGGAAGCGGGAGACTTTGCCCACCCGCCCGGACGTCACCATTTGGGTTCTTTTACCCTCTGCGCATGCGTAAAGCATTCTGCGCATGCACAGAGGGTAAAAGAATCCAAATGGCGGCGTCCAGGCGGGTGGGCGAAGTCTCCCGCTTCCATTGCTACCGGCTGTCCGGCGACCCACAGGCACAGCCAAACCGGGAGCATTTCACCCCTGCAGTGACGGTGGCACCAAGATGGCGGGCTAGCGCGCGTGGCGACCCCTGTGAAAGAGTCATTCGAGCCCCAAAGGGGTCGCGACCCACAGGTTGAGAACCGCTGATCTAGTCTCTCCATATATCTCACCAATCTCACCACTAAAGTATCTCACCACTAAAGTATTTCACCAGTCTCACAAATAAAACTGTTTTGTAATTATTAAGATCCACCAGACGGCTAGAAGAAAGTAAATTTTATACACACACACAAACGCACACACATACATTTGTGTATTCAAAGTTTTAAAAGAGAAAGAGTTTATTGGTGAATAAATGACCCTTGAATTAAAAAATGCATCTTTTGCATTGCAGCCATTTTTCTCCTATTGTTACCTGAAATTCAGGCACCCTGAATTTGGCATGGAGCCGATGAAATCTATTACAATGAATTTGAGAGGGGGGAAAAAACCACTATTAGCCTTTGCAAAAGTCACTTTTCACCCCCAACCAACAATACGAATCACAGCAAAGTTAAAAAAAAACATTTATTAAGGTGAGGGAGGTGTCAAGTCTTTTGATAGTGTACAAAAAGAAATGATACATATATTTAATTTGTGTGATACATCAGAAAGCAACTAATAAAAAATAAAAAATGACTACATGTAAGAATTGAATAGAAAACACCGATTACAGATTCCTCCAATTCCTCAAATGGCAAATTTACGGGTTACATCATGCCCCTTCCCAGGTGGGTAGGTATGTTACTTAAAACTTGCAACTGTATTCAAGAACTTTCAAAATATTCTCTCTATAGTTTAGTGGCTGAAAAGGTTAGCTCACACAAATCATAAAAATGTCCTTGATTCAGAAGAAAAATGTGCTTTCCTAAAGAAAAGGAAAAAAGGTCTACATTGCCATGTTAAAATGCTAATATGTCCTTACTTAAAAGCTGATAATGAAACTCAAAATGCCAGGTAATACTGCCTGACATAGAAAGATAAAAAGATGGAAATTGGGCTTAAGCAGGAGATCACTTTAAAAAGCAGTCAGAGAAATCAGGTTTTCCCATGAGAAGTACCTAATGATGAGTTAAAATATTAGGTCCCCAGATATAATATATCCCCAGAACATCCATGAGAATCAGTTTTCTACTTCACTTTTCAACATCAGTTGCTGCTTTGTATTCAAGTCTGGCCTCAGCACAATGATGTAACACTTAGGGATGAAGATGCAACCCAGCAGCCCAGCACTGGAAGCCAAAATGGAGAAGACCTGCACAGCCACCATATATTTCCCTTTGGTGCTCAGATAGGTAGGCACAAAGGACACCCAGACACTGCAAAAGACCAGCATGCTGAAGGTGATCAGCTTGGCTTCGTTGAAGGTCCCAGGCAAATTCCTGGCCAGGAAAGCTACAGTGAAGCAGACGGCAGCCAGAAAGCCTATATAGCCAAGGGCAATATAAAACATAGCAGCAGAGCCTTCATTGCACTGTAGAACAATCTCTCTAGGCTGCGAATACATGTCAGAATCAGGGAATGAAGGAAAAACTCCTAACCAGGTGAAACAAATGACAACCTGGACAACGGAACAAGAAATGATGATGGTGTTGGCCAGACTCTTACCCAGATATTTCCTCACTCCATTTCCTGGCTTTGTGGCCAGGAAGGCAAGCACCACCATGACTGTTTTGGCCAAGACAGAAGACACAGCAATTGAGAAGATGATGTTGAAAACTGTTTGTCGGAGAAGGCAGGTGGTTCTCCTTGGCCGACCAATGAAGAGGAATGAGGTCAAGAAGGAAATCAGAAGGGAGACCAGTAGAATGTAGGAGAGGTCCCGGTTGTTGGCTTTTACTATGGGAGTTTCTTGGAACTTAATGAAGATTCCCAAGACAAAGATTGTAGTTAAGATTAGGAATACGGCAAAGGTAGTAAGGATGATTCCCAAATTCTCTTGATGGGACAAAAACGTGACATTTTTGGCAATACATTGATCTCGCTTCTTATTCTGATATTGATTTTCTGGACATCTGATGCAGGAGTTTGCATCTGCAAAGGACAAATGTAACATCAGCCATGAATTTATAGGATAGGAGTTAGATTAATGAATATGTGTGTGGATGTGCTTGCATTAGTAAAGGTCCAAAGTGAAAAAAATGTAGCTATATTAAGAAGGGAGAGAATCTCAGGGGAGACATAGTTAACTTGACAAATACCTCCATTTTTCTCCTATTTTTTTTCTCCATTTCTGGGACAATAGGAAACAAAAGGGGTGAAGGACAACCATCTTTGTCATGCAGTAAGGTCTCTAATGGACTAGAACTGGCCAACCTGACAGGGTTGGAATATTTCTGTTCCATTTGTCCACCAAAACCCAACGGTTAATGATTTAAAAAGGCGTGATAAAGATATTTGATTTGACTTTTCCCTGTCATAACTACAATATGGAACGGTTCCTCACCAGTAGTAATGTATTCACCCGAACAGCTATCCCACAGCTGTTTGCCTACTTCTTGGATATCTTGGAGGAAGATGGTTAGGCAGAAATGAAGCTATCCTGGAAATATCCCAAGATGACAGACTAGAGTTTATGTGAGTTGGCTTTCATTCTCCTGGATGGAGAGAAGCAACATCTTTGTCAAGATGAAGCAACAGACTACTTCCTGTCATTTCCACTGATGTTTCACAAAGCTATAGAAGTATCTCCTTAGCTGCTTGGTTTCCTCTACATCTCAAAATCACATTCTAATGGATTCTGGCACATTATTGCTACACACCCTTGGTGAAAACAGTCATTGTAGTTAAATGAAGAATGTATGCCTTTGGCCCAAATCATCATCATCTTTTGAAGACCCCATAATCCCTTGAGGGGTGGAGTCTGGGCAACTGAATGGAGCTAGCAGAATGTTTAATGGCTGGATGCTCTTCCTGTTGCCAGTGCAGAGTTTTCTTCAGCATTGTGCCCAGAGAGAGAAATATCTGCCTCTACCTAGGATCGAATTCACAGCCTCCTGCTTGTGAGGTGAGGTGGTCTCTAGGCCACCACACCATGCCTTTCACCCAAATATCCAGATTCAAAACATCTTCATCGAAAGGACTGTATTGATCTCCACTCACTCACCTTCTTCGGTAGAAATCCTCCCTTCTGCACAGGGGGCACAGTTGTAGCAACAATTTGGTTTTCCCTCCTGGACCACCTTGAAATATCCATGTTGACAAGCTTCCACACACTGGGAGTAAGGCAATGTCTGAAAGTGAACAGAATTGGCATTCAGAAGCATCTGCAATCATCAGCTACGAAATGAGACATAGAGTTGGAAGGGGTCAACAAACTAGGTATGTGCTAAACAGATTAGAAATGGAACATTCTGTTTCTCCTCCAGGCCAAATTATGGTGGCGGCCATTCCAGGGATGTCCAACAATTGTCAGTAAAGTTATTCTTGAAACTGGCAGTGGATTGTGATAATCAAACATGCTTCCATTTTAGAAACTGACATGGAAGAAACGGGAATTCTGGAATTCTGCAGCATGATAGATTTTGTACACATTTTCCACCAAATATCCATGTCAGGGTTCTAAATAGCATCCAAAATTAAATCAGAGTCCGAGTCCAAGTATTCCTCAAAGTTCCAACTTATTAATAGAGCCATGTTGGCACATCTGGGTGAAACCCAAATCTGAAGTCCTTCGGGTTTCACCACCCAGTTGAAAGTTCAAATCCTTGGCCCCAGAACCACAAATCCATCACGTTGTCCAATCTTCAATTGCCATGCTGGCAGAGTCCACCCATCTCCTTCCGTGCAGGTGCAGAGACAAAGGATGACCTTGGCTTCCTAGAAAGAATTTGTTATGGCTACATACTAACAACCTCATACAATCCCCCCTCCCATTTTCCCACAGTAGAAATGCATAATCAAATAGTATAAATTGTGGCAGGCCTAAGATCCCAAATAAAATGGCTTCGGCCTGACAATCCAGCTGTAGCATCAACCTCTTGAATGTCAAAATGAACATAGGTAACTCAAGTGATTTTGCTTCTCTCTCCTCTTAAATCCTGCCAGCATTTTCCTACACTCCTATGTCACTTCCTTCAATGTCCTTGGAACAGAACCAGAGCTGATATTCAGCTGGTTCGGACCGGTTCGGGTGAACCGGTAGTGGTGACCTGCGGGTGTGCCCACCCACCCCCCCCAGCACTATGCCGTCNCCCTTTTTTTTGGCTCAGCTGATTCACGCAGCAGAGCAGATTCCGCGCCTCAGCTGAGCTAAACAACAACTCTGCTCACCAGCGCTGACACAGCACTATGCCGTCCTATTTAGCCACGTTTTCAAGCCGTGCGCATGCGTGCAAGCATGTGTGCGCGCTCACGTTTTCGGTGCTGGGTGAACCGGTAGGTAAATTATGTGAATCCCACCTCTGAACAGAACCCTTCTATACTTCACAAAACTCCTTCTCCATTGCTATTGCTGAATTAAAAAGAGCACATCTCAGAAGCCTGTCTCTGAAGGCACCCAGTCTGATGCATAGTCTGGGAAGGGAGGAGACACTCATGGAGATAATGATAAAACTGAAGAGATGGAAGATTTTCCCCACCTGGTTCTGCCCATGGTGCCTCATGATGGCTTCCTTGTTGATGCTGAATTTCACTCCTGCAGATCCTTCTCTTGCTAGACTCCCAAGTTTCACACTGGTGCCTGACTTATTATGAAAACCCATCCAACTCACAAGGTCAAAGTCAGCCATCAAATCTCCATTCCCATCCAAATACATTCCTTGCATGGTGTTGTTGTAGATCTGGGGATTCTTCAGGAAATGGTGGAGCTACAGAGTGTGAGGAAAGGAAGATTTTAGATGAATGGAATCTGCTACATCAAGTTGGCATACAGAGATATAGGGAATCTGATTTTTTTGAACTGCAGCTTGCTTTCTTATCAGGACAATTCCCATAGATTTGTCTTTAAGGTGCTAATCTATATATATATAAGCCAAATGCCACTCATGCATCATCACAAAATCTCTAGACCTGTAAAGCCTACAAACTTGAAACTTGGCACGTATGTTCCTCTTGGCTTCTATGTGCTCACTAAGAAAGGATTTTTTGAAATGACCATCAGATCATTAGTATTTCTTATACAGTATTATATTAATTAACACGCTCTGATGCTAAGGAGTTAGATGTTCTACTCCCCCTCCCCACCTGAAAAGAACTCTGTTCCAACTGCCAGTTGCCTACCCCTTTGCTAAACCTGGCATGGGCATGGCCAGTGCGTGACTCATCCGGCCTGCGGGCTGGGAGTTTAGACATTCTACTCCCCCTCCCCACCTGAAAAGAACTCTGTTCCAACTGCCAGTTGCCTTATATTAACATGCTCTGATGCTAAGGAGTTACACATTCTACATAAATTTTCAAGCTTTAGGTGTCAATGTATCAAGCCCGATCATAACTACTCATTAATTTTCAAGCTTTAACTGTCAATTTATCAAGCCTGATCACATAGTTTCGTAGCGAAGCACGGGTATCCAGCTACTAGTAGGGAATATATTCTTCACAGAATCTGGCATTCCAACTCCCCTTTACTCTTGTTTTATTGTTTATTTCTCCCTTTGGTCCTCTCGAAGGTAAGTAGACAGAAGAAGGGCCAAAGGTCACCTGCAAAGCATTACTTATGAATATGCTTGCTTACATCCCCTGATGCTTATGCATTAGTTTACCCACCCTCTCTGAGAAGTATCAATAGGGTTGCATTCTTTTGTCTGTAGGGCTGTGTCTCAATATTAGAGAGTCCCTATTGTGCTCATCAAACAACAAACACTGCAGTGGGCCTTGATTATTTATTTTGGATCCTGTGTTTTGCTTCCACAAGAGAGAAGATGTAGAAGACACAGTATTAGTTTGGATATTTCAGTCCTGGAAATATTATTTGGCTTTGGGAATTTGGGAAGCAAATGTCAGTGGTTGTAATCAAGTGTTCCATGTTCTTATTATCTGAAGGAAAGCTTGAAACATCAAGTAAGGAGTGAGTAATATATTGATTTTGGCACTCTTTGGGAACCCCTACAAAGATGTACACTGACAATCATACAATGTTGTATTGGATTGTAATATACTGGGAGAGAATCCAAATCCCTTTTCTAAGTGGAAATTCCAGATTCTGAAGAAAGGAAAGCTCAAAGCACAAGAGATGGAAATGTTGTGGTGGTGTGCGTGACAATATCAGCAAGGAATAATTTGTTGTTTGGCACTGTGGGAGTTCAAATGGTAAAAGAAGGATGAAGACAAGGGATTTCATGAAAAAATATGATTCATTAAAGCAATTTTTCTCAATATATTACACATTTCTCAGAGAGGATTTTGTGATGTTCACCATCTATTCGTCCAGAGGTGGTATTCATTTACGTTCCCTATCGGTTTGCAAATGTGAGCGTGCACGCCTTCCGCGCATGTGCCCGGCCTCGAAAACATGGCTAAATAGGACGGCATTACGTCTGGGTGGGTGGGTAGGCCCACCCGCAGTTGCCGCTACCGGTTCGCCTGAATCGGTCAGAACCGGCAGAATACCACCTGTGTATACATCACACTTAGCAATAAACATGAAAGCTGTAGGAATAGGAATAGGTATTTCTATTCCTTGGGAATACCTGCCATGGTTGGATCTTTTCAACTTCCAGCCTGGTTTTTCTTTTCTTCATTGTCCTTTGGGATTCGGATGAATAGGCCACATTTAAGGCATGTGCCACAATCTGGATGGCATTGTAAGTTAAGGAGCTATCTAGAGAAAAGATCTTGGCAATCTTCTCTTGAGGTAGAGTCCCCATGTTCATTTCCTCTATACACCTTGTCCAGCTTTTCACAGACAAGGCAGGCTTCCCATATGAACAGTGAAATTTTTTAATCATAAATGCTTTGATTAAAAAATAGAAATCTCTGAAATCTTCAGATTTGGTCCTTTGTCTGGTCTGGATAAGAAAAGAAAAAATACTATGGGTGTATTTTAAAGAGTAAGTGTTATACGATAATTCAATGGAGAGATCCCACAAAGCGGCTGTGATCCAAACTTTTCCTATAACAGGTTTTTTCACAAAGTTCAATATGATTTCTACAAACACTTCTCCTTCTACAAATGTAAACTCTGCATAGTAAACAAATACGTTGATTTGGTGCCATATTTTGAAAATAGAAATCAGATAATTGAAGTTCTCGGTATTTAGCAATGTGATTTGTGAAAAAGCAGCACAAATGCCATTCTGAGCCAGCACAGGATTGAAGGTCCTAATGAAACGTTCTCCATTATCAGTGTCTGCAGCAAGGAGGCCAATGAACGTCCACCGAAAATACAGCAGCAGTTTAACAATTCCCAGGTTCTGAGCACCTTCTTTGGGGACGGTCTGGTAGAAAAAGGGAAACTGAGTTTTATCACTCAGGAATGGTGAAATAAAAGTGTAGCTGATCTGGAAAAAAAAAGACTGCTTGTGTTTGATTTTAGGATTTTACAAAGTCAAAGTGTTAGATCCTAGGGGAAAAGGGTCAGAGCATACAGTGACTGGAAGATTCCAGCCTACCTTGATGGATTTAATAAAAAAAGTCAAAGTTTCCCTATCATATTTGACTCTAGGGCACGGTACTCATCTCTGTTTCTTGGCTGAGGGAGCCAGCATTACCCAAAGACAATTTCCATGGCTATGTGGCCAGCATGGCTATACACCAAAGGCGAATGGAACACTGTTACTTTCCCTCCAAAGTGGTACCTATTAATCTATTAACCCATTATGTCCTGAGGGGTCATGTCTTAATCCCATCATCCTAGAGCTGAAGGTCTTTTGTTTTGTAGATAGGCTTTCTCAATGGGCACAAAATATCTGCTGGGGGCTATTAAAAAAGACTTGGGGGCTGCTTTCTGTCTCCAAGAGCATGTTCCTCTATTTCTCCTTTAGGGAAAGATAATATTTTGCATTTTTAATATTTCCTAAAATATTTCATTCTTCTGGGAGGGTGTGGCTTCCCACAAGGGGAACAGAAATGCAGAGAATGTAATCAAGCAATTGTCATCAATGAATGTTTAAAGATAAGAAGAAATCCAAATCTCCTTTTCTGGAAAGAGGGGACTTTCAGAGACCCTGAATAGTCTTAATTGTTGTAGCATGAATTTCCAATTCACATTATCAAACGCCTTTTGAGCATCTAAAAACAACAGTGCCAATTGCTTTTCACTGTGCGTTTCGTAGTATTTCAATGTATCTAATATTGTTCTCATGTTATTTTTTATCTGCCTTTTGGGTAAAAAGCTCCTCCCTCGAGACCCTGAATAGTGTTAGATTGGAACAGATATACATTCTGAACTACCATTTTTGCTCACTGATAACTTTTAACTATAGTTGTTTTTGTGTTTGTTTTTGTCTCTTTGGAAGATTGAAAGTTTAAATTATACTAATAATTTACTACAGTCACAGACCAGTGTTACAGTTAAGAAACATTAAAAAAATATTTTTTTTAAAAAAAGAATGACAGGATATTACAACTAGTAGTGGATTGTCAGTGGGCAGTCAGGGTCTGCCTAATTTTGCAGACAGTATAACAAAATTCAGCTACATTCAAAGGAATTACATTGTATTGATCTGATAATAGTGATTTGTATATAAAGAAGATCAGTGTTTCCCAGGTATTTTATCAGGTTATGAGGTGTTATGAGGTGGGTGCATGAGTCCTTATAGAAGGTACAGTATACTATGATGTGATATTTGATGGATTGCCACAGAGAAGTGGGGGGGCAACCTATTTTCCAAAACACCAGAAAGCAATTCAAGAAGCAATGGAAGGAAACTAATCAAGGAGAGAAGCAACCTAGAACTAAAGAGAAATTTCCTGACAGAACAATTAATCAGTGAAACAGCTTGCTTTCAGAAGTTGTGGGTGCTCCAACACTGTAGGCTTTTAAGAAAAGACTGGACATCCATTTGTCTAAAATGGTTCAGGGTCTCCTGTTTGAGCAGGGGGTGGACTAGAAGACCTCCAAGAAGACCTTCCAACTCTGTTATTCTGATAAAATTAAAGCTGTAGTTTCGATGGCCCTTTGTCCACAAGGGCATAATATCAGCTCATGAAATGTGAAATAAAGAAGGATTGCTCATTTTAACTCATGCTTAAGATTTTAAAGAAGGAAACCTCCTTGAACTGCTCTGGAATAAACTGGCAGTCATTCAGTTGCTCTATACCTGTGGGATTTTGTAAATGCCCAATATGGCAGCCATGAAAATGGATACGTCAGAGTTGGCCTCTTCCAGGAGAACCAGCATGTTTCTTTTCCTTCCACAGCTGTAGTTGGGAACATTGGCCTCTCCAGTCGAAAGCAAATCCAACAGACCATCCAATGTCAATCTTCTGTCTCGAAAGTTATCATGGAGGTTATAACCCAGGGTGAGGTTGGGTAAGAGGAGGGGATCTTTGTTGATTTCCTGAATGGCAAAAAGGAAGGACATAATTTTCCAGTACATCACAACTGCTTTCCTGAAAAGATATGTACATTATGCCACGATGTTATATTCAACAAAAATAATAAATTTCTTCTGTTCTAATGTGACTGTACAAGTCTTTGACCAAAAGTCTTCATCTAAGCATCTACTTTTTAACAGCCAAAACAGAAACATAGTAGACAATCTGTGCATTGTTGTCACTTGCCCTCTCTGTCTGTCTCTCAATCTCAAACTCAGAAGTCAAAAAATATCCCAGAAAAAACTATTGGTGAACCACTTCTGAAAATGTAGCCCAGAAATCTGCATGGACCTCTCCATGTAGAAACCAGGATTCACTCAAAGAACTATAATACACATGTTATATGTGCATAGTGTGCATGTTTTTATATGTAGGAATGAGTGTGCATGTAAATGAGCACAAAATAAAATATTTAAGAATTGAACAGAAGCACCAGCTCCTCCATTTTCTCTTGAGTAAATAGCCTTGATCCCTGATTGCTGGAGAGAGAGGACAGAGGGACTGCTCAAAACACTTTGGTATCAGTGGAACCAGAGGTGAGTCAAGAAGGGACATCTTAGGATGACCATTCCCACATCGAGGAAACAAGAAATGGATGCTGATCTGGCAGTGGTGAGTTTAAAGAAATCCATGGACCTTTGAGGAAAGCCATGATGGCGCATCTGGGAGAATGTCTCGAGGCACCTGAGCTGATGGCTGATGTCTCTGAACTTCTTCCAGAACTGTCCTTCTGGAAGATACAGAACTGTCTCCTAGGAAAGACTCAGAAAAGAAGTCAGCCATGTCTCTCAGCTGGCATTGACCAGGACTGACCAGTTAGAGCCTCCTGTCCTTTTCTTTGATGGACAAGCTGAAACCATGATCATGAACTCCCAAGCCTTGAAAGATCAAAGCACATTGTCTGCATAGAGATCAGTTCGACATAAGGATGCTGAGCATTAAAGCTTGCTTTTGTATTATCTGCTGAATGTATTGCACTTCATATGGTTTGTATACAAATGTACTGAAATCTAACTTGTCGTCCCCCCATTTTTTTCTCAAAGACAATATAACAACATCATTCAACATTCTGCGACTTACTCATTAACCTCTGTAGAAGGACTCAAACTGAAATTGTGCAGCTGTAATTGTCGAATATTTGTTGCAGAGAAGAGCCCACTGATGAGATGGTCTCCTGGCCTGTAATGATTGAGTGGATCTCTTGCATCCCTCCCCAAAGTCAAGAAGCACTTGGTGCCAAGCATCCCACAGGCTGCCTGGGGCAACAAAAGCTCCATCAGAAGCAGAAACAGTGGGTTCATTTCTGGGTTAGCTGAAGGAATCCCCTGCCTTGCATCTGATCTCAGCATCAGCAAAGCAGAAGAGTTTGCAGACCTTGAAAATGGATTGCTGCAAGACTGACTTTTCTAATACAGTATGAAGTCCAAAGAGGAGTTCCCAAATGATGGAAAAATGGGCCAACACAACCTCCTGGCAGACCTCCTGGTGTCCATTGAGTGCAGTCCAGCTTCCCAGAGTCACAAGACAATTTATGCACTAACTTTCATGATGTCAGATACTACTATGTCTTGCTCCTGAGTCTGTTAATCTCCTCCAGAGATCCAGGGGAATAAGGAATCTCTTGACATTTAGCCTGACGGCAAGAAAAAAATCACTATCATTCTAATAATTATCTGAGAAGTAGGACCTTCTCAGTCCTCCCTGCAGGGTGAGCTGGGATCCAGCTGGAGAAGTCCTGATGTAACTCAATGTAACAGATTCCCAGAAAGCATCCAAGACTAAATTGTTCTGGGAGCATTTGGGACACCTGTCATTTTGCTTAGTTGATTTCCAATTGGTTTTCTTTCATGATATCATATGTGACAGGTTTATTTTATGATGCTGTGTTTTTGATATGATGACTGTCATTGACTACCCGTCAGTGACTACTTCAGCTTCAACCGCAACAACACACGAGCACACAATAGATACAAACTTAACGTAAACCGCTCCAAACTTGATTGCAAAAAATTCGACTTCAGCAACAGAGTGGTCAATGCCTGGAATACATAACTTGACTCTGTAGTTTCTTCCCCAAACCCCCAAAACGTTAACCTTAGACTGGGCATCGTTGACCTCACCCTATTCCTAAGAGGTCTGTAAGGGGTGTGCATAAGTGCGCGCGCGCGCGCTCCCCGGTGCAATTCTGTGTCCGCGCATGCTCAGTGACTATAATCTGCCCGAAACACAGCTGAGGAGCTGATCAGCTGTGCTTCGGGCAAAGAATAAAGGACAGCCTTCACCCGGGGGCGGGTGGGAGGGCCCTTTCCAATGCAGCAGCAGAGCACAAACAACCCAAAACGAAAAAAAGCCGCCAAAAATTCCTGGAAAAAAATGGCGGCACCCACGGACCGGCACCGACCAAGGCAGGTCCACGATGCCATCATGATGTCACCAGTACCTCGCTACCGGTTCGAACCAGGAGGAACCCACCCCTGGTTCCTGTCCTAATGTCCCCATGTATTTGTAACCATCTTATGTACACATAACCATGCTTATACATCTTATGTATTCACAATCATGTTTATACTTTGTCTGTAATCATATATATGCTTGACAAAATAAATAAATAAATAAATAAATAAATAAATAAATAAATAAATAAATAAATAAATATAAAAAGTTGATACTGTTACCTTTTTTATTGTGGACTTTTGAACTAAATGATGTTGATGCTGCCTTAGACATACTGTGCATTTTTTATTGTTCAGACCTTTATGTTATAGGATGGATGTTTTATTTATATTGTGGGTTGACATACACCTGTCTGAAGTTGAATGAACATAAATCAAATAAATATCCATCTATTCACCCACCAATCCATTACACCTCTTTTTCCCTGGAAGAGTCAAAGTGTCAGGTTAATGATTTATGAGCTGACCAGCTGCTCCGATGATGTAATACTGTGAATGAGTCAGCAAGGTGTTTGGGCTGATATCACTTTAAGAGCCTGTAATAAGAAGAGGCCCTGTTGGGGTCTATCTCTCTCTCCGTGTTTGCTTCTGTGCTGTAATTGCTGATTGCTGTTTGTTTGAGGTCTGATTAAATTATGTGTATGTATATATATTCTTTGTAGATAAAACAACTATTTCAATACAAACCTCTGTTTACTGTATTTGCTCCTGGGTTATCTCACATAGTCACACTGTGCGCACTCTGACACAAAGAAAAAAGGAGTTTCCAAGAATCTTCTCCCTTGCAATAAAATCTCAAACAGAGATGCTCAACATAAGACATCTCTGGTTCTCGTACTGATCCAATGGATGGAGAAGTCTCTCTGAACCCCTCTGCCAAAATGAAATCTGATGTGTAGCATTGCTCTCTGGGTCTTAAGTACTTTGTTTCCATAAGTGTCCACTGCAAACCACAGTGATAAAGTAATGACATGGGCATCATGGTGTCACCATACAACTCTGGCCTTTTATACTTGCACCTTGAGATCAGACCAGAGGTGGGTTCCTACTGTTTCGGACCGGCTCTATCGAACCATTAGCAATGTGGCAGCCTGGGTCGCTAGAACCGGAAGCGACCCAGGCCTGCCACACCCCTGAACCAGTTCTCTCGGTGGTGCCATAGGTGCCACCATCTTGTTTTTTGCTTCTGCGCATGCACAGAAGCTTTTTTTTGTACTGCGCATGTGCACCCGTGACCCACCCATGCAGCGCGCACCCGCAACCCACCCACGTGACATGCACCCATGATCTGCCCGTGCGGCATGCACCCGCGACCCACTCGCACGACGTACACCCGCGACCGAACCACGCGGCGCACACACGTGACCAAAATGCATGGTGCGCACCCGCAACCCACACATGCATGCGTGGTGCGTCCCTGAGCGAACCGGCAGTAAAAAAATCCAGAACCCACCCCTGGATCAGACCGAAGGTTTGCATGGTGATATCATGAGAAACTTTTTGTCAGTCTGCCCCCTTGCCTCTTCCCCATATATCTGCAGGGGTAGAAGGCAGAAGCAAGTGGTGAAAGATGAATCCTAATTGTGTGATACAAACTTCTCTTCTTATATATTTTCAGGCGATGGTAAGAACCAAACAAGCTTCATTGCATGTTTTGTCATGCTGGTCTTATTGTGGTTAGGAATGAAGACCTTAGTTTTTATGGGATTCCAAAATCCTGGGTGTTAAGTCCTTACGATGCTGCCAAAAGCCATGCCGGCTGCTGATTGGGTAAGATGCGAGCAGCCGGCAGGCGGGAAAATAAAGCACCGCTATTGGTCCTCCCGTCTGACAGCTCCTATATAAAGGAGCTGTCAGCTGGCACATGTTGCTGTTGCTGTTCAGAGTTGCCTTGTGCTGAATTGTTAGCAATAAATGCAGTTGCCTTCTAATTCTTGCCTCGCCTCAGTTCCTGTCCACCCAGGTTCTCCCTACAGAACACTGGCAACGAGGATGGGATAGGACTGAGG
This sequence comes from Thermophis baileyi, assembly GCA_003457575.1. NCBI lineage: Eukaryota > Metazoa > Chordata > Lepidosauria > Squamata > Dipsadidae > Thermophis > Thermophis baileyi. The sequence goes on along the minus strand of QLTV01003696.1, from coordinate 163,180 downwards.
TCATGGCTAGCTAAAGTCACTGCTAGAGCTGAAGCACACTGAGCTGAGCGCTGCCTCCAGTCACTAGTCAGGCAATGAGAAGTCGCATCAAGGCTACCTCCTAAGCCCATCCTTATCAGGATGACCACCCTACCCGCATTCACGCCATTTGAGCCGGCTACTGAAACCTGGGACAACTACCTCACATGGTTCGAATGCATCCTGAGGGTGAACAGAGCTGTCCAGCATCTGGAAATGGGGCTATTTCCTCAGCTCATGTGGCTGTGAGATGTTCGCAATGGCTCGAGCCCTGACAGCACCTCAGCCGGTCTATGCCGTGCCTTGGGAGACCCTCATAGAAAAGCTGAAGAACCACTATTCTCCAGCCCCCTCATGCATTGCAAGGTGGCATGCGTTCCGTCAAAGGACACAGAGGGAAGGGGAGTCCATAAACGAATACATGGCCTCCCTTCGGACAGCTGCCCTAAACTGTGAATTCCATGATTTGGACGACCTTCTGCTGGACCAGCTTGTCTGCAGGGTGAGAGACCTGAGGCTCCAGCACCATTTGTAAGCCCGCATGGAGCTAAATCTCCAGACAGCCTTGGACGAAGGCAGGGCATCCAAACTTTTGGAAAAGTCTGCTATGGAGATCCAGCGGTTCCAGCCATCGACCACTCAGGCCAGCAGAAACCAAGCCATCCACTATGAAGAAGCCGACTATGACGACCCCTCAGACGAGGAGGAGGACGTGAGTCACCTCAAGACACCACGGAAGAAATGGACTCCGACCGCAAAATCGCCTCAGACCTCTTGCCTCGGTTGTGGCGGGAACCATAATAGAGCTGACTGCAGCTTCAAAACTGCCATCTGCCATCGTTGTGGCAAGAAAGGTCACTTGTCGCAAGCTTGCAGGGCTGCCCTGCCAGCCACTGATGCACCGTCCGAGCCCACCCATCTAAGGAAACCCTATAGAAAGCCGCCTAGCCACAGAGATGACTGCTTCTCGATCATCAGGGACAATCATCCTCAAGCCATGGCCGTCAGCCAGGCCAGTGTGGCCACAATGTCCAACAAGTTTACCTCACAATAAAGATAGAGGGGGTGCCTTGTAAGATGGAGTTAGACACCAGATCTTCAAAATCCCTGATCGCATGGGCCACACTTAAAACAGCTGCTGCCCAAATTCAACAAACATCTCCTCAAGCCGTGCCCAGTATCCCTCAAAGACTACCAGGGCAAGTCGATTCCAATTGTGGGCTGCGGCTTTTTCAAAGTCGCCAACAAAGCCTTCTCCGGCCTCCTTCCACTGATTGTTGTGGATGGGCAATTGCCCAGTCTCCTGGGCTTGGACTGGTTCACCCCCCTCGGCCTCAAGGTGTCTGGCATCCACACAACAAACGTCGACGCTTTTGAAAACCTGACTACCGAGTTTGCAGACGTTTTTGACAGCGGCCTTGGTAAATATAAGGGGAGCCCCATTTCTTTTAATCTGGACCCCCAAGTGGCGCCAATTTGTTTAAAGCCTAGATGGGTGCCTTTGGCACTCCACCCCAAGGTAGACCTGGAGCTAGATAGGCTCATTGCCCAGGGGGTATTGGAAGCGGTTGACCACTCTAAGTGGGAGACCCCCATAGTCATCCCCCTTAAACAAGATGGCTCTATTAGGATTTGTGCGGATTATAAGGGGACAATTAATAGAGCCCTTCAAGCCAACCCCTACCCAGTGCCAGTAGTGCAGCACGTCTTGTACTCCTTGGGCCAGGGCACCGTGTCCGCCAAACTGGACCTTGCCCAAGCTTATCAGCAGCTCCCGGTGGATGAAGCTACTGCCATGGCTCAGACTATTGTCACCCACCGGGAGCATTTAAGTGCAAGCGCCTCCAGTTTGGTGTCAGCATTGCCCCAGGCATATTCCAGAGCCTAATGGAGAGGCTGCTCCAGGGGCTGCAGGGGGTGGTGCCCTATTTTGATGATGTCTTAATCTCTGCCACCAGTCAGGCTGACCTCATTAGTAAATTAAGGGCTGTTCTACTGCATTTCCAAAACACTGGACTAAGGCTGCAAAGGGACAAATGTAAAATTGGGGTACCCAGGGTCGAGTTTTTAGGCTTTCTTGTCGATACCATGGATCTCCATCCCACCCCTTCTAAAGTGGAAGCCATTAAGAAGGCTCCCACCCCCTCGTCTATGGCAGAGCTTCAGGCGTTCCTGGGGCTGCTTAATTTTTACACTATTTTTCTGCCACATAAGGCTTCCTTGGCTGAGCCACTACACCGGCTGTTAGATGCCAAAACTGCATGATATTGGGGTCCTATAGAGGCTAAAGCCTTCCAGGCCATTAAAGATACCCTGACTTCCGACTCTGTCCTGGTTCAGTACAATGACAGCCAGCCTCTGTTATTAGCATGTGACGCCTCACCATACGGGGTGGGGGCTGTCCTGAGCCACTTGCTGCCCAATGGGACTGAGGCCCCAATTGCCTACTATTCGAGGACCCTGTCCGCGGCTGAATGAAATTACAGCCAGCTGGACAGGAAGGCCCTAGCGTGTGTGGCTGGAATCATGAGGTTCCATGACTATGTATATGGCAGATTTTTCCATTTAGTTACCGACCATAAGCCTCTCTTGGGATTGCTGGCTGGCGATCGCCAGAGCCCCCAAATCTTGTCCCCGCGAATGTCGCATTGGACAGAATTTTTGGCACCCTACATTTACCAGCTGCACTATAGGCCAGGCAAGCAGTTGGGGCACACAGATGCTTTAAGCCACTGCCCTTTGCCTGTCCCTGTTCAGGACCCTGCCCCTGTAGCCTCAGTGCTTCTCATTGAGGAGCTGCAGACCCCCATTTCTGCTGCAGAAATAGCCACACTGTCAGCTTCTGACCCTATCCTCTCACAGGTTTTGGTTTGGGTGCACAGGGGGTGGCCTAGGGGGCCAGTGTCACCCGAATTCCAACCCTACCATTTAAGGCAACACTAGCTCTCTGTGCAGAAGGGGTGCCTACTGTGGGGAAACCAGGTTGTCGTTCTGCCTGACCTGAGGGACCCCATTCTAAACTGTTTGCAGGTTTCCCACCCTGGCATCATGCAAATGAAGTCCCTGGGGTGCAGTTATGTATGGTGGCCAAAGATGGATAAGGGGATTGAGGACTGAGTAGTGAGGTGCCAGGTTTGCCAGCAGTCCAGGCCTGCCCCCCCCCAGCGGCCCTGGTCCGAGAATGGGACACCCCGAGGGCACCCTGGTCAAGGGTCCACCTAGACTTGGCCAGACCCTTCCACAGCCAAACATTCATAGTCGTTGTAGATGCCTATTCAAAATGGGTGGAACTGGCCCTAATGCCATCCACCACATCAGAAGCTGTCATAAGAATACTAGAAAAGCTGTTCGCGACCCATGGGCTGCCGGACACCATAGTTACGGACAATGGGCCCCAGTTCACCTCGGCACCCTTCCAGGTGTTCCTGGCCAAGCATGGTATTCGCCATGCCACCACGGCGCTGTTTCATCCGGCCACCAATGGATTGGTAGAATGAGCCATTAGATCGGCTAAAGAGGCATTGGGCTGCCTGGGGCCTGGAAACTGGCACGATAATATGTGCCAATACCTATTGGTGCAACACACCACCCCATGCCAGGCCACCAGTCAAAGCCCTGCCAAAATCCTCATGGGTGGCCGTCTTAGGACCCAACTGGACCGTCTGCACCCCAGCTACGATGCCAGACAGACTCCTATTGACAGTAGCCACTCCAGGGCATTCAGTCGGGGACCCAGTTTTTGCCCAAAATTATGGGACCAGTCAAAAGTGGCTACCTGGACACATTACACAATTAACTGGGCCCTACTCTTATAGGGTCCAACTCGCCGACGGTCAAATATGGCGGCGACATGTCAACCAACTAAGGCGGAGAGTTCCAGGCATGAACAACCAACAGTTGGAGCAGGCCCAAGCCTGCCCCAGAACCTCCGCAGGCTCCAGGGGCCTTCCAGCCCAGCCGGAGCCAGTCCAAACACCAACAATCGAAGCATTCTCGACGCCAAACACACCTGAAAAACCGGGCCCTCCAGCACTGAACAGGCCTCCATTCGAGTTTAAAACAGAGTCACCGGGAGTTCCAGAGAACTGTTCACCAGCTCCTCCTTCTTCGGCCACCGCCCCTGAACTGAGATGATCTGGGCAGAGCCGACATCGACTGGCGTACTTGTCCAACTACGCATGCTCCATCTGGGAGGTGAGATGTGTTAAGTCCTCGGACTTATGATGACGCCAAAAAATATGCCGGCTGCTGGTCGAGCCTGATTGGCTAAGACGCGAGCAGCTGGCAGGCGGGAAAATAAAGCACCGCTATTGGTCCACCCGTCTGACAGCTCCTATATAAAGGAGCTGTCAGCCGGCACATGTTGCTGTTGCTGTTCAGAGTTGCCTTGTTCTGAATTGTTAGCAATAAACGCAGTTGCCTTCTAATTCTTGCCTAGCCTCAGTTCCTGTCCACCCAAGTTCTCCCTACAGAACACTGGGTATTCTAGAAATAGTAGACTGTGGAACAATCACCTGCGAAACTGAGAGAAGAAACCATTGTTTTGTCTTCTGTGTTTGGTGCTGGCTGTACCTTGAGCACTTCAGCCCCTTCAGGGTGCTGCTGAATTACAACTTCCAGGATTTCTCAACACTGGCCAGGCTGTCTGGGAGCAATGAAAGCTGTGATTCAGCAGCCCATGGAAGGCCAGAGACTTTCTGTCAGTATATTGAATTTAGTAGCTTGAACAGTAACATGTACAATAGGCCAGAACACATAGTTATAGTTGATTAGTTAGAGCAGGGGTGTTAAACTGGCGTCCCATGGGTCAGATGCATCACGCACAGGCCACGCCCACCCCAGCTCTGCGGATGGGAAAAATGTTGTGAAACGTCACATGATGGCAACGTGACGCGGCAAGTTTGACACCCATGAGTTAGAGAATGCTGACTCATGCATGAGGCAATCTATGCTGTGATTGGTTGCTGTGGATGTAAAGGGGGAGTTTCTCTTTTTTCTCTCCTTTTTCTTTTCTGTGTGTTCTATATACTGTTTAGATTTACCTCATGGTGTTCCTGTATCTTGTGTGTTGTTTCTCTCTGCATAATAAGAAAGGCTGCTGTAAATTTGAATGTAAATATATATTTATATATTTAAAACACTAAATATTTGTGTTAGTGTCTCCGACATAATCTGAACTGCTGCTGCACAAGTTCATGACACTTTCCCCTCTTGTTCTGAGGAAACTCTTGTTTTAGAAGAGACTGTAATGCAATTCAGATGGGAGATTTTGCCTCTTGTATCTGGAACAGCTGTTTTTAGTGGTTTTGTCTTAAATCACCCTGGGCTCTGCTCCAACTGGCTGGTTTTTATCAATCCACAATCTTCAATTTTACTTGATGCTTGAGAATAGATCCAATGGCTAATTCTCAGGTTTAACTTATGCCTTCTCTTAGTGCTCAGAGAGCACTCAGTATATAACTAGCCAAGAATCCCTGTGTATCCTTCACATTGGCCTAGCACAGCGGTGGGGAAAGATGGCTCTTTTATGACTTGTGGACTTCAACTCCCAGAATTCCTGAGCTAGCATGATTGGCTCAGGAATTCTGGGAGTTGAAGTCCACAAGTCATAAAAGAGCCATCTTTCCCCACCCTTGGCCTAGCAGATACACTTGACGATGTCCAGATGCAGGATGAGAATGCAGTTGTGCTGTCCTGATTCCATTATTAGTGGAGACCATGGTGGTCAGGAAGTATTGAGGGAAAGACTTGCATGCTTGGAGAATGATTCGGGATGAGAGGTTTGGATGTGAATGACTCAGCACCTCTCTGCTGTTCATTAATGCAGCCCATTTTTTTTTTAGGCTTCCCATGAGCTCTCCACCTCAAGAAACAAGCTAATGATCAAATGGCTTTTCTATGTGCATTTATCCAAGCTGAGCTTATGTTGCTTAGCTGATATGGGTGGCTATAGAAATTGGAAGAAGGGATGAAGAGTAGCAATTCACACCTGACTCATTCATTAGGGCCAACTTTAGCTCAATGAAACACATGTATCCAATCTTTATCTTTTAAGGCAGGGCTGTCAAACTTGTGGCCCATGGTCCATATGTGTCACGCGCTGGCCACGCCCATGTCCGGTTTAGCAAATAGGTTTGAGTAAATGTGTCTTCTGACCTCACAGAACTAACCCAGATAATCTTCTATGCTCATGTTCTGGACAGAATTGCCTTACTTCTGTGATACATCAGTAACAAACCATTTTGGCAGAGGAATTGTGGGAGAGTTCCAGATTTGAAGTCCCACCATGACGATGCGAGTTTGACACCCTTCTTTTAAGGGAAAGGAGATCTTACAGGCTCTTTACAGGCTATTTCCCAACAGCAAAATTGTCTTCCTCCCTTCTGGATTGGGTGGAAAACCAAGCTTCCAAATATATGTAAATGAGAGAGTGAGCCTGGGCCCAGAAAGATCGTTCTCATCTGTGATTTTGGGAAATGTCTGCTAAGTTCATTGGAGTTTATTGGAGTTGGACAGCTGTAATAAATTTAAATAAATAAAATACTCAACCAAACCAAATAGGTTTGAGTAAATGTGTCTTCTGACCTCACAGAACTAACCCAGATAATCTTCTATGCTCATGTTCTGGATAGAATTGCCTTACTTCTGTGATACATCAGTAACAAACCATTTTGGCAGAGGAATTGTGGGAGAGTTCCAGATTTGGAGCCAAATTCTACTTTCTTAATAGCTCATCTCACTGAGCCGTGGTGGCGCAGTGGTTAGAAAGCAGTATTGCAGGCTAATTCTGCCGACTGCCAGAAGTTTGATTCTCACCGGCTCAAGGTTGACTCAGCCTTCTATCCTTCCAAGGTTGGTAAAAGGAGGACCCAGATTGTTGGGGACAGCAATATGCCGACTCAGTAAACCCCTTAGAGAGGGCTGTAAAGCACTGTGGTATATAAGTCTAAGCGCTATTGTTATTGCTATCTCCAAAGTTTGGACTCCATCCATGACTTCTCTTTCATTGCCTTTCAAATTATAGTGATTTAGCTGTAGTCTTGGAGCTAATTCCCTAAAGACTTTTCTACCATCTTTCAGAAGAGTTGATAAAAAAAAAACCACACACACACATCACTAATATGTGTTTTCACCATGACTTCACACCAAAAGCCTTGTGGGCTGATCCATGGCATTGAAAATCCACGGGTGCATAAATGAGTCTGGAGAGACAGAGAGTTTTGTTCAGGCAGGAGGTTCTCTCTCCTCCCCGCTTCAGAAATGAATTATTTCTGAAAAAAAAGAAAAGAAAGAAAAGCTTTCTTCCAATCGTTCTTCTTACTCTTTGTTGGAATCACATATAGGGCTGGAGGCTCCATCAGAAACACATCATGTTGCTGCTTCTGCTGCTTCTGTGCCCCCAGAAAGTCTGGGGGGTGCTCAAAGCCAAGTGCTCCCTGATGCTGCAGAGGGATGAGGTAGACCCAAAGCATCATTACAGACCAGGAGAGCTTTCCATCGGTGGTATCATTTCTGCAACTCAGGCTAAATTTGAAACAAAAGATTTCAAAAAACCTCCTGTGACTCCAGTATTCACGTAAGTCAGTCTTCCATTACTGCATTAGAGCCAGGGGTGGGTTCCTCCCGGTTCGGACCGGTTCTCCTGAACTGGTAGCGGCCCGCTAGTGACATCCCGATGATATCACCAAACCGGATCGGTCGGTGCCGGTCCGTGGGGGCCGCCATCTTTTTTTTAAAAAAATTTTCGAAAAAAAAATCGAATTTTTTTTAAATTTATTTTTTCCTTCTGAGCATGCGCAGAAGCCGACTTCCAGCACTGTGCATGCGGTCACCATCTTTTTTTTGGCTTTGTTTCTCCCCCCCCCCCCGGATTTTTTGTTACTGCGCGTCGTGGGAGGGAGCGAACCGGCAGCGAGGTAAGTTGGAACCCACCCCTGATTAGAGCAACTTTATTTCTGAATTATTGAAACAATTGCAGCCAGGCATTGTGGCATTTCATCTTTAGGGATCTATTTTGGATCCTGCAGCCTCCTTTGGAATTCTCAAGTACTGGTAGCATTATTTAGCACAGAACTTCTGTTTTTCCTGGCTTTGAAGAAGAAACAACCACTTTCCTTGTCATCCTGAAAGCAAGCTGGACCGTGAATAGAGAGAAGGTGCATCCTCCCTTCTTCTTTATCCCCGTAAAGGCTGAACATGGACACACAATGTAGGAATATTATATTTTCCTTACACTTACAATATCTGGATAGCGAGAAGAGGACAGTTCCCCACCCTTCGCCTCCTCCCTTTCCCCATTAAGAGGTGAACATTGACGCAAAAAAAAGCAGGAATGCTGTATTTTTTCCCTACACTGAAAATGCAATAATCTCCTCCCTTTTAGTTCTTGTGTTCATTGATCATATAAAAGAATCCCAGATCAGAATTTATAATTTCATTGAATTTCTAACTCTATGATTCCCATTTGAATTGATTCCAAATCCTATAATGATTTAAACTTAAATTAAACATCCCTAGTCAAATACGTTTTGACAGTGGACATTCAAAATAGAAATATGCAGGAATCAATGTGTTACTGTTAAGGAGCACAGCTCCTCTTTCTCTGTGTGTGGGTTTGTATCTGAATGTACACTTAATGATTCTATAGTTAATATCAAGAACAACTCCAATATTAAATACTGCAGAACCTAAATAGAAAAACAGAGAATATTTAAAGTCAGTCTGAAAACTTAGACCAACTGCAAGGATACCTACAGCCTCAGGAATAAGCCAATGCTAATAATAGATTCCTTTAGACCTAAGTTGCTCTCGGTATATGAAAATGAAATATAAATTGAATGAATCCCAGGGTTTCAGTTAGATACAGATACAGATTAACAGAGTTGGAAGGGACCTTGTAGGTCATCTAGTCCAACCCCCCGCCCAAGCAGACCCTACACCATTTCTGACAGATGGCAGTCCAGTCTCTTCTTGAAAGTCTCAAGTGATGAAGCTCCCACAACTTCTGAAGGCAAGCTGTTCCATTGGTTGATTGCTGTCACTGTCAGAAAATTTCTCCTTATTTACAGGTTGAATCTCTCCTTGATCAATTTCCATCCATTATTCCTTGTCTGTCCTTCAGGTGCTTTGGAAAATAGCTTGACCCCTTCCTCTCTGTGGAAGCCCCTCAAATATTGGAGATCTCTTAGCTTTCTTAGGATAGATGAACTGATCCATCTAAATAAGTTCCTAACTGCTCAAAACCTGTTCAGTTGTCTCCTACTTGGTTAGTGCTTTTGAAATATCAGGTATCTTTTATTTGATATATGTTACTGCTTTTTATTATTTTTAATGTTCATTTTTTCAGCATTGCTATAGTCCATTGTGAGGAATTCTTTAAGACAGGTTAGAAGTATTTTTGTAAACAGAGATTAAATAAAACATTATTTCATTGATTACCATATGTTTAATACATTATCCTCACAGGGTAAAAGCAACACAATATTGGAAAATCCTATCCTTCCTTTTTGCCATCCAGGAGATTAACCAGGATTTCCATTTCTTGCCCAACATCACTCTGGGCTACAATATCTATGAAAATTATTTCAGTCCAAGAAAGACTTTGGATGCTTTGCTGGACCTGCTTTCAGATGGGCAGGCCAACGTTCCCAACTACAGCTGTGGGAGACAGAGAAACACAGTGGCTGTTCTTGAAGGGGCTGAAACCGGCTTCTCCATCCAGATATCATCCATGTTAGGCACCTACAAAATCCCACAGGTATGAAGGAAAACCATTTTTAATCATGCAGCTTTCAGTCAGAAGTGCTTCTTTGTAAATAAAAACAAGTATCTTATTATGGAAATGATTCATCTTTAGATTAGATTAGATTAGATTAGATTAGATTAGATTAGATTAGATTAGATTAGATTAGATTAGATTAGATTAGATTAGAATTCTTTATTGGCCAAGTGTGATTGGACACACAAGGAATTTGTCTTTGGTGCATATGCTCTCAGTGTACATAAAAAGAAAAGATACATTCATCAAGAATCATAAGGTACAACACTTAATGATAGTCATAGGGTACAAATAAGCAATCAAATCATACTAGGAAACAATCCATATAAATCATAAGGATACAATCAGCAAGTTACAGTCATACAGTCATAAGTGGGAGATGGGTGATAGGAACAATGAGAAGATTAATAGTAATAGTAATGCAGACTTAGTGAATAGTTGACAGTGTTGAGGGAATTATTTGTTTAGCAGAGTGATGGCGTTCGGGAAAAAAGTGTTCTTGTGTCTAGTTGTTCTGGTGTGCAGTGCTCTATAGTGTCGTTTTGAGGGTAGGAGTTGAAACAATTTATGTCCAAGATGCAAGGGGTCTGTAAATATTTTTTATTTATTTATTTATTTATTAGAGAAATATGCTAAACTTGGATATGCAAGAAAACTTGGATATGCAAGAAAACCACAGAATATGCTAAACTTGATTAGTGTTAGCCCGCATTTGGCCTTTGGTTAGGACCATTAGGTGTTGTGCAAATCCAGGAAATGGGCCATTTGCAGTAATTGGTTAAAATCTATCTTGCTAATATTAGGAATGGGGTGAGCTCTATAGTAGACAGTCTAAGGTTAAACTTTTGGGGGTTTGGGGAAGAAACCATAGTGTCAGGTAGTGCATTCTAGGCATTGATAACTCTGTTACTGAAGTCGTATTTTCTGCAATCAAGTTTGGAGCGGTTTACCATAAGTTTGTTTCTATTATGTGCTCGTGTATTGTTGTGGTTGAAGCTGAAGTATTCATTGACAGGTAGGATATTGTAGCAGATAATTTTATGTACTACGCTTAGGTCGGATCGAAGATGGTGAAGTTCTAAGTTGTCTAAGCCCAAAATTTCAAGTCTGGTGGTGTAAGGTATTCTGTTGCGAGTAGAGGAGTGGAGTACCCTTCTCGTGAAATATCTCTGGACTCGTTCGATTGTATTAATATCTGATATACAGTGCAGGTTCCAGACAGATGAGCTGTATTCAAGAATTGGTCTAGCAAAAGTTTTGTATGCCCTAGTTTGCAGTTCAATATTACCGGAGAAGAAGCTACGTAAGATTAGGTTAACAACTCTTAAAGCCTTTTTTGCAATGCTGTTACAGTGAGCTTAGGTCATTTGAGATGAGTACTCCAAGGTCCTTGACAGAGTGAAGGTCGTCTATGAGGTCGTATCTGCCCAGCTTGTATTTTGTGTTCTGATTTTTTTTTTTTGCCAATGTGTAAGACAGAGCATTTGTTGGTTGAGATTTGGAGTTGCCAATTGTTTCACCATTCTGACACATAGTCAAGGTCTTTTTGTAGGGTAGCAGTATTATCGGTGGTGTTGAATAGTTTTACATCATCAGCAAAGAGAACGCAGTTGCTTATAATTTGATCGCAAAGGTCATTTATGTAAAGTATGAAGAGTGTGGGTCCTAAAACGCTACCTTGGGGGACACCACTGTTAACAGGTGCAGGATTTGATAGGGCATTCCCTATTTTGACTACTTGTTGCCTGTTTGATAGGAACGCAGCTATCCACGTATGCAGGGAACCGGAAATGCCATAAGATTTTAGTTTTAGAAGTAGTTTGTTGTGTACTACTGAATCAAAGGCTTTACAGAAGTCTATATAAATTGCGTCTATTGCTTTACCCTGGTCGAGCTGTGAAGTCCATATGTTTTTGCAGTGTAAGCGTTGCAGATTGCAGGACAATTTTTTTCTGAAGCCAAACTGCTCGTTAGAGAGTAGGTTGTTTGTCTCTAAGTAGAGGGTAATGGATTGGTTTCTGATTGATTCCATTACTTTGCAGGTGTCGCAACATAATGAGATTGGTCTGTAATTTTCTACTAGGCTGGGGTTACCCTTTTTGAAGATAGGGATGACCGTGGCTAGTGACCATAAGTTGGGCAAGGAGG
>QLTV01003696.1:114408-129255 GCA_003457575.1 Thermophis baileyi | reverse complement strand
CTAAGGCGACGTAGTTCTAAGTTGTCTAAGCCCAAAATTTCAAGTCTTGTGGAATAAGGTATTCTGTTGCGAGTGGAGGAGTGGAGGACTCTTCTCGTGAAATATTTTTGGACTCTCTCAATTGTATTAATATCCGATATGCAGTGCGGGTTCCAGACAGGTGAGCTGTATTCGAGAATTGGTCTAGCAAATGTTTTGTATGCTCTAGTTAGCAGTGTAATGTTGCCAGAGAAGAAGCTACGCAGGATTAAGTTGACTACTCTTAGTGCCTTTTTGGCAATGTTGTTACAGTGGGCTTTGGCTACTTTTTTTGTTGTTGTTGTTCTACAAACCTTCAGAAAAAAGCAATGTTGGGTGGAATCTATGTCAGAAATGCTGGGTGCATAAATGGCTCTGGGGGCAGAAAGAGAATCTAGGAGTGGTTTTAGGATAAGCAGGGGCTTTGTTGATGTCCTTTGGCTACACTCTGACTGGATCTGAAGCTTCTGTCTTGGAGGAGGTTTTGGTCTCTTCTTCCTCTTTATCTCATTCTTTTTTAAAAAGCAGGTGCCACAGAGAAGGCTCAGTCAGTCACACAAGGCATGTTGTTGCTCCTTCTACTTGTGCTGCTTCTGTGGCCACGTGGAGCCTGTGAGATGCGCAAAGCCAAATGCCTCCTGACTCTGGAGCAGGGCAAAGTGGACCCAATCATTACAAGCTAGGAGATTTCTTGATTAGTGGCATAATCTCTACAATGGGTGCTGTATTTCATTCATTAAGCTTCAATAGAAGTCCTTTAATAAAATTGCATGCGTAAGTCAACCTTCCTGCACAGCATTAGAGCCACTCCATTTCCAAAGATTGTCCACAGGTCCAGCCTTCTAAAAACACAAATCTCTCCCCTTTTTCTGCTTTTTTGTTAACCCAATTTCTGATTCTACTACTTATCCCATTGCATAAAGAAGCAGATGAAGCTCATTTCAAGCTGCCCAATATCAGAACCCAATCCAGATAATTTCCAACATTCACTTTCCTTTTCATCCTACGAACAGATCTAGTCTGTGGATACCTCTTCCTTCCACTTTACCCCTAAGCCGAGCTGGACTCTAGGGCATGCCTGGTCCAAGCACAGAGAAATCGTAAGTTTCCTCTCTGCATCATAGATGAGATAATTCTACCACTATTTTTCCACACCAAAATTTACTGCTGATATAAAAGTCACAGTTAAGAACTGTGAAGTTCACAGAAACCATGAATATTCAAATCTTTGATTGTCATTCAAGAATTCATGCCAGGAAACTAAACATCATTTCCAAAATGAAAATATTATATCTATTTTATTGATTGGTTTCCTGGTTGGTTGGTATCTTTGTTCATTGAGTTATAAATTTGAAGGGCAATGTCATACTGGGTATCTTATAATAATAATAACTAAAAAAAAAATTGAAAACAGGAAAAGAATCATAAGAACCCAAGAAAAAAAAAACTTGAGCATCCATCCAATTGAAAAATATTCATAATATCTAAAATAAACAAGTACTGATAAGAAATGGTATCTTGTAGAAACAGGTGAATATCACCCATTTTATGAAGAATAGTTCATCACAGAATGGATAAATATCTATAAAAGACCAGTTAAATTCATGCTAGTGTAATCAACTGTAAGAGTGCCTTTTAAAACTTTATAATCCAATATTTCCTATTGTTCCTATTTTTTTCTGTGACATTATTTTAGAATATTGCAAACTGTTGAAGAATAAATGTGATTGAGTGGATTAAAATTATAATTATGGAATAAAAGTTATATGTGATTTTCATTGATATGTTTGTACCTGCAGAAAAACATCCAAACTTTATTGGAAATTTGTACCCTACATTATTGCCACTGAGGACATCAACCACAATGACCCTCTCTTGCCTAACGTGGGTTATAATATCTATGAAAACTTCTACAAAGCAGAAATGACTTCAGATCCTTTGCTGGACCTGCTTTCAGACGGGGAAGCCAATGTGCCCAACTACAGGTGTGGAAGGCAGAGAAACACAGTGGCTGTTCTGGAAGAGGCTGAGACTGGCATCTCCATCCAGATTTCAAACATCCCTCAGGTGTGTCTTTCTTGGGGAAACAGTTTTCACTTGTTTCAATCAGAGGTCGTTTGCTACAAATGAAAGCAGAATTTTATTACAGAAATGGTAGGAATTTCATTGTCTTTATTAAATTTCAACTACCACCATCTTCCATTTCTTTCAGATCAATTACAGGTTTGCTTCCAAGATTCTGAGGGAGAAAACTCAGTTTCCTTTCTTCTACCCAATGTTCCCTGCTGAAGAAGTCCAGTACCCAGGAATGGTCAAGCTCCTCCTGTATTTCAGGTGGACCTTGGTTGGTCTCATTGCTCCAGAAACTGAGCAGGGGGAGGGATTCACAAGGACGTTGTCTTCCTTGATGTTAGGAAATGGCATTTGTGCAGTTATATATCAAAGCTTTCCACTTCATAGTTATGGTGTAGTTATAAGGCATGACCATTATTACAAGTGGAGGGAAGTCAATGTCTTTGTTTATGGTTCAGACATTAATTCATTCTTGTTTGGAATTGTGATTGTACAAGGAGTACTTCAAGTTTTTCAGGAACATGTTGAAGACAAAGTCTGGATTACTACAGCTCACTGGGATCTCAGCCCTGATTTGATGTTTGATAAATTCTCCTTTAAATACCTTAGTGCCATTTTCTCCTTTATGATACAGAAAATGACACGGACAAACTATTCTGCTTCTATTCCTCTATTCCAATCCATAGATAAATTTTTGAAGAAAACCTTTGCGTGTTCATCCACTAAGGATGCCTTTTCAGTGAAAGTCTGGAGACGGTGCAATAGCAATAGCACTTAGACTTATATACCGCTTTACAGCCCTCTCTAAGCGGTTCACAGAGTCAGCATATTGCCCCCAACAATCTGGGTCCTCATTTTACCCACCTCGGAAGGATGGAAGGCTGAGTCAACCTTGTGTTGTGACCCAGCACAGCAAACCCCCAGAAACGACACACACACACACTTGTCCAAACTAAAGAAGGTTTTATCACTAATCAAGGCTTAGTGATCATTTAAGTTCAGAGTTTCTCCCAAAGTGCTTGTTACTACTCACATAACACTTTGGCTGGGATTTTCAATACAAAACAAAACAAACAGATTATGAAGTCCTTAATTGCCTCACTTGCTGGAATTGGCCGAGAGCCCAGACTGGAGTTCGTCCAACTGATATCACCAACAGAGTAATCAGAAGCCAGGTAAAAGACTTATGTTGTTTCCAGCAAGATTGCCCTTTGTGAGGTACCCCTCCTTCTACAAAACCACTCTTGCCAGCTAGCTGCCCTGCATGCCCTAGCATCAATCAGAGGCTCCTCCTCTTCACTGGAGTCACTGAACTCCTGCTGGGGAGGTGCAGAAGGCCCTGATTGAGTATCGTCCTCTGGCCCTGCGTCCTCCTCGGTCTCGGACTCCGGTGCCGGAGCTACAGACTGCTCTTGCCACCCTATGGTCTGTTCTTGTTCTTCCGGATCCATGAGCAGCTGCACGGGATGGGGGCAAGCCACAACACCTTGAGCCGGTGAGATTTGAACCGCCGAACTGCAGCTAGCAGTCAGCTGAAGTAGCCTGCAGTCCTGCACTCTAACCACTGCGCCACCTCAGCTCATTTATGCAGACAGAAAGAAAAACTGGAGCCTCTCAGGAAAGAGGATGTTGATCGGGTCCAGGCTCTGGACAGCCACATCACTGACAGCACCATCTGGGATGTAGGAAAGGCCTTAAATTCAGCTTCCCTCTCCAGATCCAGGAGATCAGAGAGAAAGAAGGATATGAAAGTAGAAGCTCCAGTGCTGAAGGCTTGGCAGGTATTTCTCTTGCATTAGACATATTGCCCCTGCAGATGGGCATCAGTTTTGTAAGTGGATCCCTTGATTACTTATTCTGAATAATAAATTATTCTGAAACTCAAATCCTGCCTAATTCCATTTTCATTTCCTCCGATCCTTGTATTTGCAACATTTTCCCTTTTTACTTTTTTTTAAAGTGAATTCTTTGATATCTTGGTTGCTCAGCCATTCCTTTATCTCTTTTATTAAACTATCTTCTAATGACCATATTTACGGACAAAATATTATACTACGTCCATGTTTTTTTTTCTTTGATACTTCACGCAAGTGTCACAGAGAACCTTATTCAGAATCAGAATAGAGCTGGAAGGGACCTTTGAGGTCTTCTAGTCCAGCCCCCTGCTCAAGTGATCCTATACCATTTCAGACAAGTGACTGTCCAGTCTCTTCTTAAAACTTTCCAGTGATGAAGTACCCACAACATCTGAAGTCACGCTGTTCCACTGGTTAATTGTCCTCACTGTTAGGAAGTTTCTCCTTAATTCCAGGTTCCTTCTCTCCTTGATTAGTTTCCATCCATTCTTGTCCTGCCCTCTTGTGCATTTGAAAATAAATTTACCCCACCTCTTTGTGGCAGCCTCTCAAATACTGGAATACTGCTATCATGTTCCCCCTAGTCTTTCTTTTCTCGAGACTAGCTAAACCCAAATCCTGCAACTGTTCTTCATATGTTTTAGTCTCCATGCCTTTAATCATCTTAGTTGCTCTTCTTTGCACTTTTTCCAAAGTCTCAACATCTTTTTTGTAATATGGTGACCAATACTAGATGCAGTATTCCAGGTGTGGTCTTACTAAGGATTTGTGAAGTGTCCCAAAGGTGCTTTTTCAAGAGGCAACTGGACTTTCTGGTTTTTCTTTCAAGACGTTTCGCTTCTCATCCAATAAGCTTCTTCAGCTCTGGATTTATAAAGTGATACTAATACTTTACATGATTTTGATTCTATGCCTCTGTTTATATAGCTGAGGATTGTATTAGCTTTTTTGGCTACTGCTGCATACTGCCGACTCATGTTTAAGTGAACATTCACTCCAAGGTACCTCTCACTGTTACTGTTTTTGAGCCAGGTTTCGCCTAATCTGTACTTGTACTTTTGGTTTTTCCTGCCCGGGTGTGAAACTTGCTTTTCTCCACATTAAATTTCATTTTGTTGGATAGGGCCCATTGTTCAAGTCTGTCAAGTTCTTTTTGGATCCCAAGCTTGTCTTCTAGGGTGTTGGTTATTCCTACCACCTTAGTGTCACCTTAGTGCAAATTTGAAGAGTTCCCCTTCTATTCCCTCATCTAAGTCATTTATGAAGATATTGAAGAGTACTGGGCTGAAGACAGGACCTTGTGGTATTCCACTGCTTACTTCCCTCCATGTAGATGGCATCCTTAATGGTAAGGATGACTTGTTGAGTACGGTTTGTCAGCCCGTTACAAATCCATCTGGTAGAGATCGGAGGTGGGTTCCTCCCGGACCGGATCACCCGAACTGGTAGCGACCTGCTGGTGACATCATCACAGTGATGTCACGGATCCGGTTTGGTAGGTGCCAGTCTGTGGGCGCCGCCATCTTTTTTTTGAATTTTTTTGAATTTTTTTTTTGGGGGGGGGATTTTTTTCCGGGTTTTTTTTTCTTCTGCGCATGCGCAGAAGCCGAGTTTCTGGCACTGCACATGCATCATCATCTTGTTTTCAGGATTTTTTTGGGGGAATTTTTTTCTGATTTTTCCACAAGGCGCAGCCACACAGTGCAAGAGGAAATGAACCGGCAGCGAGGTAAGTTAGAACTCACCCCTGGTAGAGATACTGTCTATCCTACGTGATAGACACACATATCCCACATGTTATCCCACATGTCCATCCCTCCTGATGCGACAAGATAGTTTCTAACTGTTCCCCCCATTGACCTCTCTTCCATTCAAGGCCTCCCTTTGTCCAGCATTTTCTCCATTCCTTGGCTACCATCAGCTTTATTTTTTTGCCAAAATTCTCATACCTCAGTAGGAAGGGAGAGGCCAAACAATGGAGGGACTCAGCAAGTGACAGAATATGGCTAATTTTCTCTGGGCTGGGAAGATAAGGAGGCTGAAGCTTTTTTGTTAATAGTGTGCTAATTAAAATTGGAGGTTAATGAGAAACCCAGTGGCCAAATATTAAGCAGCTAGCTAGAAGGAAATGAGCCTAAACAATATTTGTTGATCCTGTGCTAGATAATTCAAATAAAAAAGAAAAATTCTTAACCATCTATGTGAATTTAATCTTTTTCTCAGCTGAGAGGGAGAAAGCAATGAGAAATGGGGGCAGCTTGAAGGAATAATTTACTTTGTACATTGGCCCATGGTAGAAAAGAACAGCAATAGAAAAAAAATAAGACTTGGGCCACAAGAAAAAAGGCAGATAAGAGAATAACAGAATATCAGAGTTGGAAGGAACATTGGTGGTCTTCAAAACCAACCATCTGCTCAAGCAAGAGACCCTATACCAATCTACACAAATGGCTACCCAATCTCTTCTTTAAAAACCTCCAGTAATGGAGCACCCACAACTTCTAGAGGCAAGCCGTTCCACTGATTAATGGTTGTCACTTTCATGAAAATTCTCCTTAGTTCTAAGTTGGATGGATTTCTTCTTGATAACTTTCCATCTGTTAATTCTTATCCTGCCCTCTGGTACTTTGAAAAATTGGTTGACCCCCCTCTTCTCCTTGACAGTCCTTCAAATATTGGAGGACTTCTATCATGTCACCCCCTATCCTAATTGATACTCTCCTAACCAAGTTGAAAACTGAAATAGAATCTTATTCTTGAACAAAGAGAGAAAAATATTCAGATTCCTTCCATCATAAACCAAGAAGTCTTTTCAAACAATGTCTGACGTTCCTACTAAACTCTTCTTTTCCTTTCCTTCCCAGCTTCACTCTTTCCTTCAAAGTTCTCAGTTTCATAATCATTCCATAGATGGAGTATATTTGGATGAGAAAGGAGATTTGACAGCTGACCTGGACATTGTGAACTGGGTTCTTTTCCTCAACAAATCTTTCAAGAGACTGAAATCTGGGAGTCTAGAAAAACTGACATCCAAGGATTTGAAAGTTACCATTGACCAGAAGAGTATCGTACAGGTGGAAATACTAAACAACATGAGACTAATATTTATTAGCCAAAACAAAGAATCCACCCAACATTTCCTGGATAAATTTAATATCTAAATTTAAAATTAATGTCTAAATTTGTTGTAGGTATGAAACATTTCAAGGGAAGAGAAAGAGAGAAGGAATATCCTATTCAATCTGATGAACCTCATATTTTGTTAAGGAATTTATTTTGTTAAGGAATGTCCCGATTAAAGTCAGCTATTTTCTTTGCATCTTAATCTCTTGTTGCATCCCACAAAGTTATATCTGGTGGATTAGTTATTAAAGTCCATAAACCTTCCTTTCGCAGAAGCAGGCTACATTTTGTAGACCAGGAAACATAATTTGTTCCATCCAGCCGGGTTATCATGGATAAACACGTTGACTGTCCATGTGCCATTGTTAGTGTAATACAACCTTAACTGTCTGAATATAAAAACTGAATATTCACACTACTCAAAAACTTACTAGCAACATACCACTGGGCCCATAACCAATGTTAAGGAATTGTGCAGAGTAACCTCTGGGCCCTGAAGGCTTGCACAGTGAACCGTAATGTTTCAGTAGATATAAGTAATGATTCAGTCAATAAACAGATACTGTACGTTAAAGTGTATAATAATAGTTTACTCAAAGAAATAGCACAGCCCAAATAACAGTCTGAATCATACATGTTCAGTCAGTCAGTGTTTAGAATTACAGCAGTCTCCTTACCAGCCTTTCTTTGTCTTAATCAGCAAACAAAGATTTCAGCTTTCAAGCAATTCTATATTATCACAGATAGCTACGCTACACACAGAGCTTACTCTCAGACACGAAGTCAATTAAGCAATGGATCAGCAGAAGAGAGAGAGCACTAACCATGTTCTCTAGCTCCCTCTTATGGCCGTTACTGCCAGTCAGAATGCAACAATGCATTTAAAGCTATATTACATATATACATTTAAACATTGATTTGTGGCTTGTTTATATTAACCAACCCAACCGTTTGGACAGAGTCCTAACATATTTCCTATTGGCATCTTATTAGTAAAACCGAAATCTTGAACTGGAGATACCCAAACTGTTCTTGCTTTGCTGTGTTTCTAAAACTAAGTTCATTTTTGGGCATTTTTTTTCTTTCCCTTCAGACCCTTCCTCCTTCCAGGTGTGTTGAAAGATGTCGTCCTGGATTCATGAAGGTGCCTCAGGAAGGGAGGCCCATCTGCTGGTACAACTGTTGTCCTTGTGCAGAAGGAACCATCTCCACCATAGAAGGTTGGTGACACTGTAAAAAAGGGAGAGATTTTTGGAAACAGTGCAGACTGTGACATTTTTTAAAACATGGAGTCTAGACATTTTTAAGTCTGGCTTTAAAAAACTATACATAGAAAGAATTGAATACTTCATTTAGCCAAGCATAATTAGACACACAAGGAATTTTTTTCCAGTACAGTTGCACTGAGTGTACTTGTAAAGCAACAGAGAAAATAGCAATAATACCAACCAAAGGGGAAATAAAGATGACAATAAAAAGGATAAATAATAATACTGACATAGTCAAAGGTTTAATATATGTACACATTAGACAGAACTGCCAGAATTAGGTGTTCAGCAGAGAAATGGCATGAGGGATAAAAACTGCCCCTATGTCTAGTTTTCTTGGCATACAATACCCTATAGTGCTGTCCAGAGGGAAGGGGTTGAAACAGTTTGTGTCCATGATGTCAGGGGTCTGAAGATATCTTCTTAGCCATCCTCCATGCAATATATACACATACTGTACATATGCAGCCAGCGTACACGTCAAGACCAGCAGCTAAGTTTATTAGAGAAATATCTTCCTTCTGAAAAAAAATCAGAGCTGCAAAGGGCCGCTGCAGCCTTGAGTATAATCTCTTATTCCTTCTTGTGCCAGAGCTAGTCTAGTATAGAGGGTCCCAATGTCCATCTGTCCAGGAGTCATTGGGGAAGGGCTCTAGAGTACTTTTGATGTTGACTTTGAAATGTGGTTCTTTCAATATGGGATGCAAAGGATCAGGGATGGGTTCTAACTTACCTCACTGCTGGTTCGCTTCCTCCCACGCTGCAGTGCAAAAAAATAAAAAAAAATTCAAAAAAAAAAAAGCCAAAAACAAGATGGCGACGCATGTGCAGTGCCAGAAACTCAGCTTCTGCGCATGCACAGAAGAAATTTTAAAAAAAATAAAAATAAAAAAAAATCCAAAAAAAAGATGGCGGCGCCCATGGACCGGCACCAACCGAACCGGATCCATGATGTCATTGTGACATCACCAGTGGGTCACTACCAGTTCGGGCGAACCGGTCCGAACCGGGAGGAACCCACCTGTATACAAGGATACAACCTCTAAAAACTGCTCATCCTGAGAATGCATGACAGAGATTTTCTTTTATTTTTAGTACTTGATCTTCTTTGTTTTCACTGCTTAAAATTCCTAACCAATGCTGCATACTAGCTATCCCCATGCACATTCATCCACATCATCACTTATTTCACTCCAACTATGCATCTGATGGAAGAACATGCCTTATGTTTCTTGTTAATGTTAATCTTGTCCTTTTCAGATGCTGAAAAATGCACCAAATGTCCAGCTGATCAGCATCCAAACCTCAACAAAGACAAGTGTATCCCTAAGATTGTAACATTCCTATCCTATCAAGAAGATTTAGGGATCATCCTAGCTTCTCTTGCCTTGTTCCTGTCTTTGGTAACAGGATTAGTCTTGGGAATCTTCATTAAATTCCAAGAAACTCCCATAGTCAAAGCCAACAATCGGGATCTCTCCTACATCCTCCTCACCTCCCTCCTGCTCTCCTTCTTGACCTCCTTCCTATTCATTGGTCAGCCAAGGAGAGCCACTTGCCTGTTGCAACAAGCAGCATTCAGCAACATCTTCTCAATTGCCACTTCTACCATCTTGTCCAAAACAGTCACAGTGGTGATCGCATTTTTGGCCACAAAACCAGGGAATAAAGTACAGAGGTTGCTGGGGAAGAGCCTGGCTAATTCTATCATATTTTCGTGTTCTAGTGTCCAAGTTGCTCTCTGCAGCATCTGGTTGGGCACTTGTCCCCCATTCTTTGAGTCGGACATGTACTCACAATCTGCAGAGATCATCTTGCAATGTAATGAAGGCTCTGTTGTCATGTTCTACCTTGCCCTTGGCTACATGGCCTTCCTGGCTCTCATCTGCTTCACGGTGGCTTTCCTGGCCAGGAATCTACCTGGGGCCTTCAATGAAGCCAAACTCATCACCTTCAGCATGCTGGTCTTCTGCAGCATCTGGATATCCTTTGTCCCCACCTATCTCAGCACCAAGGGGAAGTATATGGTGGCCGTGCAGGTCTTCTCCATCTTGGCTTCCAGTGCTGGCCTGCTGTGCTGCATCTTCATCCCCAAGTGCTACATTATTTTTTTAAGACCTGATCTGAATACAAAAGAACATTTGATGTCAAAGTAAAATAAAAATTAGCTTTTGGTATGTTTTTCCCCAAAAGGTTATGATTATTAATTGCTACACTGATCTTCCTTAAAAAGCATATAATCACACAGAAACCACAGTAATGTAATGATTACTACAGTATTCATATATTGAAATAATCTTCCATGGGATTTTTCTAATTGTTTATCCATCAATCCCCAGATAAAACATTCTGGCTTCAATTGAATATTTATCTTTAAAATCCTCTGTATCAATGTTTGTATTTGAGTCCAAATTTGTAACCTTTTTTTACTTGTCCACTATGCAAATTATAATGTCTCTCCATGTTCTTTACATTTCAAACTCTACAAAGTTCCCCCCAAAAAAGCACCTACATAATCTCTGGGAGTGTTTTATTTGAGCTGGTTTGAGAACTAACACTAGGACCACCCCAGACAATCTTTCTTTCCTTGTGTTGCCACTGTCTCATCCCCACCAAGATTCCTGAGAAATCCAAAGATTTAATTGTTGAATTGGAATTCCTAATTCCCCCGTCCCTATCCCTCAGCTCCAGTGTGGCAACATTGAAGCCTCACAATGGCCTTGGTCAGGTCAGCTTCAGGGTAGACAGTTAGCATATGTTTGTGTGCTTGTGTGTGTTTGTGTTTAGGGGGAAAGGGGAGGGAAAGCAGGACATTGGCATGGTTGACAAAATTGAGAAACTTGCATTGAAACATCACCCTTTCCCATTCTTTCACCAGAGAATAAAAATGACTCTCATTTTCCTCATACATTAAGTATTCACTCATTTTCTTTCTTTATTAGATTTATATCCCAAATTTCTCCAGGAGCCCAAGATAGTGGACATCATCCTCATTCCTCTTTTCCCTCCATCCAATCACTGTTTGAGGTAAAGAATTGAGTAAGTGTGATGACATTGCCTACAGCTCTTCCAAGGTGGACTTGGACTTTGGTCCAGCTTTGTGAAGCACCAGAGAAATAGTCAACTCTGCTGGGACTTGTTCTGACCCGGCTCCCAAACACGACATGCCCTTTTTATTTAATGAAACATTCCCTTTATTAGGAGCTCCAGTAGCTGCTCTCTCACAGCAGGCTACAAAGTCTCTAAGTCCTGTGGAAAGTGATGCTCACTCCCTTTCCCCCTGAAATGGCCCCAACACACCAGGAGTCTCTCTCTCTCTCTCTCTCTCTCTCTCTCTCTCTCTCTCCACACTTTCAAAGGAAGTCCTGGAAGGTACACTCGCTTTCTTCCAGCAGCAGACACACACACACACACACATGCTCAGAAGGCACTGCAGATTCCAAGAAGAATTCTGATAAATTTCAGACAGGATTCAGAAGTGCAGGCTATCAGTGGCTGACCAGCAGGGAGATGAATAGTTGTCTGCCACACCTATTCATCTCCGCCCCCTGCCTTTTATCCAGTAGTGGGTTCTAAAACCCTTTACTACTGGTTTGTGCACGCGCTCGTGTGCACGCACGCTGCTTCTGCGCATGTGCAGAAGCATCCCAGGTGGGTGGGCAGAGCCTCCTGCCGCTACCGGTTCTAAGAACTGGGCCGAACCGGGAGCAACCCACCACTGCTTTTATCCCCAGAGCTAGGGTGGGGCTTTGCTAGCAGTGGTGGCTCTTCCGTCCCAAGGACCAGCCCATAGGTTGCTGCTGTTCTTCTCTTCTCTGCCTTCTGAGCATCCATGAATCAGGCACTGGACCCAGCTGTTCCTCCTCTTCTTCATCAGCCACCTCCAGACCTGGAGGCTGTTGACTCTCCATCTGAGGGCTGATGGATGGCCCAGGCTCCACCTCTGTCTCTATCTCTGACAGCTCCCTTCCCTCTTCCCCCTCGGAGCTCTCAGATTGCCTTGATGCTTCCCCTGACTCCCATAACACCTCCTCATCTGATTTGGCTGCTGGAAGGGCCGGCGGCCGACAGGCCACAACAGAACTCCTCCAAAAACAATTATTCCCCTTTCCCTCAATCCTCTCTTTATAAGACTAATTAGTCACTCTTTCAATTATTATCATGCCAGTGTCAATAGGCAACCCTAAAGAGAAGGGAGGAAGGCAGAAGGACACCCCCCCCCCCGCTATGGTACTCATAGCTGAGCTTTTCCAATGAGCTAAAGAGACACAGAGGCCTTGACATAGGTCTTGGTCAGTTGCTGACTAAGAATATCAACCTGTGCTCTGTTCCTGACATTTCTCCATAGGCAGAGTAAGATGATAATTTACTAAAGGGGGCAGGCAAAACAGACACATGATAGAAACTGAGAAGTGCTCAGAGGTTTTGGAATCATGTGTGAGTGGACTGGCCTTAATTCCTCCAGCAGAGGGGTGACTTATCCAGCAATTTCAGTAGATGGACACCAGTCGAAATAGTGTGATTTCAAAATAGTCATTGTTGCAAAAAGGATCCAACTACTGAGATGACCTCCCGGCTTGCAATGGTTCTACTCCATCCCACTCCAGAGTCAAAGGACATTCGGTAAATTGGACATAGTAGACGCACCCCTTGATAAACAGCTGAGTATTTTGGAAGCGTTCTGGGAGTTTCAAAATGAGTGGCAAAGGAAAGAAATGTTCGATAAAATTGTAGCTCAAGCCACAGCACCAGATCCTAGTGAATGGCCATCAATTGATTTAACCGCTAGCGATGATTGGACAGTATATGTAGGAATAACATCATCTGCTACAAACTGGAAGTCCATGAAGTTAGCTTTAGAATCAAACATAGTTGGGCTTTTCAAAATAGGTTTCCCTGGTATCTGCAATGGCACTGAAACCTCCCGGTGTTTTCATGGAGTGTTACAGATTAATAGAGTTGGAAGGGACCTTGTAGGTCATTTAGTCCAACCCCCCGCTCAAGCAGGAGTCCCTATACCATGTGGAAGATGGTCTTTGGGCTTTGTTTGCCAGTTCTTGCCCTCAGTTTAGTAGCCCAACAAAACTTAAGCCATTTCCCAAAAATATGTCTTGGCAGGGTAGTTTGCTGCCATATGTCCCTGATCATCACAATACAAGCAAAGCCCCATGTCTGCCTTAGTGCCTTCTCAGCATCTGTCAAACTAGGCCATGCACCCCCAATCTGCCTGGGTTCCTCAATGGAAGTTTTTTTTCCCCCAGTACTAAACATTGGCTGATATGACAACAGGTTTGGTACTATGGACTCTGGCCTGTAGGTGCCAATCTGTCTTCAAGCACAACTGAATTAATTCTTGCACTGCTCCTGGACATTCAGTTTCTGCTGACTTGTGAAAAATCTCATCTGCCAACCCTTCCTGAAATTGGTCATTCAGGGCAACTTCATTCTGCAAAGTGTGTTTTTGAAAGAGGAGCATGGAAAGGAGTCATGTAAAGTTGGAGCAAGGCTCAAGAGCAGGGTCAGGGTTGTCAGCCAGTCCAAGGGTCTAAGGTTCAAGAGTAAAATTCATGCACAGGGATCACACCTGAGCTAAATGTTCTTTCCATCAAAGAGAAAAGAAGGAGATTTTATACACACACACACACACACACGGTGACTCAGTGGCTAAGATGCTGAGCTTGTCAATCGAAAGTTCAGCGGTTCAAATCCCTAGTGCCACATAACGGGGTGAGCTCCTGTTACTTGCCCCAGCTTCTGCCAACCTAGAGTTCAAAAGCATGTAAAAATGCAAGTAGAAAAATAGGGACCACCTTTGGTGGGAAGGTAACAGTGTTCCGTGCACCTTTGGTGTTTAGTCATGCCGGCCACATGACCACGGATACGTCTTCGGACAGTGCTGGCTCTTCGGCTTTGAAACGGAGATGAGCACCGCCCCCTAGAGTCGGGAACAACTAGCACATATGTGTGAGGGGAACCTTTACATACACACACACACACACACACACACACACACACATGCACACATGCACACACACACACACCAGGGGTGCGTTCTAACTTACCTCACTGCCAGTTTGCTTCCTCCCGCGCCGCATGGCCATGCCTCATCGGCGCACACGCGCATGCGCAGTGCCAAAAAATAAAAAAAATTCCCCCCAAAAAGCCAAAAACAAGATGGCGACACATGTGCAGTGCCGGAAACTCGGCTTCTGTGCATGCACAGAAGAAATTTAAAAAAAAAATCCAAAAAAAGAGATGGCGGCGCCCACGGACCGGTACCGACTGAACCGGATCCATGACATCACCGTGACATCACCAGCGGGTCACTACCGGTTCCGGGGAGGAACCCACCTCTGACACACACAGATATAGATAGATAGATAGATAGATAGATAGATAGATAGATAGATAGATAGATAGATAGATAGATAGATAGATAGATAGATAGATAGAGATAGAGACAGAGAGAGAGAGAGAGAGAGAGAGAGAGAGATAGAGAGAGAGATAGT
>QLTV01003696.1:96447-114403 GCA_003457575.1 Thermophis baileyi | reverse complement strand
GAAGCTGTGGGGGTTTTCTGTGTGTTTTGGCAGAGAGAGAGAGGGAGAGAGAGAGAGAGAGAGAGAGAGAGAGAGAGAGAGAGAGAGAGATTTAACAGAACCTCCCTTCTACTCTCCTTTCTCCTGGGCCATGATAAGTCAACACTTCAAGAGTCAAAGGAAAAAAAAACATAGGGGACAAAGGGAAACTTTGTCTTGTCCCTTTCTGAATATTGTGTAGTTTAGTTAGATCACCATTAACCATAATTTGAGTCTTCTGAGACGTACTGTATATATTGACTTAATTCCTTGAATTAAATTTTTGTGAAAGTCACTATCTTCTAGACCTTAAGAGAAAAAGTCAGTATAAATTATCAGAAGCTTTCTCTGCATCTAAGAAGATTAACACAGCTTGTTTTTCATTGCATTGTGTGTAAATATTCTATTACATTGAATACAATTCTTGCATTGTCTTTTGTCTTTTATGTAACAATAGGCATTGGTCTTCATGAATAAACTCTTAAAAATATTTTTATCTCTCAGCCAAAATTAATGTAAACAATTTATAATGACTGAAATCTGTTATATGGACTAAATGAAGGATGAATGCATGATGCTCCTATAGAGAATCCACCTACTACTGGAAAGATCTCTAATTTCTTTAGGCCATCTGAGATCAACCAGGATCTCCAACTTTTCTCAACCTCTACCTGGTGTCAGGGTTCCAAGTGATACACTCATAGCAAACAGAACTCCAAGGCAGGTAGATTCCTCAAAGAACAATTTATTTGGATATATCATATTGGCACAGACTGGGGAAAACCGACTCTAAAAGTTCCCACGGTTTTCACTTAATTAAAAGTAAAAGGTTTCTCCCTTTTCCCAAACAATCAGTCACATGGTCCAATCAAGGTGCTGTTTGGTTGCTTGGTAACTTCACTCCTCCTCTCTTCAGCCACCTGTGGGAATGTCCTTGGTTCCCAGGAGAAACTATCTTGTTTTGGTTACAATACCCCAGCTATCTCTACTCCCCCGCCCCTATCCCTCATCTCCATTGTGGCAACGCTGAAGCCTCAAAGATGGCCTCAGTCAGGTCAGCTTCAGAGTTGACACCTGGGTTGCAATCTCAATAACAATCTCAATGATGTTCAGGCACTTTCCGCTTCTATTATACAATTGGTAGATAAAGCATTTCCCTTTTCTTACCACAAATGCCAATTTTTTTAGCATATCAACAAACTTCCTATTGCACAAGTGTCCTGTTTCAAAAAACAGGATGTGGCATCTCAGGCCTCAGTAGACTAAGGGCATAAGACAGATATGCTGCCTTGAGAATTCAAAAAAGCTTAGTGGACATTTTGGAATTTTAATATTTGGGTCATTATCTTCCAAAACCCTTTAATTATTTCAAGCAAAATCACCGGTTCTCTTAAGTTTGGAGCTTGGATCATCTTCTCAGTGTGGAATGATGCAAACTATTGCGACTTAAAATTCCTCTGTTTCAAATTTCCACATTTCTTCTGGTTGTAAGTTGCTCCTTTGTATTCAGGTCTGGTCTCAGGATGATAATGTAGCACTTTGGGATGAAGATGCAGCCCAGCAGCCCAGCATTGGAGGACAAGATGGAGAAGACCTGCACAGCCACCATGTATTTCCCTTTGGTGCTCAGGTAGGTGGGCACAAAAGTTACCCAGACACTGCAGAAGACCAGCATGCTGAAGGTGATCAGCTTGGCTTCATTGAAGGCCCCAGGAAGATTCCTGGCCAGGAAAGCCACTGTGAAGCAGATGGAAGCCAGGAAGCCCATGTAGCTGAGGGTGATGTAGAACATTACAACAGCGCCTTCATTGCACTGAAGGATGACCTCTCCAGGCTGGGAGTAGAGGTCAGAGTCAGGGAATGGGGGAAAAAACCCCAGCCAGATGGAGCAGATGATAACTTGGACAGCAGAACAAGAAAGGATGATGGAGTTGGCCAAGTTCTTCCCCAGCCATCTCTTCACTCGGTTTCCTGGTTTTGTTGCTAGGAAAGCCAACACCACTGTGATTGTTTTGGCCAAAAGAGAAGAAATGGCAATTGAGAAGACAATGCTGAACACTGCTTGTCGGAGAAGGCAGGTGGCTTTCCTTCGTTGACCAATGAAGAGTAAAGGAGACAAGAAGCAAAGTAGGAGGGAGACCAGGAGGATATAAGAGAGATCCCGGTTGTTGGCCTTAACAATGGGAGTTTCTCGGTATTTAATGAATATAATTAAAATAAAGGCTGTGGTTAAGAACAAGAATAGGGCACAAGACACTAGGATGATGCCCAGATTTTCTTCATAAGACAGGAAGATTATAATTTTGGGGATACATTGGACTCGTTCCTCATTTGGATATTGCTCAGGTGGACACTTGGTGCATTTTTCTGTATCTGAGAATACCAAAAGATTTTTTCTTTTTAACAATCTCTCCATTCACATTTTAAGAAGTAGCTTCTTGGGACAACATTTGGCACCAGAAATATTTTCCTAAATGCATGTTTTAATATCTCATCAGAATACAGTTAATAATACCACTTTCTAATATACAAATATATAGCTAAGATCTATGGAATTTGGGCAAATCTTAGGAACTGAAAGATTTCATGTTTAACATGCAGAACCTCCATAGGAACTTACAGGATTAGAGTTTAAGAATGAATCAGTTAATTTTTCTAGATACACTTCCTGAATCCTGCAGGATGGCCACTCTTAATATACTGAAATAAGAAGATAGCAATAGCACTTACTTATATACTGCTTCACAGTGCTTTACAGCCTTCTCTAAGCAGTTTACAGAATCAGTGTATTGCCCCCAACAATCTGGGTCCTCATTTTACCCACCTCGGAAGGATGGAAGTCTGAGTCAACCTTGAACCTGGTGAGATTCGATCTGCCAAATTGCAGGCAGCCGGCAGTCAGCAGAAGTAGCCTGCAGTACTGCACTCTAACCACTGCGCCACTGCGG
Organism: Thermophis baileyi; assembly: GCA_003457575.1. Lineage (NCBI taxonomy): Eukaryota > Metazoa > Chordata > Lepidosauria > Squamata > Dipsadidae > Thermophis > Thermophis baileyi. The sequence continues at coordinate 111,437 of QLTV01003696.1, read as the reverse complement.
CTCTTATATATCTATCTTGTGAAATCCAACAACCTAGCAGAGAAAGCTACTCCTGCAAATAATCTGGAATGGCTAATGGAAGCATTGGTAATATGGATGGAATGAGGTCTCCCCATAACTTAATTCAACACCAAATTGTGGATCAGTGATACATTCCCTTGAACCCATAATGAATATATTGCAATAATCCTTCCAACAATTATCCTAACATAATTTCTCAAGTTTCAAAAATATCTGATGTTTCCAGAAGTCAAAATATAGAAAGAAAATATAACTGGATGACAAACTGCACTCAGTGTGTAGTACTTAATATTCCAATATTTGCCACAAAGAAGAGGGGGTCAACCTATTTTCCAAAGCACGCAAAGGCAAGACAAGAAACGATGGTTGGAAACTACTAAAGGAAAGAAATAACCTAGAACTAAGAAGAAATTTCCTAACAGTGAGAACAATTAACCAGTGGAACGGCTTGCCTTCAGAAGTTGTGGGTACTCCATCACTGGAGACCTTTAAAAAGAGACTGGACAGCCACTTGTCTGGAATGGTATAGGGCCGTGATGGCGAACCTATGGCACGAGTGCCACAGGTGGCACGCAGAGCCCTCTCTGCGGGCATGCAAGCCGTCGCCCAGCTCAGCTCCACTGTGCATGCGCGTGCACCTCATGCCAGCCAACTGATTTTGGGGTATCTGCTGCACATGTGCAGAGGGCGGGGCACATCCCCAGGCTCTGGAGGCTTTCCTCGAGCCTACTGGAGGGTGAAAACGGCCTCCCCCGGGCTCCAGAGGCCCTCTGGAGGGAGTGGGGGGAGCACGGGGGTTGCATGTGCATGTGCGGGGAGGGGAGCACGGGGGGTCATATGCGCTTGTGCAGGGGTGGCGGGGAGGACAGGGGCCACGCATGCATGGGGGGCGGGGGTCACATGGGAGGTCACGCACACATGCACGGGGCAGAGCGCGTGGTGTGTGTGTCATGCGCGCATTGCATTATGGGTGCCGGCACATGCGCATACGCTTTTGGCACATGACAAGAAAAAGGTTAGCCATCACCAGTATAGGGTCTCCTATTTGAGCAGGGGTTTGGACTAGAAGACCTCCAAGTCCCTTCCAACTCTGTTATTCTGTTCTGTTCAGCAGATAAACACAAATTTTAAAAACTGGCAATAGTAAAGCTTGCCCAATCTGCCAAACCCTACTATCTCTAACTAGCTCATAGTAGTTAGAAGTTGAACAAGAAAACAGTTCAGCTTCGGTCTGTCTTTTAACCTGCACTTTCATGAAAATGCTGCAGAAGAATCCAGTTCCATAAGGCCTGCCCTTTTCTTTTCTCTGGTGCCACCCACCTTCCTGAGTGGAGATGGTCCCCTCTGGACAAGGAACACAGTCATAGCAGCAAACTGGCTCCCCTTCTCGCTTCCGCTTGACAAATCCAGGATGACAATTTTTCACACACTGGGACTGAGGCAGAGACTAAGCAGAAAAACCAGAAATGCCAAAGAAATTATGTTAGCACTTACCATCCATGAAAAATAAAGGTAAAAATGAATATTAGCCAAAGACACGCAGTTCTTCAGTTAGATAAGATTGAACTCTCTAATTATTTCCAAATAGTTGCAGGAGATACAACTACTGACAGGTTCTTCATTTAGTTCATCCCTTTTGCTTTTGGAATATCTCATTGAAATAAAGGACTTTTCTACTTAATAAAGTTAGGAGGGTTGGAATTAAGAAGAGATTTAAGTATTAAGTGACAACCAGTGGTTTCTTACTCATGGCTGTATTAAAATTTATTCCTCCATTCTTTATATATCCATGTATTCGGGTTAAATTTGGTAGAATCAAATTTATTCTAAAAGATTTACTAAAGTTTTATTTTATTAGATTTATGAAAAGAGAATCAAACTGAGATGAAGAAAGACGCTTATTAATATGCAAAGGTTTCTTTAAGACTACTTAAAACATTGTAAAGCTGCTCCCCTCTAAAAGTGGTCTAAAATACTCTCCCGGTTAAGATACATAGGAAAAGGTTCTTACAATTAGAGGTGTAAACCTTAAAACAGAGGGTCTTTGTTTATTAGCATAGTTTACTTTAATTTATATGGCTGCCCTCTTAGTTGTATGAGACTAAAACCAAGTGCCTAGTGTCTAAAGTGTAGTTAGATGACATAGAAATAAGGTCATGAGAACATGTCCCTCAAAATGTCAAGCATCCTTTGCCGTAGGAGATGAACATGAATATGAGCCCTTTGTTGGAAAAAGTTATTTCTAAGGCCCAACTAGATATCCAAGACAAGGTCCTTTCTGTTGAAGAACTACAGTGAGGTGACACCAATTGGCATGGAAAGACAGATTCACATTTATTATTAGGTAAATTTGGAGGGACGCAGTGGCTCAGTGGCTAAGATGCTGAGCTTGTCAATCAGAAAGGTCGGCAGTTTGGCGGTTCGAATCCCTAGCGCCGCGTAACGGAGTGAGCTCCCGTTACTTGTCCCAGCTTCTGCCAACCTAGCAGTTCAAAAGCATATAAAAATGCAAGTAGAAAAATAGGGACCACCTTTGGTGGGAAGGTAACAGCGTTCCGTGTGCCTTTGGCATTTAGTCATGCTGGCCACATGACCATGGAGACATCTTCGGACAGCACTGGCTCTTTGGCTTTGAAATGGAGATGAGCACCGCCCCCTAGAGTCGGGAACGACTAACACATTTGTGTGAGGGGAACCTTTACCTTTACTTAAATTTGGAGCCTCATTTCTGCTCAACAAGACTTAATGTAGGAAGCAATCATAATAAACAATATCATTCAAAGGTTTTCAGATGAAATGCCCTCTTACAAGCCAAAAGCCAAGTCTAAGTAACATTTCCTTTAAAATTGTCCATTGTTACTTCCAATATTAGGAAGGGCTTTTCTTTCAATCAAAGTCATGTTTCAGTGCTCCAGTTTTCTGGATCAGGGTATTATTTCACATCAGAGCAATCATTATGATTTCAGTGAACTGAGTGCCTTGAACTTTCTTTCCAATGACCAGAAGACCTATTGCTCTATACCACTGGAGTGAAAGGAAACCATGGATAATTATGGCCACATTTGGCCTGCTTAAAAACTTTACTGACTATGGACCTTCCTTTCCAAGGGACACTGTGCCCAGCCAAGACAATCTGAATCCCAAGGCATATTTGCCACAAGGACCTAGGAGGTATCTTGTTTCCACTTCATTTGATTCAGTCCAAACCCAAACTCGGGAACTCTTTAACATAATTGCCTTCTCCTTTGCTATTTTACAAGGAACAAACAAAATTGAATATATTGGTACCACAATCACCAGCCCTTGAGGCAGTGGTGGGTTGCTACTGGTTCGGACCAGTTCGCGCAAGCCGGTGGCAGAAATTTGGCCCCATTCGCTGAACCAGTAGTGATGGCCAGCTTGCCACATCCCCAAACCGGTTCCCCACTTGAAAGCGGCTGGCAAAGAACCCTCTGCGCATGTGCAAAGGCTTCTGCGCATGCACAGAGGTACAGTACCCGGAGCAAAGCGCGCACTTCTGACATGACGCGTGCACTTCTCAACCGGTAGGGAAGGTAAGAGAAACCCACCACTGCCTTGAGGGCCTCACTTATCAGTTTCATAGAAATACAGGTAGTCCTAACTTATGACCACAATTGGGCCCAAAATTTATGTTGCTAAGTGAGAAATTTGTTAAGTGAGTTTTGCCCCATTTTACAACTTTTTTCACCACATTTGTTATGTTTTTCAGTGCCATTGTAACTTTGAATGGTCACTAAATGAACTGTTGTAAGTCAAGGACTACTTGTACCAGATTGTATAGGATGCACAAAAAACCATGATCTGTGTCCCAAAAATTTGTCACCCAACATCCTATGTTGGACAGTGCAGAAACAGCTTTTAAACAATATTCTATATTTTAGCATGGAAAGGACATCTGCTTTTCAAGCAGTCTAAAAAAAAAAACCTGTGAGATTTCTACTCCCCACATTCAATTCTCAGTGAAGGTCAACTACCTTGTTGATTAGGCTAAGCCAACTTGAAATGGGTGCTCAGGCTTTGGATAGATAGAGAATAGACACCAATATTTCTCCCACCTTGTTGAGAAGCTTTAGCAATGACAGAGTATCTTTATTGACTGTAAATCTCTGCCTTTCAAAACTTCCCAGTTGCTCATCAACAGGATCCAACCAGGGAATAAACACCCAGTTTATGACATTCAGATCTGCTGTTATATCTCCATTTTGGCCTAAGTATAACTTCCGATGGGAAATATTGCAAAACTCATTCTTCTCCAGAAATGGGTGGAACTAGAACAGAAACATCCAGGAATTTTAAAAGCATAAAATTTAGGGTGTTTTTTTATATCTCAGGTGGTCTCTTCACTTTTGAAATTTTCGTCTACAGTTGTCAAAGTTGCAAATATAGTGAGTTGGGAGAACGAGTGTTACAGGGGTGGGTTCTAACTTACCTCGCCGCCGGTTCACTTCCTCCTGTGCCGCGTGGGTGCGTGTGTGTTGTGCGCCGTGCGGCCACGTGGCCATGCGGTCACGCACATGCACAGTGCCGAGAACCCAGCTTCTACGCATGCGCAGAACCAAAAAACAGCTTCTGCACGTGCGCAGAAGCCAAAAACAAAATGGCGCCACCTACAGTGCTGCCGAGAGACCCGGTTCGTGGGTGTAGCCAGCCGGCCATTGCTCCCGGTTCAGCGAGCAGGGGGAAAGTCCCACTAGCGTTTCTATAGATCAGGTCCAAACCGGGAGCAACGCACCTCTGGAGTGTTACCACTTTCTTCAAAAGTGAAAAAGGCTCAGATAAATTGGTCAATCATATAGTGACAAAAAATATGCATTGACAAAATATAATTGTCCAAATTTGCCTATGAAAGGAAAGATTTTAGAACACAACAGAAATAAATTGAACAAAGAAACAAACAGCGAGATTATTCATAAATGCTTTGGGGCGGGGAGGGGGGAGGAACTTTCAAGAAGAAAGTTGCCAGGCTAATCTTCTCCCAAATCGATCAGATGGGAAACATGACCACATGAGCTAATCTTACATTGTTGTAAAGAGTACGTTAAGAGACACTTACAAGTCTTGTAGTACAAATCTCCTACCAACACATTTGTATTTTTTCTCATACTATTTCTTAAAGGTTTACCAAAATGGTCTGGGGAAAAAATCTAAGTGGAATATAAGAGAGAGACTCGTGCAAAATTCTACACTTGGAAGAAGTAAAATGAAATGCAAGAAAGGAAGGATGAGGGATAGCAATATAAATAGCACTTAGACTTATATACCACTTCATAGTGCTTTTACAGCCCTCTCTAAGCAGTTTACAGAGTCAGCGTATTGCCCCTGACAATCTGGGCCCTCATTTTACACACCTTGGAAGGATGGAAGACTGAGTCAACCTTGAGCTGGTGAGATTTGAACAGCCGAACTGCAGCTAGCAGTCAGCTGAAGTAGCCTGCAGTACTGCACTCTAACCACTGTGCCACCTCGGCTCTTGGTAAGAATAATTGTGAGAATAAACTCAAAATAGTAGTTGATTGCAAGCTGAATGTGAGTCAGCAGTTGATGTGCATGAAAAAAAGGAAATACACCCATAAAAATCCCAGGAAGTGAATGAAAGACCCTCTACTCAAGTACTAGGTCCTTCAAACTGAGGAATGTAAAATTCTACAATACTCATAATATCCTACATACAGAAATTTATTTAAAAATGTATACATTGTTTTAAAATGAGCAGTTTTAACATCAATATACTGTGAGTCATAGTTCCCACTCTTTTTATCTTTCTTTCTTTCTTTCTTTCTTTCTTTCTTTCTTTCTTTCTTTCTTTCTTTCTTTCTTTCTTTCTTTCTTTCTTTCTTTCTTTCTTTCTTTCTTTCTTCATTCATCAGATTTGTTTGCCACACATCTCACCTTGAAATAACTCTAGCCATTATACATTAAAGCCAATAAAACATAAATAATAAATGTTTCTAATCACGATAAAAATTACAATTAAAAGCATGAGGAGGAAGGGAGCAAGCTGCACAGTGGAAGAGATGTGGATCTTCTCTTAAGCCATCATCCACTTCCAGTGTGACACACTCCTATGAGGGCTGCAAACCATCTGGCAAAACCAGGTCCTCAGGCCCTTAGGACACGTCTGAAAGGTGGATGCTGATCTCACCTCAGTGGGATGGATGTTACAAAGAGCAAGAGACATGGCAGAAAATGATTTTTCCTGAACCCCACCAGCCAAAATTCCAAGACTGATGGGGCCCACAGAATGCCCCTGTCAAGCCTGAATTTGATTGGGATGTGGGATTGTTTGCTTCCTGGGGCATTCTGACATGAATTCAGTTTGACACAGGTTGGAGCTGTGGGGGGGATGGCACCTCCAGTCAAAACATCATTCCTAGCTGATGAGTCAACCACATTCCAAGGTCTGGCTGACTGGATGAGGAGGAGAGTTGTCGCTGAGCAACCAGCTCACATCTTGGTTGGACAATGTGACAGTTGTTTTGGAAATCTGAGAAACTGAAACTTATATTGGAGTGAAAAGCCCTGGGAACTTTAATACTGGCTTTCCACCAGTAGTGCCAAGATGGTGTATCTAAATAAATTTGTTCTTTGAGGAAAAGTAATGCCTCGGAGTTCGATTTGTGAGGGGTACATTACTTGGAGCCTGACAGCCCCTTCTGATGGCATGGGTGAGCTGGGCCAGTCCCATTGGGGTGAGATGCTTCTTCAGACAACCTGGACCATGCCATGCAGGGCTTTAAAGGTGATAACTAACATCTTGAATTTCCCCCAGAAGCAAACCAGTAGCCAGTGCAGCTTGCAGAGTGGTGATGTAACTAGGGTCATACTAGGAACACCAAGAACTGCCTGCCCTGCTGCCTTCTGCACTAGTTGTAGCATCTGAATGCTTTTTAAGCCCCATGTAGAGTGCATTGCAATAGCCCAAGCAAGAGATGACTAGGGCTTGAGTAACTAGGGCTTGAGTGAATGAGCACAGTGACTCTTGATTCAGAAAAGTGTGCAACTGGCACACAACACAAAGTTGTGCAAAGTCAATCATAGCTGTGACTGCCACTTGCTCATTAAATAGGAGTTGAAAATTCAGGAGAACCTCAAAGTTGTGGACCAGATCAGGGGTGAAATCCAGCTGGTTCTGACAGGTTCTGGAGAACCGGTAGCAGAAATTTTGAGTAGTTCGGAGAACCAGCAAATACCACCTCTGGCTGGCCCCAGAGTGGGGTTGGAATGGAGATTTTGCAATATCCTTCCCCCAGGAGTGGGGAGGGAATGGGGAGTTTGCAGTATCCTTCCCCTGCCACACCCACCAAGCCATGCCCACCATGCCCACCAAGCCATGCCCACAGAACCGGTAGTAAAAAAAATTGGATTTCACCACTGGACCAGATCTTTCAGGGGTAGTACAACCCCATCTAGAACTAAAGATGTTAAATTTCCAGATCCTGAAGATCCATGCAGCAGAAGCCATTTGGTCTTGCCAGAGTTCAGCCAAAACTTCTTTTTCCCCATCCCCACAATATTATTCCCTGTGTGGTTAAATTAGTCAAACTGTTAGCCTTTTGTAGCACAAGGAGGTTGAGAAGGTTCCTCTCACTCTCCTTAGGAGTTTCATTGATCCCGGTAGGGACTCCATAGCAGGGGTGAAATCCAGCAGGTTCTGACAGGTTCTGGAGAACCAGTAGCGGAAATTTTGAGTAGTTCGGAGAACCGGTAGCGGAAATCTTGAGTAGTTTGGAGAACCGGCAAATACCACCTCTGGCTGGCCCCAGAGTGGGGTGGGAATGGAGATTTTGCAATATCCGTCCACCNTTGAGTAGTTCGGAGAACCGGCAAATACCACCTCTGGCTGGCCCCAGTGGGGTGGGAATGGAGATTTTGCAATATCCTTCCCCCAGGAGTGGGGAGGGAATGGAGATTTTGCAGTATCCTTCCCCCAGGAGTGGGGAGGGAATGGAGATTTTGCAGTATCCTTCCCCTGCCATGCCCACCAAGCCACGCCCACAGAACCAGTAGTAAAAAAAAATGGATTTCACCACTGCTCCATACCTGCCACGGCTGCAGTCTTGGCGTACCTAAACTCTCTTCACCCTTCTCACTTCTCTTCCTGGATCTGGAAGAATACGCAGCTTTCAAGGCATAAGCCAAAGTCTTAATAACACTGTGCAGATGGAGATGAAAAGGGATCCATACCTTCCTCCATTCCTCTCCAGGCTCCAGTGGTGCTCTTTGGGTGCATCTTTTCCGACCTTTCACAGAAGAAATGTGTTTTGAAAAAGAACAGTGGAAATACCGATCTTCCAATTGCACATAAAGTTTAGTGTCAAAAGGATCTTCTTTTGGCCTTGTTTTCTCCTGAAAAGCAAAGCTCCAAATACTATGGACATATTTGTAAAGGCTCTCCCGTCCCAATACCAAATGTTCGATGCTTTCTAATATCCAGACTTTCCCTTCAACAGGTCCAGGAACACCTTCAAATGTTAACTGCAAAGTATGAATTCTGTCCCAAACATTAACCGTTTCTATGTAGTTCACAAAGACATTGACTTGTCTCCACTTAAAGACGGCATCCCTGAGGGGTGCTGTATGTCCAGTCGCTGAGAATCGTTGTGATATAACCACACAAATTCCATTCCTGACGAGCATAGGAGTAAAAGTCCTCATGAAATTCTCTCCTTCTTCTGTGTCTGAAGTAAAGAGTCCAATCAAGGTCCATCTGAAATGGAGGAGCAGTTGGACAATTCCTGGGTACTGGATCCCTTTTTGGGGAAGAATCTGGTGGAAAAAAGGGAATTCAATTTTATCATTCAGAGCCTCTGAAACAATTCCATCACTGATCTGAAAAAGCAATGAAAAACACTATGATACAAGATATAAAGTACAGAACATTAACAAGACCATACATAAAAATAAAATAAAAAACAACTTATGTTAAAAAGGATAAGAATAAAGAATGCAAATCATATTTCTGTTACACTCAACCAGTTTACCATAATCACACACACACACACACATACACACGCGCACACTTTTTACTATAAGGATTACAATAGGTCCATTGTACAGTCCAGGATGCTTATCTCTCTCTCTCTTTTTTATACAATTGACATTGGAATATTAGATATGATATTTCTTCTATCTCTGGATAGAAGAAATAAATGCAACCATCTTTAGTATAAGGGATTTGGTTAAATCTTAGAAGATTTATAAAGGCAGCAAACCATTGTTTCCCTTGACTGTCATTTTTTTTTTTTTTTTTTTTTTGACAAGCAATTCAAGACAAAGCAATTTCCAATAGCGGATCAACTCTTTCTAAAGCCTGCTTGTTCTTTTGTAAAGACTGCTTTTTTCATCCAGCCACTCTCAAATCTGCACAAGAGGAAGCTAGCATATATTTGAGGCACAACATCTATTAGAATAATAGGTCAGCAATTGCAAGGTTCCTTTTTATTCCTTTTTCATAAATAGGAACTAGTATTGCCATCTTCCACCCAACTGAATATGGCAGATATTTCTTATATCTGTAAATAAACCTGTCAGTAGAGGGTGTTTACCAGGGGTGAAATCCAGCAGGTTCTGGAAAACCGGTAGCGGAAATTTTGCATAGTTCGGAAACCGGCAAATACCACCTCTGGCTGGCCCCAGAGTGGGGTGGAAATGGAGATTTTGCAATATCCTTCCCCCAGGAGTGGGGAGGGAATGGAGATTTTGCAATACCCTTCCCCTGCCATGCCCACCAAGCCACGCCCACCAAGCCACACCCACAGAACCGGTAGTAAAAAAAATTGGATTTCACCACTGGTATTTACCTACCTACCTACCTACCTACCTACATAAATATGTATGTAGGTATGTAGGTATATGTACATGTATATGTAGTATATATAATACATATAGAAATGGTTAGTGGATCAAGAAGAAGGGGCAAGCAAAGAACTTGCTGGCTTGATAACATCAAATCTGATGGAAAGTTGAACATAGAACAATTGAAAGAAGCTGTGCTTGACAGGGTGGCATGGAGAGAACACGCATATAAAGTCAGTAAGAGTTGGACATGACTAAATGGTTAAAAACAACACACGCACATACACACACAGAGAGAGGTATGTGTGTGTTGAATAGTTCAGCCAGTGGGAAATCCTCTTTGGGGCTCCATTTATTATCAAGTCTTCTATGATGAATTTGATCATGAATTCATTAGTGTGAAAGATAGCTGACATACTGTATGTTGACTAATGTGCTTGTAATTTTTTTTTAATAAAGTGGTTAATGTTCAGATCTCAATAAGTCCATAAGTTATATATGTTTTAGCAAATGTAGGTAAGGTAATAATTGGGATTCTTTTCACAAATCATGGATTTGTTCACCATGGAAAATATCATTATTTTGATTAAAATTTTGTACAAAACTTACCCTCAAAGCTGTACCTTCGTCTCCCTTTTGATTGGACACAGAGCCTTCCCAAGTGTTCAGCAGAAGCCCCCAAAGCAATGGGGATGGTGTCATAAGAAGAGATGACTCCTTTATTTCCCCCCTCCCCATTGTGTATTCCAATCCACAGCCACAAAACTTATAAGGGCCATGGTAAAAAAAAAAACAGCTCTTGAAATTCATAGACAAAATATGGTGGATTTATCACTCATCTACCACTGTCCCACTCACTTTGCCAGATACAGAAATACCCAAACCAACCTGTGGGACTTTGTAGGGGCCTATTAATGTTGACATCTGAATGGAGGTTTCCCTCTTAGCTCCATCAATAACAGCCAAAAGGTTTTCGTTCCTTCCACAGCTGTAGTTGGGGACATTGGCTTGTCCAGTAGACAGCATGTCCAGCAAGGCTTCTGAAGTGCCAAGGGTGTTGACATAGTTGTCATGGATATTGTAGCCAAGTGTGAGATTGTGCAGAAACTGGGGAGTCTTGTTGACCATTTGAATGGCAAAAATCAGGATTAGCTGTTTAAAATAATTTGTCCTCCTGTAAAAAAAAAATGTTCATGTTATTACCATCATCATGGTAAGGAGCCATGGTGGCACATGCAGTTAGAATGCAGTATTTTAGGCTAATTCTGCTGACTTCCAGGGGTTCGATCCTCACTGGTTCAAGGCTGACTCAGCCTTCCATCCTTCCAAGTTCAGTAAAATGAAGGCCCAGATTGTTGGGGGCAATATACTGACTCTGTAAACCACTTAGAGAGGGCTGTAAAGCACTGTGAAGTGGTACGTAAGTCTAAGTGCTATTGCTAAGTGCTATCATCAACAGAAACAACAAAATTATTTCCCCCCCAGTTTATTTCTTATTTGTTTATTTATTTGTTTGTTTGTTTGTTTGTTTGTTTTTCAACATTGATGCCATTGCAGTAGTGTGTGTGTGTTGCGTGTGTGTGTTGGATGCCTCTTGGGGAAGTCTCTGATCACTTTCTTCACTGAAGATTTTAACATCAAACATATTAGAAACTGCAAGAAAGATCAATGATCCATCAATGAGATCACATACATTGTGTATGCTCTAGTTAGCAGTGTAATGTTGCCAGAGAAGAAGCTACGCAGGATTAAGTTGACTACTCTTAGTGCCTTTTTGGCAATACAGATCCAAAGCCAAAGGCAAATGATAGCCACCCATCAGCAGGTAATGTTTATGAGCCTTGAGAAGATGGGATGGAGATAGTCCTCCACCACGGTTAAGAATCACAAATACACTATTATTTGTAGAAGTCCTAATTTTCATCTGCCCTGTAACTTGTATTCGAAATTCAATAGTATAACCCAGAGGTCTTCAAACTTGGCAACTTTAAGACTTGTGGACTTCAACTCCCAGAATTCTCCAGCCAGCTGGCTGGAGAATTCCTGGAGTTGAAGTCCACAAGTCTTAAAGTTGCCAAGTTTGGGGACCCCTTGTATAACCATATAAGCCTAACTATATAAAGACTACTATAAAAAGAAGGGAATGTTCCATAAGTGACCCAGGAAAGCATCTGTAAAAAGAAGTCACTTCTCTATGGATCAGCACTGAATATCAATGACTTTAAATATGGAAATGTGTTGGGCAGAAGCATCTACAACCCTTTCAATCACTGCTTTAAACCAAACTCAGTATCCAAGTGATGAACATAGTCTTAGACAGGAATGCATAAACAAGCTAGACTTGTTTCAGGTTTTATTTGCCCCAAGGTTGGATTTGAGTCAAAAGAGGAAAGCAAATGAACTGCAAATGGTGGGAATGTAATTCCATCACATTGAATAACTTACGAGCGAGACTGACTAGATGGAGCCATGTTGAAAGGCAACATTCTAGGTGATGATGTTGTTTCAGTGGTGACTATGCCAATGAAATGGTCTCCTGGCATGTAATAGTTCCATGGTTTCTTTCCATCCTGGTTCTCAAAATTCAGTGGGCATTTCATTCTAAGCTTCTCAGAGACTGCCTGAGACAGCAGCAGCATTAGAAGCAGAAGATCCATAATTTATGGGACTGAATCAATCCCCTTCCTATTTCTAAACAAGAAGAAGAAGAAGAAGAAGTGGGACAATTCAAAGCACTCTCGCTTTCCTGATTCTGCAGAGACAAACCAATCTTCACCTGGAAAGGAGAGAAAGGTACATTCAAGAGCACAATCTCTGCCTGTCCCAAAACTTGTGCAGCACCAGACTGTGACCTGTGGCACTTATCCTTTTCTGATGGAAGATCCCTTTCTTGTTGTTTCAGTCTGATGTTAACATCAAAGGCAGTCACTGTGGCGGAAGATGTCTCAAAGGCCAGGATGGTGATCATTACAGTGAGAAACAACTTTTCCTCTGGGGACCCTGAAGTTTTTCCCAGACTCGAAGTGCAGAATAGCAAGTAAGTGAAAAGTCACAAATACACCCCTGGGGTTGTTGTGTTCCTTTCTGTCAGGACATGTCCAGAAAGGGATGCTGGAGGAAAATAATTCAACACCCAGGTAATTGACTTTTAGGTAATTGTCCTTCATTGTGGTGTCCTGTCCCCAAAGATTACATTCTGGTTACATTCTGTGTTGATGACACAACTCTAATCCTGACTGTCTTCTAATGCAAAGGAGGCAAACAGAATCTTTCAACCCTCCCTTTTCTATAAGAACTCCATTTTTCAATCATAAATTGGAACTCATTTTAAAATTCCTTGTGCCTGAAGTGAAATTTCATTTCCCATCAGTTTTTATCCAATATTGAATAAGAACCAACTAAGAGGCAGAAAAGTGACAGCCTGTGAACCGTATCATTCGGTAGAACATAAGAATAATAAGGTTTGAAGGGACTTCGGAGGTCTTCTACTCCAATCCCTTACCCATAGCAAGAGATCCTATACCATTCCAGACTTTCTTGATGGGATGGATACATGTAATTAGATATAGAACAACAGAATTGGAACAGAATAATAGAGTTGGAAGGGATGCCAGAGGTCCTCCAGTCTAACCCCCCTCCTAAGCAGGAGATCCTATACCATTTCAGACAAATGGTTGTCCAATCTATTCTTAAAAACCTCTAGTGATGAAGCACCCACAATTTTGGGAGGCAAGCCATTCCACTGGTTAATTAACCTGACAGCTGTGGCCAGGGGGACCTTTGCACAGGTGCGCCTTGTGCACCAACTGCGGCCCTATTTGGATCAGGAGGCTCTGCTCACGGTCACTCATGCCCTTATCACCTCACGGCTTGACTATTGCAATGTGCTCTACATGGGGCTACCCTTGAAGAGTGTCCAGAGACTACAATTAGTCCAGAATGCAGCTGCGCAAGCAGTCGTGGGTGTGCCAAGGTACATCCACATGAGTGCCATCCTTCGCGAGCTGCACTGGCTGCCAATTGCGCTCCAGTCACAATTAAAGGTGTTGGTTGTTACCTTTAAAGCCCTACATGGCTCAGGACAAGTTTATATGCGTGACAGCCTTATACCACATTCCTCCCATCGACCAGTGAGGTCGCACCGGGTTGGCCTTCTTCAGGTCCCGTCGGCACGGGGGAGGGCCTTCTCTGTAGCCGCTCCGACTCTGTGGAACCAACTTCCCCCCGAGATCCGTACTACCCCCACCTTACTGGCTTTCCATAAAGCTGTTAAGACCTGGCTTTTCCGGCAGGCCTGGGGCCAATAATGGACTGATTGGCCCATGTATGTTTGTGTGAATGTTTTATTTTAATATTGATGTATTTTTAAATTGTTTCTATTGCTGTCTTTTTTTTATTTACTGTGTGCCACCCAGAGTCCTTCGGGAGTTGGGCGGCATACAAATTTTGCTTAAATAAATAAATAAAATAAATTGTTCTCACTGTCAAGAAGTTTCTCCTTAATGAATCATCTGCAAAAATCAAGCAAGCTCTGAGAGCACCAAGGACCCCTAGTTTCTTCTTATTTCTAGGTTGCTTCTCTCCTTGATTAGTTTCCATCCATTGCTTCTTGTCCTGTCTTCAACTGCTTTAGAGAATAAGTTGAATTTGTTTTTTCTTGCCTAAATGTAGAACGTTACTTTTCTCACCATTGAATTTCATTTGATTAGATAGGGCCCAGTTTTCAAGTTTGTCGAGATCCTATTGCATCTTGAGCCTATCTTCTGGAGTGTTGGCTGTTCCTGCCAGCTTGCTGTCATCAGCAAATTTGATGAATCCCCCTCCCCATGCCCTCATCTAAATAATTGTTGAATATATTGTGCTGGTCTTAAGACAGAGCCTTGGGGTACCCACTATCACATCAGATACCTGTACAATTAGCACAGGGCCCCCCCCCAAGGCTGTGTGCTCTCTCCACTTCTCTTCTCTCTCTATACCAATGACTGCATCTCTAACGATCCATCTGTTAAACTACTGAAGTTCGCAGATGACACAACAGTGATCAGTCTCATTCGAGACAACGATGAATCTCCATACAGATGGGAGGTTGAACAAATAACCTTGTGGTGCGACCGGAACAATCTGGAACTGAACACACTCAAAACCGTAGAAAT
>QLTV01003696.1:54067-83094 GCA_003457575.1 Thermophis baileyi | reverse complement strand
GTCTCTAAGTGGAGGGTAATGGATTGGTTAAGGATTGATTCCATGACTTTGCAGGTGACGCAACATAATGAGATTGGTCTGTAATTTTCGACGTTGCTGGGATCTCCTTTTTTGAAGATAGGGATAACTGTGGCTAGTGACCATAGGTTGGGCAGGGAGCTGGTCCTGAAAGATTTTTCAAAGATTATGCTTAGAGGTTCTGCTATGGCAGTGGAATGTACAATGGCCTTGTAGGTGTCATGGCTTGTTATACACTGCCAATATATTATTACCATTATTACCATACTCCCAAGATGGGTTATGTAGATTGTATGGAGTTGAAGTTCGGGACTTAAAATGTATCACTACTGGAACAAACCCACCTCAAAAGTGTCTCGGGGATGGATAAAAGTTCTACAGCTGCTAACCACAAAGCTGAATTGAGAATTCATACCAGAATAACAGAGTTGGAAGGAACCTCTTGTAGTCCAGCCCCCTGCTCAAGCAGGAGACCCTATTCCATTTCAGACAAATAGTTGTCCAATCTCTTCTTAAGAACCTGCAGTGATTTAGCATTACCATTTGTTCTATGTCTAAAATCTGGGTGTATAATTATTGGTGTAACATTAAAGCTATAGAAACTGATAGACTTCCAAAATTCTGACTATTAGAATGGGGGGGGAATCAAGTGAAGACTCTTGGACTCTACAACTGACAAATTATATTAGGAGCTGTGGTCTCTTCTATAACTGGAGAAAAAGCTAAAAAGATTGCTGCACAAAGAATCCAAGATATAAAAGCAGAAAAAATATAGCCATCCTCAGTAATATTGGTTCACTGAAATATATTAGCCACCACAAACATACTTTCAAAATTTCAAGTATATCAACACAGAAATACAAAAACATCTTAGGCAGTGTTTACTCAAGCAAGATTTGAGCACTAGGCACAATGATTAAATATGGAAGATTTAATCAAGACCCTTATAATGAACAAAGTTGCACTTGTGGAGCTCCAGAGACAGATGACTTAACATATCTATTATTTCAATGTCAATTGTATAAGAAAAGGAGAGATCAGTATCTTGAACCACATATTAGATGAATGAGCTTTTGGGTCAGCTTGTGGTAAAATGACATGTTTCCTGTATGGTCAAATTCAAAAATGACATTTATTATGGCTCTTTATTTGAACAAACATTTAAATTGAGGTTTGCATGTGCACGTCTGATTGTGATCAATAGTAGGGGTGATACAGAAATGTGATTTGCATTCTTTGTTCTTATTCTTTTTAAATTATTTTATTTTATTTTATTTTTATTTTATTGTTGTATACAGAGTGGTAATGTTATGTATTTTTATTCTGTATCTTGATTTTGCTTAATGACTAATCAACAATAAACTATTTAAATATGTTTATGAGAACAAATTGGATCTCTTTAAGACTAATATTTTTGAACTGTTCTCACTCCGAATATAACACAACATTGCTTTTTCAGATCAGTTTTCAATTATTTTCAGAGTCACGGAATGATAAAAGTCAATTGCCTTTTTACCACCGGATTTTCCCCAAAAAGAGGATCCTCTATCCAGCCTTTGTCCAAGTGCTCCTCCATTTCAGATGGACCTTGATTGGTCTCTTTGCTTCAGACACTGAAAATGGAGAGAATTTCATGAGGACTTTTACTCCTATGCTTGTCAGGAATGGAATTTGTGTTGTTATATCACAACAGTTCTCAACAACTGGATGTATAGCTCCCCTCAGGGATGCCCTTTCTAAGTGGAGGCAAGTTAATGTCTTTGTTCACTTCATAGAATATGTTCCCCTTACAGACAGAATTCTTCCTTTCCATTTAACACTTGAAGGCTTGTCAGGATCTATTGAAGGGAAAGTCTGGATCACGACATATGTCATAATAAGTCCAATTAAAAATTACAGACTTCTCAAACATGTGCATAGTATCTGGACCTTTTATTTCAAAGGAAAAGAATGGCAAATCAAGGATGCATTTGAACCCAATTTCTTTGTGGAGTCACCATTTGCAGATGAGACATTTCACTGTTCTTTTTCAAAGAATGTATTTTCTGCCAAGGGCCGGAGAAGATGCATTGAGAAAGCACCACTGGAGACCCAAGAGAAAAGAAACAGGAACAAAATCCAAAATATCCACCATTTTTACAGTGTCATTAAGACTCTGGCCCTTGCCTTGAATGCTGCATATTTTTCCAGATCCAGGAGGAAGAAGACAAAAGGCAAAGAGGTGCTATGGGCTCCAAGACTGCAGTTGTGGCAGGTAAGGGGTCCCTACAAGGATCCATCAAGCTTATTTCAAAGGAGAAGGAGGGGAATCATCTCAACTTACTTATGCGACAAGAGGCTAACAAGTTTGACAAATCTAATCGTTCAGGGTGATAATATTCACAAGAGTGGGAAATATCACAGATTTAGTAAAAATTGCTAATTTTTTTTAATTTAAAAAAAGGATATATGAACTTTAAAATAAATTCCTGTATCTATGGGTTTGTGATTAGGGTTGCAGAATTTGCCTTTATGAATATGAATCAGAGGTGGTATTCAGCAGGTTCTGACCAGTTCTGGAGAACCAGTAGCGGAAATTTTGAGTAGTTCGGAGAACCGGTAAATACCACCTCTGACGGGCCCCACCCCCATCTATTCTCTGCCTCCTGAGTCCCAGCTGATCGGGAGGAAATGGGGATTTTGCAGTAACTTTCCCCTGGAGTGGGGAGGGAATGGAGATTTTACAGTATCCTTCCCCTGGAGTGGGGTGGGAATGGAGATTTTACAGTATCCTTCCCCTGTCACGCCCACCAAGCCATGCCCACCAAGCCACACCACGCCCACCAAGCCACGCCCACAGAACCAGTAGTAAAAATTTTTGAATCCCACCACTGATATGAATGTGACTCTGACACCAAGTAGACTAACCCCCTTCTCTTCAGGAATCCCAGTTAAAGTTTTTCTGACTGATGGTTGCTTGGTCTTTGCATAAAAATATTCAGGGGAGACTGACATTCTCTGGTTGACTTGCTCAACTTGAAAACTGCTCCTGCTTTTAGGATGTTTCTCCTTGCATTCAGCCAGAATCTCTGCTCTTGTGACTGAGTTCATTTTTCCATGTCCCACATTTTGGAATAACAGAAATAGATCTTAAGCTTCTGTATCACATCTTATGGTTATTGGAAGAATAACCTGCATCCTCCCTTCTCCAATCAAGACATCGTACCTTGTTTCCCCCAAAATAAGACATCCCCTGATAATAAGCCCAATCGGGCTTTTGAGTGCATGGCAATAAGGCCAAGCGCTTATTTCAGGGTTCAAAAAAATATAAGACAGGGTCTTATTTTCGGGGAAACACAGTATTAGTTAGGAAAAATGTTCTTTGACTCCTCCTGATTTTCAGCTCCCACTGACCAACATGACTCCACTTCTTGTTGTCTTGCCTCAAGGCTAAAATCAACTGAGTCAAGGTTGACTCAGCCTTCCATCCTTCCGAGGTGGGTAAAATGAGGACCCAGATTGTTGGGGGCAATATGCTGACTCTGTAAACTGCTTAGAGAGGGCTGTAAAGCACTATGAAGTGGTATATAAGTCTGTGCTATTGCTATTGCTAACTCCTTTGATCTCTTCCTTGTCTTCCTCGCCTTTCCCTAAACCTGATCCAGTTTTTGTGCAAAGTCTTTTTTTAATTGTTAAATTATTTTTTAGAATTTTTAAAGTTTAAAAAAATCTTTACATTTTTTCAATATTTTGACAATTTTTGAAATTTTAAATTTTAAATGAACTGGTTGTGAAAAGAAACATAGCCATGGAATAAGAGACTGATGCTGTTGTGATTTGCACAATATGTTCCATATATATATATATACTCATGGCCAAGAAAACCCAAACTACACATGTACCAAATGTAAACTAAATGAATTACTTGAAAAACAAAAATTAAAGGGTTGAGAAGCAACTTTAGCCATCTGAGATTAATCTACAAAACAAAAAATCCAACCAAAGGAAGAAAACTGTACTCAAGTTGAACATAATAAAAAAAACAACAACCCAATTACCAGAAGAAATGAACCTATACATCAGGGGTGTCAAACCTGCGGCCTGTGGGCCGGATGCATCATGCACTGGTCATGCCCATGCCTGGTTTAGCGAAGGGGAAAAAGTTGCGATATGTCATGTGATGATGCCTGGACGACACAAATTTGACACCCCTGCTGTACATGAACCTTGAGAGATAAACTGATGGCAACATGTCAGTCAGGGGTGAAACGCTACCGGTTCAGCCCGTACCGGTAGCGGCCTGTACCAGTAGTGGCGGGCACCGGTGGTTTGGAGAACCAGTAGCAATGCCAGTGCGAGGCTCCGCCCACCCACCCGGATGTTGCCGTTTTCTTGTTTTTTACCCTCTACGCATGCACAAAGTGTTCTGCGCATGCGCAGAGGGTGAAAAAGCCTGTGCATGAGCGGAATGTTGGTGAAAAAGTGCACACATGCGCAGGCGGAGCGAGCGCTTCCGAACCGGTAGGGAAGGTAAGTAGATTTCACTGCTGATGTCACTCATAGAAGAAGACAACAACCAAGAAAAATATCCTTGCTGTCTAGTGCAGCCCAGCCCAGCCCAGTCCAGCCCTGTTGGAGGTGAACAACAGATTTCACATCCTTCCCTTGGAAGAAAGCATGCAGACACCTGGAGAATGGACATCATTTATTTATATTTATAGATAGATTTCTATGCCGCCCAACTCCCGAGGGACTCTGGGCGGCTTACAGCAGAAACACAAAACAAACTTATTAAAATATAAAAAATGTATTAAAAAGATACATTATACAAAAAACAATTTAAAAACAACAACAACAATTAAAAAACCCATACACACCTTTTTTGGCTGGATCCCGCCAGATTTTAATAGCGAGATCAACGGCCCCAAGCCATTTCCTGTGACTGGAAGAAAAGTAGCCCGGATTTTCCCAATCAAAGAAGAATATATTTAGAAAATGATTGGCTCATCTTATCTGATGGGCTTTAAACTAAAACTGAGGGGGGAGGGTGGCCAAACTTTAGGACATAATCCAAAGCAAAAACCCCATGACAACCAATTGAACAGGGAGATAGGAACAGAGGTGGGTTCCTCCTGGTTCGGACTGGTTCGCCCTAACCGGTAGTGACCTGCTGGTGATGTCATGATGACATCACGGAGCCGGTTCAGTCGGTGCCTGTCCATGGACGCCACCATCTTTTTTAAAAAATTTTTTGGGAAAAAAAGTTTTTTGGAATTTTTTTCCATTCTTTTTCCCTTCTGCGCATGCGCAGAAGCCGAGTTTCCGGCACTGCGCATGCATCGCCATCTTGTTTTTGGCTTTTTTGGGGGGATTTTTTTTTTATTTTTTTGCACTGCGCATACGCGCGTGCGTGAAGCACGTGCACGCCCACGAGGAGCAGCCACGCAGCATGGGAGGAAGTGAACCGGCAGCGAGGTAAGTTAGAACCCACCCCTGGATAGGAAGTGATGGAAAGGAAGGAAAATTCTGATATAAAACAGAGGTGTAGGAAGGAAACCCAGGATCATCCGTAAAGGACTGAGATGCTTATACACAAATGCTCAAAGTTTGAGGAACAAGCAGGGTGAACTTAAAGTATTAGTGCATGAAGGCAGATATGATATAATCGCCATTACTGAAACTTGGTGGGATGAAACTCATGACTGGAATGTACTGATGGAAGGATACCAACTATTCAAAAGAAACAGACTTAACAAAAGAGATGGAGTTTCATTTTCCATCTGGTCTACCTGGAAGATGATTAGCCTGGTAACTTTCTTCTTGACAAATCCATGCTTTCTGATAATCTTCCTGTTGATTTCAAATAGTTTATGTATAATCTCTTGATTTGTTTGTTTCTCAACTTGTCTATGATTTGCTCTTGAACAGGGGCGTCAAACTCTCAGCCCACAGGCCAGATGCACCACGCGCTGCCCCCCCCATTTGAGTGAAGGGGGAAAAGTTGTGATATGTCGCATGATGACAACATGACAATGCGAGTTTGACACCCCTGCTCTAGAATGTTCCATTTAATTGACAAATTTTGTCCATTTTATTTTGTGAATACATATGTTGTCAATATATGACTGACAAATTTTGATGAACCTTTGTCTTTTATTTTTGAACATAGTGGTAAAAACTGTTCTCCCAACTAAGAATATTTGCAAGTTAGATAACTGCAGAAGAAAGATTCAAAGAAGAACAGAAATATGGGATAAGTAACCAAGTCTATTGCTTTTAAAATTCCTGTATTTCCATTCTAGTTTCATCGCTTTCTGGAGAGGAATGAATTTTGGAATATTTCCAGGATGAAATTCTACTTTGACCAAAATGGAGATTTAGCAGCTGATCTGGTCATCACAAGCTCAGTGGTTTTTCCCAAGGAGGAACTAATCCCAAAGCAACTGGGGACTTTTGAAAGACAAAGACTTATCATAAACTCAGCTACTCTGTCCCAGCTAAAGTTCCTCAACAAGGTGGGAGAAACATTGGTCTCTTTTCTCTATTTTACAAAGCCCATTTCAATTGTGGTAAGCCATTGCACCATGGCTTAGGGTTGAAATGTAAAAGCCACACACAAAAAAAAATAAGTGAGGCCCTCAGGTGCTAAGGATTGTGGTCAGGGGTGGGGTCTACCTTACCTCACTGCCGGTTCGCTTCCTCCCACGTCGCGGGATTTGCAAAGTAACAAAAAATCAGAAAAAAAAACAAAACAAAAACACAGCCGAAAAAAAGATGGTGACCGCATGCACGTGCTGGAAACTCGGCTTCTGCACATGCTCAGAAAGAAAAAAAAATTAAAAAATTCAAAATAAATAAATAAATAAAAAACAAATAAAAAAAAATAAAAAAAAGATGGCAGCCCCCATGGACCGGCATCGACTGATCCGGTTCGGTGACATCATCGTGATGTCACCAGCGAGCTGCTACCAGTTCAGGAGAACCGGTCCGAACCGGGAGGTACCCACCCCTGATTGTGGTGCCGATAGCCTCAGGTTCGTTTGTTCCTTGTTCCGAAAGAGCAAAGAAAAAGGCAATTTTGTTGACCCGTGTCAAAGTTCAGATTTGGACTGAATCCGATGAAAGTGAATCAAGAGTGAATTGAAGTCCTTTTGGTCACAGTGGGAAATAGGATTTGAAATCAGGATTTATCTTGTCCTGGTTCAGGTCAGTGTTCCATAAAAGGACACATCAAGATGTTTTTAAGCAACCCAGAATTGGCCAGAGTTACCCAGAGTTATCCATTGCAATCTTTCACCCCACTGGGATAGTGTAATAGGTGTTGTGCTCCTAGGAAGGAGGTCCACGTTTTCAGTTCATGAGGAATCATAATGATTGGTCTGATGTGAAGAACTGAAACATGCCTTTGACTCAAAGCCCTTCCTAATATCTCAAGTAATGAGATACAATTTGAAAGGAAATGCCACTTAGATTTGGCCTTTGGCTTGTAACAGGATATTTCATATCAAAACCTCTAGAATGCAATTGTTTATCTTGATTGTTAGCTGCCTCAAGTCTCTCTGGAAAAAAAAAGGAGGATCCAAATTAAACTAATAATAAATGTAGCTCTGTCTTTCCACACCAGTTGGTGACAGTTGATTGTAGTTCTTCAACAGAAAAGACCTTTTCTTGGACAACTAGCTGGGCCTTAGAAATATGTCCTTCTGAATCAGGGCTCATATTCACGTCCCATGTGCTACAGAAAAAGATGCCTGACTTTTTGAGGGACAGGTTCTCATGATCTCACTTCCATCTCATCTCACATAATTGTAAAACTGAGTAGAAAGTTTTAAGTCAAGTGCATGACAAACATTTAAAATTTAACCAATAAATTATACAAAAAACAAAGATCTCCTTTAAAACAGACAGTCCTAATTTGTAAGAAATGTTTTGTTTGTATCTTAACTGGGAGTTGGTTTTGGATTACATTCAAAGGGGAGTGGAATTTGTCAGTAATTGTCTTTCAACAGTTTAGAAATAGTTACAGATTTCCTATTTATCTAAATGAAGCCCAAAGGCTACCTGGCTAATGTTTATGTCCACCTCCATTTCCCATGCATGGTGAGTCCTAATATGTTTTCTTTGGCACTTTTAAATTTTATGCTTAGTCTCTGCCTCAGTCCAAATGTGTGGAAATCTGTCATCCTGGATTTGTCAAGCGGTCTCGAGAAGGAGAGCCAGTTTGCTGCTATGATTGTGTTCCTTGTCCGGAGGGGACCATCTCCACTCAGGAAGGTGGGGGACACCAAAGAAAAGATTAGTCCCTGTGAAAGTGGATTCATCCAGAGCAGGGGTGTCAAACTGGCAGCCCATGGGCCATATGTTTCACATGCAGGCCATGCCCATCCCAGCTCTGCGAAGGGGAAAAAAACCTCATGATATGTCACCTGGCAACAATGTGACATGACAAGTTTGACACCCATGATCCATGGCATTTTCATTAAAGTTAATTTTCATGAAAGATGAAAAGACAGATTGAACCTCAACTTATTTTCAACTTTCACAATTTCATATTTAAAAGGAGGAATAGCAAAAAGACTTGAAGGAGGGGTTGGGAGGGGTTAGATAGTTGCGGCCAATTGCGAAAGGTTTACCACTGCCAGAGAAAATATCTCTTGGATCTGTCCTTCCGAAATTATCTTTCTAGGAATCTCTGAGTTCTTTGAAACTTGAGGAATCAACTTAGGTCTACCTCCTGGAAGGATTATTACAATGTACTATATATGGGCCTCTCCTTGTGGATCACTGAGAAGGTATCACTGATCGACAATGATGTAGTGTGGACACTTATAACTAGACCTCAGTAGAACAGTGTTATCAGATTTGCCAGCCAGATTTGCCAACCATATGTCAGGGTTCCAAGTAATAGATCCATATCAAGCAAAACTCCAAGGCAGTAGATTCCTCAAAGAATAGCTTTATTGGATATATCATATTGGCACAGATCTGGTGAAAACTGAGTCTGGGGATTCCCGTGGTTTTCACCTAATTAAAAGTAAAAGTTTGTCACTTCCTCCAAAACATCAGTCACATGGTCCAATCATGGCTCCATCTGATTGCCTGGCAACATCACTCCTCCTTCCTCTGACCAGGTGTGAGAATGTACTTGGTTCCCAAGAGAAAGTATTTTATGTTGACTACACAACCCCAGCTATCTCTAATCCCCCTCCCTAACCCTCAGCTCCGGTGTGGCAACACTGAAGCCCCCAAGATGGCTTCGGTCAGGTCAGCTTCAGGGTTGACACCATACTCAACAAGTAGTCCTTAATGGTACTAATCTACATGGAGGGGAGTAAGCAGTGGGGTACCACAATGTTCCATCTTAGGCCCAGTACTCTTCCATATCTTCATAAATGACTTAGATGTGGGAATAGAAGGGGAATTCAATAAATTTGCAGATGACACTAAGGTGGCAGGAATAGCCAACACCCCAGAAGACAAGCTCAGGATCCAAAAAGATCTTAACAGACTTGAACAATGAGCCCTATCCAACAAAATGAATTTTAATGTGGAGAAAAGCAAAGTTTTACATTTAGGCAGGAAAAACCAAATGTATAAGCACAGATCAGGTGAAACCTTGCTCAAAAACAGTAACTGTGAGAGGGACCTTGGTGTCCTAGTGGATGATCACTTAAATATGAGCCAGCAGTGTGTGGCAGCAGCCAAAAAAGCTAATACAATCTTGGGTTGTATAAACAGAGGCATAGAATCAAAATCACGTGAAATATTAGTACCACTTTATAAAACCTTAGTAAGACCTTACCTGGAATACTGCAACCAATTTTGGTCACCACACTACAAAAAAGATGTTGAGACTTTGGAAAAAGTTTAGAGAGGAGCAACTAAGATGATCAAAGGCCTGGAGAATGAAGAACAGTTGCAGGATTTGGGTTCGGCTAGTCTAGAGAAAAGAAGAACTAGGGGTGACATGATAGCAGTATTACAATATTTGAGGGGCTTTCACAAAGAAGGGGGAGTCAAATTATTTTCTAAAGCACTAGCGGGCAGGACAAGAAACAATGGATGGAAACTAATCAAGGAGAAAAGCAACCTGGAATTAAGGAGGAACTTTCTAACAGTGAGAACAATTAACTAGTGGAACAACTTGCCTTCAGAAATCATGGGTGCTTCATCACTGGAGGTTTTTAAGAAGTTAACTTTAACTTTTTAACTTTAACTAACTTTTATAATTTTATTCTCACTTTAAATGTACACTAATCGACATACATTAAAATGAAATTTCATTGTATACAGTTCTCAAAGGGTCACAACCTCCAATATACAGTACATAAACATGACAAAACAAACAAATAATACAAAATTATGCATATATCCACATACTCACATATATGACACAGAGAAACAACACAGTCTAGTTCAGATGTATAGCAATAGAACTAAAGCACTTAGCCTTATATACCGCTTCACAGTGCTTTACAGTCCTCTCTAAGCGATTTACAGAGTCCGCATATTGCCCCCAATAATCTGGGTCCTCATTTTATCGACCTTGGAAGGATGGAAGGATGAGTCAACCTTGAGCCTGGTGAGATTCGAACTGCCAAATTGCAGTCAGCAGGCAGTCAGCACAAGTAACCTGCAGTACTACCCTCTAACCACTGCACCACCTCAGCTCTTATACATGTACATGGCGAGAAAAATGAACAAAGATTGGATAGCTACTTGTCTGAAATGGTATATGGTCTCCTATTTGAGCAAGGGGCTGGAGTAGAAAATCTCCAAGGTCCCTTCCAGCTTTATTTTATTCATTCATTCTAAACATACCACTGCTCCCAGTTGCCTTTCCAGATTATTTGCAGGACTCGTTTCCTCGGTCAGCCAATTAGATTTCACAAGATAGACATACTACGTGTCTATATAAAGAAATGTCATCTTACAGGAATTACAAAATTTGTGTAGAAAGATTAACTGATTCATTATTCACCTATAATAACATAGGTTGCTATGGAAGTTCTGCACATTTCACAGAAAATCATTCAAGTCCTAGAACTTCCCCCAATTTCATAGACCTTAGCCATATATTTTTAAAGCAAATGGGATACTTACTACCTTCCTTCTGTGGAGATGTTAAGAAGTGCATTTTGGAAAATGCTCCTGGCATGAGTTATTATCCCAATGATGCATATCTTGAAATATAAAAGGAGACAATATTAAAGAAATATTGTTTTTTGTTTTTCTCAGATACAGAAAAATGTACCAAGTGTCCAGATGATAAATATCCAAATGAGGAGCGAGTCCAATGTATCCCCAAAGTGATATCCTTTCTGTCTTATCAGGATCAACTGGGCATCATCCTGGTTTCTTTTGCCCTTCTCTTGTTCCTAACCACAGTGTTTGTGTTACTCATATTAATTAAATACAGAGAAACTGCCATTGTCAAAGCCAACAACCGGGACCTCTCTTACATCCTCCTGGTCTCCCTCCTGCTTTGCTTCTTGTCTCCTTTTCTCTTCATTGGTCAACCAAGGAAAGCCACCTGCCTTCTCCGACAAATGGTTTTCAGCATCATCTTCTCAGTTGCCATTTCTTCTCTCTTGGCCAAAACCATCACAGTGGTTCTGGCTTTCCTGGCCACAAAACCAGGAAGCCAATTGAAGAGATGGTTGGGGAAGAGCTTGGCCAACTCCATCATCCTTTCTTGTTCTGCTGTCCAAGTTATCATCTGCTCCATCTGGCTTGGAGTTTTTCCTCCATTCCCTGACTCTGACTTCCATTCCCAGCCAGGAGAGAGCATCCTTAAATGCAATGAAGGTTATGTTACCATGTTCTACATCACCCTTAGCTATATGGGCTTCCTGGCTGCCATCTGCTTCACAGTTGCATTCCTGGCCAGAAATCTTCCTGGGG
The DNA here is from genome assembly GCA_003457575.1 of Thermophis baileyi. Classification (NCBI taxonomy): domain Eukaryota; kingdom Metazoa; phylum Chordata; class Lepidosauria; order Squamata; family Dipsadidae; genus Thermophis; species Thermophis baileyi. The sequence goes on along the minus strand of QLTV01003696.1, from coordinate 71,193 downwards.
CCTTCAATGAAGCCAAGCTGATCACCTTCAGCATGCTGGTCTTTTGCAGTGTCTGGGTGAGTTTTATCCCCACCTACCTGAGCACCAAAGGGAAATACATGGTGGCTGTGCAGATCTTCTCCATCCTGGCCTCCAATGCTGGACTGTTAGGCTGCATCTTCATCCCCAAGTGCTACATTATCATTCTGAGGTCAGACCTGAATACAAAGGAGCATCTTACGACCAGTAGAAATGTAGAAATGTGAGACAGAGGAATTTCTACTCTGAACATGGTCTTATAGGTCAATCTATAAAATGATCCAAGCTGTCCTCCATGCATGAGCTGGGTCAAGGAGTTTGCTTGAAATAATTAAAATACATCTGGAAGATACCTTCCCCTATCTCTGTCCAGTAGAATCCTAGGATGTCCACTGAGCTGTTTTGAATAGTTCAGGCAGCATTTGTATCCCATGCCCATAGCCTACCTGAGGTATTCAGTGCCACACCCAGGTATTTGAAGAATGGATTTGAAGTGGATTGAGTGGCAGGAAACAAAAATAATAAATAATAAAAAAACATTGCTTAAGACGCCACAAAATCGTAACAAGGAATACCAATATAATAAGAGCAATATTTTTTTTTCTCCAGTCCCTAGCTATGGAATCAATTATTCTCGCTAACTTTTTTTGCTGTGCAATTAAGCCTTCATGAAACATGCAGGCAGCTTTGAGTAATCTACATAAAAACTCCCTATGTTTTCCTAATAACTAATCTTAGGTTTACATGGAGGGAAGTATGCAGTGGAGTACCCCAAGGCTCTGTTTTAGGCCCAGTACTCTTCAACATCTTCATCAATGATTTGGATTAGGGGATAGACGGGGAACTCATCAAATTTGCAGATGACACCAAGGTGGCAGGAATAGCCAACACTCGATAAGATAGGCTTAACATACAGAAGGATCTTGACAGACTTGAACATTGGGTGATATCTAACAAAATGAAATTCAGTGGTGAAAAAAGTAAGGTTCTACATTTAGGCAAGAAAAACAAAATGCCCAGGTACAGTATATGTGGTACCTTGCTCAACAGTAGTAACTGTGAGAGGGATCTTGGAGTCCTAGTGGACAACCATTTAAATATGAGCCAGAAGTGTGCAGCAGCTGCCAAAAAAGCCAACACAGTTCTATTTAATGAAAAGAAGGACTAGGGGAGACATGATAGCAGTGTTCCAATATCTCAGGGACTGCCACAAAGAAGAGGGAGTCAAGCTATTCTCCAAAGCTCCTGACTGTAGGACAAGAAGCAATGGGTGGAAACTAATCAAGGAGAAATTTCCTGACAGTTAGAACAATTAATCAGTGGAACAACTTGCCTCCAGAAGTTGTGAATGCTCCAACACTGGAAGTTTTTAAGAAGATATTGGATAACCATTTGTCTGAAATGGTGTAGGGTTTCCTGCCTAAGCAGGGGATTGGACTAGAAGACCTCCAAGGTCCTTTCCAACTCTGTTATTCTATTCTAAGTCAACCCATTTTCCAATACTGCATCCTTTCAGAGAAAGGATTTCATTATGAAGAAGCTCATGGCTCTATGTGGTGTCACTAAGAAATCCAAGTACGTGAGGGCAGATTTGATATTGTTGCCATTACGGAAACTTGGTGTGATAACATCCATGAATAGAATATACAGTTAGTAGGATTTAAATTGTTTAAAAGAAACAAACCTAACTAAAGAGGGGAGGGTGTTGCATTATATATAAGAAATAACTACATCTCTGCAGAAGTACAGCAGAACAATGATGAAAACCATGTTGAATGCATTTGGGCCAATATAAAAGAAAGAAAGAAAGAAAGAAAGAAAGAAAGAAAGAAAGAAAGAAAGAAAGAAAGAAAGAAAGAAAGAAAGAAAGAAAGAAAGAAAGAAAGAAAGAATGACATCGTGATAAGTGTATATAAGGGGCCCCACCAAACAGAAGAATTAGATGAACATTTTTTGCTAGTCAGTTAACTAAGGTATGTAGGAAGCACACCACAATAGTAATGGGGGACTTTAACTACCTTGACATCAACTGGGAGACAAACTCTGCACCTAGTGGAGGATCAAACAAATTTCTGACAAACCTAGAAGACAATTTTGTCACCCAAAAGAGAAAAGAACTAGAGGGTCAGCCATACTGGACTTAATTCTCACTAACAGAGATGAAACAATATATGGTGCTAAAGTAACAGAAACCATGCAATATTGGAATTCAACATTATACAAGCTCAAGCAATAAAACAAAGTCAAACTAGAGTTTTGGACTCCAAGAGAGCTGATTTCAATAAATTTAAAAAGAGCTTGAGAAAGATTCCATGGATAAGAATCCTCAAGGGGAGAACAACCCAAGAAGCTTGGGAAACTTTGAAAAGTGAGATTATAAAAGCCCAGTCCAGCACAATTCCAATGAAGAAGAAACATAAGAGATCTCAAAAGAAACCAATATGGCTGCACAAAGAACTCTCTGATAAAAAAGACTAAGTAAAAAAAGTGGAAACGGGCACATAATAAGGCAGAATATTAGCAGAAAGCCCAAAGCTGCAAAGATGAAATCAGGAAAGCTAAGGCTCAAAATGAATTGCCTCAAAGGCAATTCAAACATTAAGCAACAGGAAAGGGTGTTCAGGGTCATTTCCATTCGACATAGAGAGGTCACACTCACCTCTCCAAAGCCAAATTCCCCTTTGCTTTCTGGACATCTCTGCTCATTGCTCAGTTGAGCTCAGAGCATGGCCAGGAGTGGCTAAGAATTGGAATGGAAGGGACCAAATATATTCAACAAACCTCCCTAGCCAAAATAGTCTTTTAGATGCAGACAATTGCCATATATACACTCCCAAATGGTGCCATCGTGTGGAGGTGGGAAGGGACATGGGATCAGTATCACAATACTCATTCAAGATGGGTGCCCCAGCTTTTGTCCACAATCAAAGCTAAAAGATTGTGAATCTCACTTTTGATACCAGGTTGTGTGAAATCAAATGTAAGAACCCCCCCCCAAAAAAAACCCCAATAATCAAGTCTCAGTGCAGTTATTCTTTATTCAACTGAGAAGATGATACTGAAAAATGTTTGTCGGAGAAGGCAGGTGGCTTTCCTTGGTTGACCAATGAAGAGAGAAGGAGACAAGAAGCAAAGCAGGAAGGGAGACCAGGAGGATGTAAGACAGATCTCGGTTGTTGGCTTTGACAATGGGGGTTTCTCTGTATTTAATGAATATGATTAAACTGAGGCTTGCCATTAGGAAGAAGAGTAACAACAAAGAGACCAGGATGATGCCCAGATGTTCTTCATAAGACAGGCAGGTTAGAGTTTTGAGGATACATTGGACTCGGTCCTCATTTGGGTATTTATCCTCTGGACACTTGGTGCATTTTTCAGTATCTGAGAAAACCAAAAAGCAACATTTCTTTAATATTCTATCTTTTCACCTTTCAAGAAATACATTCTTGGGACAACAAGTGATACCAGAAGGATTTTCCAAGGTGCATTTCTTAAGATCTCTAGAGAAAGATGTTAAGAGGAATATTATTTTCTTTAAAAAAAAAACACCAAACCCTTTATTTCTAATAGTCTATGAAATTATGGGAGATCCTAGTGTTGTGGCTTGCCCCCGTCCCGTGCAGCTGCTCATGGATCCGGATGAACAGGAACAGTCCATAGGGTGGCAAGAGCGGTCTGTAGCACCGGCACCGGAGTCCAAGACCGAAGAGGAAGCAGGGCCAGAGGGCGATGCGCAATCAGGGCCTTCTGCACCTCCTCAGCAGGAGTTCAGTGACTCCAGTGAAGAGGAGGGGCCTCTGATTGATGCCAGAGCACGCAGGGCAGCTAGCCAGCAAGAGTGGCTGTGTAGAAGGAGGTCTCCTCGAAAGTAAGCTTGCCGGCAGAGGGGCCACGTCCTAAGACTATATAAGGGTGGATCACACCACACACTTTTGCTGAAGACAATTTTGTTTGTATTCATCTTGGCTGCCTTCTGAACTTCGTCCCTATCAGTTGGATTGACTCCAGTCCAGGCTCTTGGCCAACTTCAGCAAGTAATGATTATTTGACGGACTAATTGACCTGCTTGTGTCTTTCACATTTGGAATCCCGGCCAAAGTGTTCTGTGCTTGAAAACAAACACTTTGGCAAAGAATTAGTATTCACTTTAATACTAAGCAATTATTAGTATTAAAGCCTTTTTGTTTAAAGAACAGTGTGTGTGTGTCGCTTTCTGGGGGTTTGCCATGCTGGGACAGAACACCTAGGAGCTGAATGATTTCCTTTGTGATGTGCAAAATCTTCATAAGAACATATAATATTAGGGATAAATAAAGCATCTGTTCTTTCTAGGCTGTTCTTTCTGCCTTAAGAAAGTTCAAAACATTCTTAAGGATACATCTCATCCTGGGCACCCTTTTTTTGAACTATTACCATCTGGCAGATGGTACAGGATAATAAAAACAAGGACAAATAGGCTGAAAAACAGCTTCTATCCCAGGGCAGTAACCATATTGAATTCTACTGTATAGTGCAATATTAATGCAATATCAGGGGTTTTCAATTCAATTGTATAGAATGTGAAGGATGTGTGTTTGTGTTTTATTTTTGTAGTTATAATGTACACTGAAGATGGCATTTAATTTCGTTGTACGAGGTGCAATGACAATGAAGTAAACTAAACTAAACAACTAAACTAAACTATGTTTCTATCTTGTTCTGCAACTGTGCTTGTAAAGAGACATAACAAGTATATATATACATATACATGTCTATATATACATACACACACACATATATATATACATATTTATATATATATACACACACACACACACACACATATATATATATATATACATATATACACAGTATATGTATGTATGTATGTATGTATATATAGTTTTCTTATGTATGATGTACACTAAAGATGGCATTTAATTTTATTGTACGAGGTACAATGACAATAAAGTAAACTTAAACAAACTTCCTGGATCCTGTAAAATGACACTTCTTAACAAACTGGATCAAGAGGATGCCTATTTTGTGACATTTAGTTGGCTGTCAGAGAAATCTTATTGTGCAAATAATCTGGAAAGGCGACTGGGAGCAGTAGTAATATTGGTGAATTGCAGCGCATCCATAACGACCCATACAACCTCATTGTGAACCAGCAATATCTTCTCAGTGATCTTCAAGCAAAGGCCTATGTACAGTATAACGTATTGCAATATTCCTTCCAGGAGGTGGACCTAAGACAATTCCTCAATTTTCAAAGAACTCAGATGTTCCTAAATATTTAATTGTGGAAGGACACATCCAAATTAAAAAGCAGAAGTGAAATTTTCTCTGCAGGAAGTTTGTCCAGTCTGACATACCCTCCTATTTCTATCCAGAGTTCTCCTTTGAGCTCTTTTAGCTATTCTTCCCTTTAGCTAACAAATTGTGCAGTTTGAAAATAAAGAACTAAAGAGTTGAACTTCAAGCTGTCCTTTAACCTGCACTTTAATGCAAATGCTCTGAATCCACTTCCACCTGATTTTTTCCCCCCTTTGATGTCACCCACCTTCCTGAGTGGAGATGGTCCCCTCTGGACAAGGAACACAGTCATAGCAGCAAACTGGCTCTCCTTTCCGAGCCCTCTTGACAAATCCAGGATGACAATTTCCCACACATTTGGACTGAGGCAGAGACTAAGCAGAAAAAGAAAGAATTCCCCCAAAAAGTATGTTAAGAGTAAACATCCATAGAGAATGGATGGAGTTTGACATGAACATTTGCCAACTAGTCTTTGATAAATATCAAATCCTTAACTATTTGCAAATGATTGTAAGAGATACAACCACTGATAGCTCTGTGACATAGTCACATTTTTTGGGGGTCAAGGCAGATTGCCCCAAACAGTCTGGCGCAGTGGTGAAATCCATTTTTTTTTACTACCGGTTCTGTGGGCGTGGCTTGGTGGGCGTGGCAGGGGAAGGATACTGCAAAATCCCCATTCCCACCCCACTCTGGGGCCAGCCAGAGGTGGTATTTGCCGGTTCTCTGAACTACTCAAAATTTCCGCTACCAGTTCTCCAGAACCTGTCAGAACCTGTTGGATTTCACCCCTGGTCTGGCTCCTCATTTTACTGACCTCGGAAGGATGGAAGGCTGAGTCAACCTTGAGGCAGTCAGGATCAAACTCCTAAGGAAGGGGGAAGGACTCCTTAGTCCTTTTCACTAGAAGAGATTAGACCAATTCCTGAAGCTCTGGTGGCACAGTGGTTAGAATGCAGTATTGCAGGCTAACTCTGCCCCACAGTTAGAATAGAGAGTATTTTAACTTACTGCACCTGTGTATGGTTTGCCAATTGCACAGTGGCAAATAGGTCAGCGCTCCTCCGGAGGGTTAACATCATTGCCCAGAGGATCATTGGTTGCCCTCTCCCCTCTTTGGAAGAGCTTTATAGCTCCCACTGCCTTAAGAAAGTTCAAAACATTCTTAAAGATCCTTCTCATCCGGGGCACCCTTTTTTTGAACTATTACCATCTGGCAGACGGTACAGGATAATAAAAACAAGGACAAACAGGCTGAAAAACAGCTTCTATCCCAGAGCAGTAACTATATTGAATTCTACTGTATAGTGCAACATTAATGCAATATCAGGGTTTTTTAATTCAATTGTATAGAATGGGCCCAATCCAACAACATGAACTTTAATGTGGAGAAAAGCAAGGTTTTACACCAAGGCAGGAAAAACCAAAGGTACCAGTACATATTAGGCAAAACCTGGCTCAAAAACAGTAACTATGAGAGGGACCTTGGAGTCCTAGTGGACGGTCTTTTAAACATGAGCTAGCAGTGTGCAGCAGTATCAGAGTTTGTTGCAGAAAATTAAATCCAGAAAGCACACACAGGCAGACTGATGCAGCAGGATTGATTTAAATAAGAAACTTCTTTATATACAAGAATATATATACAATACCAATGTAGATTCTTCTTCAAGCAGTTACAAGCAACCACACAGGCAGGAGAGAACAGTTAGTTTCATTTCAGAGTTCAGAGTGGACTGAGCCACGCCCAGCCTTCTAGCTTCAGTTTTGATTCTCTGCACAGACTCAGATGTGTTTAGCTCTCATTGGCTGACAGTTGCTATGCCTATTCATTGGCTGACCTTGCTACCATTGGCTCTCCCAGTTCATGAATAATCTGACAAGCAGCATCCACAAAACCTAATACAATCCTTGATTGTATAAACAGAGGCATAGAATCAAAATCACGTAATGTATTAATACCGCTTTATAAATCCTTAGTAAGACCACACCTGGAATACTGCATCCATTTTTGGTCACCCCATTACAAAAAAGATGTTGAGACTTTGGAAAAAATGCAGAGAAGAGCAAGTAAGACGATTGAAGGCGTGCAGACTAAAACATATGAAGAATGGTTGCAGGAATTGGATATGGCTATTCTCAAGAAAAGAAGGACTAGGGATGACATGATAGCAATATTCCAGTATTTGAGGGGCTGCCACAAAGAAGAGGGGGTCAACTTATTTTTCAAAGCACCAGAAGGCAGGACAAGAAACAACGGATGGAAACTCATCAAGGAGAGAAGCAACCTGGAATTGAGGAGAAACTTTCTAACAGTGAGGACAATTAACCAGTGGAACAGCCTGCCTTCAAAAGTTGTGGGTTCTTCATCACTGGATGTTTTTAAGAAGAGACTGGACAATCACTTGTCTGAAATGGTATGGGGTCTCCTGCTTGAGCAGGGGGCTGGACTAGATGACCTCCAAGGTCCCTTACAGCTCTATTCTAATACTGCAGAACACTAGCCTGTTTCTGTGATTTTTCACTATCATGCTGTTTACCAGCTGCCCCTCTGTTCATGAAGCCTTGGAAGAACTTCAGGATCCCCAGAGAATTTGCTTGTCACATTAATTATCACCATCCCAGTCTTTGTCACCTCTTCTGCTACTTCTGCAATGGCTGCCTTCGATGGAAACATCCGATGGAAACAAGGAAGGGATCTTGCCTCAGAAAAGGATAAATGCCTCTAGTCACGCTGGATGTTTTGCACCAAATTTAGGACAGGCAATGACTATGATGCTGAATGCATCTTTCTTTCTTTCTTTCTTTCTTTCTTTCCTTTCCATGCCAGGCTTGGTTTGTCTGAATCAGGAAAGCCACTGCCATTTGCATCTTGTGACTTGAATTTTTCTAATTTGTCTCGCTGTTTGGAAACAGAGAAGTGCTGATTCAGCTTAACGAGAAATGGGCCTCCTGCTTCTGCTTGTGATGGTGCTGCTTATGCTGACCAGCAGAAACTCTGGGAAGCTCAGACTCAAATGCCCCCCAACTTTGAAGTGGCAGAACAAACGAAATCCAGGAAATTATTGCAGTCCAGGAGACCATCTTATTAGTGTATTTCTCACTGCAACATTAACTTCACGTCAGCCATTACTGTTCAATGGTGCTCCTTATATTTCTTCTCCGCGGTAGGCCATTCAGTATAATGGAATTGCATTCCCTTCGTCACATTTCTAACAGTCTGCTTCCTTTTTTCCCTTTTTCCACTTATTCCTATGTTGCAAGGCACGTATAACCTCTTGGATTGTTTTGATTTATAAGGCTTCTTCTTTTGTTTTAGCTTGTGCTAGAGACTCAAATGCAAGGATGGAGCAGAAGAACCCCTAAAGGACCCTAAGAAAGAGAGACACAGAAGTCCAGAGGATCTTGTCCTCCTCTTCAACCCCTGAATTCGTACCTTGAATACCGATTTTTATTTCATGTAGTTATTGAAAGGGCTGTAGTTGCCTCTACTCATATTACATTAGTGCTCCTTATAGAAATAAAGGATGAATTGTTTGTAGAATTGCTTTACTGGCCCACTAATTAATCCATAATGTTGCCTTTATGATGGTTCTATTTTAATGATTGAATGGTTTTGAATCCTGGTTATTGGACAAATGAAACTCCGCACTAATAACAATAATGTTCTACTTGTGATTCTTAATCCTGGTGGAGGATTATCTCCCATCCCAACTTCTCAGCACTCAGAAAAATGAAATGGTGATGGTGGTTATCATTTGCCTTTGGTTTTTGATCAGTATTGACATATTAAGCTTATAGAAACAAAAATGAATAAATGAAAAAAATCTTGTTGCTTTTGATAATGATGAAAATAACTTGATTTTTTTTTTACAGCAAGTTAGTTTTTGATCTGGTAAGAACCCTACAATTCATTTTTGCCATTCAAGTGGTCAACAAGGATCCCCAGCTCCTGAAAAATCTCACACTTGGATACAACATCTATGACAACTATTTGAGCACCCTTCACACTTCAAATGCCTTACTGGACACACTGTCTTCTGGAGAAGCCAATGTTCCCAACTACAGCTGTGGAAGGAAGGAGAACCTTTTGGTTCTTCTTGATGCAGCTGACAGTGACATCTCCATCCAGATGTCAACATTAGCAGGCACCTACAAAGTCCCACAGGTTTGTGTGTGTGTTTCTCTATTTGATAAAGTGAGTGGGGCGGTGGTGGGTGAATGATAGATCCAACCATATTGTCACTATGGAATTCAAGAGCTACTTTGTACAATGTTTGTTTTTAAGACATGGTTAGCTAAATTCTTAAAATCTATTTCATGTCAATTCTTGAAAATGATTTGGGTCTTTATGAGAAAAGGCATATGCTCTAGCAGTCCACTTTTACGTGTCTAACAATCAACTAGCATTAAATTGTCCATCAGCTCAAAAAAAGCTGGTAGTTGTTTACTTTGAGAAACTTTTATCCTCTTACATAATGTTCTATTGAGAATTGAGGAAATTCATCCATTCCATTCCCCAAGTAAGCTTTATAGGTGAAATGTGTTCACTGAGACATATTTTATTTTTTATTTTTAAAAATCACTTTATGTTCCTTTGGAATGTAGAGTTGAACTACTAATGTTTTTATACCATTCAAGTCCATTTGTATTGTTACAAACCTGATATTCATCTTATATTACTAAGTTAGGTTTAAATTGAAGTTCTACATATACAATTACTCCATTTATCTTTTTTGGTCTTGCTGTGATAAATTCTTTTCCCAATCTTTTATTAATCAACCATTTCTAACTTCTATTTTGATATTTGTTTCTTGTAGGAAAGTTATATCCAAATTTAATTTCCTCAAACAATGAAAGAACTTCTGCCATTTGAAGGGGCAGTAACAATAACAACAATAACAAACTATTCTAATACATTGATGAGAAACAAGTTGGATTTATTGAAAGCTAATATTTTCTATTTCTTCTTAGCCCAAATATAACATAGCATTCTTCACTGCTTTTTCAGATCGGTTATGCTACTGCTTCACAGGCTCTGAGTGATAAAAGTCAATTCCCCTTTTTCTACCGGTTGGCCCCCAAAGAGGGGATCCACTACCCAGCAATTGTCCAACTGCTCCTCCATTTCAGATGGACCTTAATTGGGCTATTTCTTTCAGACACAGAAGAGGGAGAGAATTCCATGATGGGTTTGACTCCTATGCTTGTCAGGAATGGGATTTGTGCTGTTATATCACTACGATTCACAGCGAAAACACCTATAGAACCCATCAGGGTTGCCATCTCTAAGTGGAGACAAGTCAATGTCTTTGTTTTCTTTACAAAATTTTCCAGCATCTATAATGGATTTTATCCTTTTCATTTAGCTCTTAAAGATTTGCCAGGACCCATTGAGGGGAAAGTCTGGATCATCTCAACATTTTTGGAATTGAAAATAAAAAGACAACTATATTACAAATATGTCCATAGTATTTGGTTCTTTGTTTATCAGAGGAAAAAAAGGACAAAAGAATTAGATCTTATAGTGGAACCTAAAATGTCACGTCATTATTTTCATTGTTTATTCTCACACCACACCTTCTCTGTCAAAGGCCGGAGAAGATGCTCCCTGAAAGCACCACTGGAGACTGAAGAGACCCAAGAGAAAGGAAACAGATACCAGATCAGTCAGGACCATCATTTTTATAGTATCATTAAAACTCTGGCACATTCCTTGAATGTTGCATATTCCTCCAGATTCAGGAGGAGAAGGAAGGAGGGTACAAAGAGTTTAGAGACTCCAAGGTTGCAGCCCTGGCAGGTATGAGATCTCAACAAATATCCATCAAACTTAGTTTCTTCTGAGCAGGAATCCAAAGGAGAGGGGAGGGAGAATCATCTCAAACTCTTCCTGCTACAAAAGGACAACAGGTTTGGCTGATCTAATCTCTCGAGGGTTAATATTCCAAAGAGCAGGCACCTTTATGGATATATATTCGGTATTGTACCCTGCTAATTAAAAAAAAAAAAGGATGTATGCATTTTTAAATAAATTCCTGTATATATGGGTTTGTTATTACCATTGTAGAACGTTTTACATTCATAAATTTGAAGGAGATCCTGAGATCATCTAGCTCAGGGGTTGGCAACCTTAAACACTCAAAGAGCCATTTGGACCCGTTTCCCACAGAAAAGAAAACACCGGGAGCCACAAAACCCTTTTGACATCTAAAATGAAGACAACACTGCATATATCGTTTTTTTTACCTTTATGCTATGTATAAAAAAAAACTATAGTGTGTTGCATTTATGAAATCAATGAACTGCTACAGAAAAAACACATTTTTATTTCTGCATGCAACAAAAACATTTTGAACTCCGAAAAAAAAGATGGGTCAAAAAGCTCAATAAATCACGTGCCGGCGGGTGTTGCACATTGGCGGTTGTGACGCATATTTTGAGCGACAGGGAGCCGCAGCAGAGGGATGAAAGAGCCACATGTGGCTCCAGAGCCGCGGGTTGCAGACCCCTGATCTAGCCCAATGCCTTCTCTCTGCAGGAATCCCTGTTAAAGATTGTCTCACTGATGGCTGCTTGGTCTTTACATTAAGACAAATCAGTGAAGGGGAGACTGAAAAACTCTGCTTTATTGGCTCAGCTCTAAAACTACTACTTTTACAATGCTTTTCCTCTCAATTAGGCAGAATCTCCTCTCTTGTAACCGAGTTCATTTTTCCATGCCCCAATACTGTGCAATAATGGTGAACAAGACTTAAACTTTGCGGTTTTTACAAGAGTTATTTTCAGTTATTAGAAGAGTGCTCTATCTTCCCTTTTCCAACCAAGATTGTTTTAGTTGGAAAAGGTGCTCCCAGACTCCTGATTTTCAGCTCCTGTAGACCAAAATCTCTCTGTTCCTTGTTTGTTTTTTCTTTCATTATCCTTCCCTAAAGGTGTCCAATTTTGAGCAACTAAAGCCCTTCAAAACATCCCAAGCAAACCAAAAGACTCAGCAACCCCAGAAGAAAAAAAAACAGGAGTCATCTACAACATACCGTGTGATGACTGCTACAACCACTATGTAGGACAAATAGGCAGAAGACTGGCAGAACACATCCATGAACACCAACTAGCAGTCAGAAAACCTGATAAAAACTCTTTAATTTCACAAAACACAGACGGACATGATCATAGTTTCAATTGGGAAAATGTGACCATCCTAGACCAAGCCAAGTCCAAACACAGTAGGGCAGTGATGGCAAACCTTTTAGACACTGAGTGCCCAAACTGTGTGTGCGCGCGCATGCCGAAACTGAAAGGTGTGCAAACGCGCACGAACATGCGCATGTATGGACATGCGCGCATGCGCAGCAGAGACCCAAAGACCAGCTGGCCGGCGCGAGGCGGGGCATCTCAACACCAGCAGCGCGGCAAGAGGTAAGATCTTTTTCTTTTGTGAGCTTCTGTTTCGACGTTTGCAGGTAAACAGAAGCTCACGAAAGCAATGCCACGGAGATCTGACCTGGGGCGACGGCACGCGTGCCAGCAGAGAGGGCTCTGTGTGCCACCTCTGGCACGCGTGCCATAGGTTCACCATCATGGCACTAGGGAATTTCTATAAGTCTGGCACTCTGACAAATTAGCCATCAATAGACACATAGACATTAACCATATCTATAGACCAGGGGTGTCAAACTCATATCGTCAGGGCGGTGTCACGTCATGTATTGGGACTTTTTCCCCCCTTCGGTAAATCGGGCATGGGAGTGGCCAGCGTGTGACGCATTTGGCCCGTGGGCCGGGAGTTTGACAGCCCTGCTATAGACTGTGCAAAAGGGGCAATCAACAAGCCAAAAAGGGAACAAAAAGACCCAAGCACTTCTCCACCAGTAATCAGTACCCAGATCAACATAGATTTATTCCAAGGTTAACATCAGACCAACAATCAAGTAAACAATACCCCAATCGAGAAACTGCCAAAGAAGCCAACAGCAAACAGTCCAACTAAAGAATCTCTAAGGGCACCCCCACCAACACTGACAGGGCAAGACACTAGAACAGGGGTGTCAAACTCGTGTCGTCACGGCGGCGTCACGTGACATATCGGGACTTTCCCCCCCTTCACTAAACTGAGTGGGGGCGGGGCCAGTATGTGACGCATCCGGCCTGCGGGCCGCAGGTTTGACACCCCTGCACTAGAATATAAACTGAGAGTAAACCCCACTCCTTACTAGCCCTGATGATGTTACCTAGTTTGGGTAATGAAATGCCTGCAAGAAAACAAGCAAGCTCAGAGAGCACCAAGGACCCCCTCATTTCTGACCTGCTGTAGAATGTTTCCTGTAATTGAGAAACTTAATAGATTATTCATTTTGTCAACATATGATTGAGAAATTTTGCTGAAGCTTTCTTTTCCATTTTTGAAAACAGTGGTAACACTTGTTCTTCCAGCTAAGTATGTCTGCAACCAGACAACTCTAGAAGAAAGATTTGAATGTGAAAACATCATGTGGGATAAGAAGTCAAGGTTTCTGCTTTAAAAATTCCTGAATGTTTCCATTCTAGTTCCACCCCTTTCTGGAGAAGAGTGAATTTTGCAATCTTTCCCACTTTAAATTATACTTGGATGAAAATGGAGATATAGCAGGAGATCTGAACATCATCCGCTGCAATTTTCTCCCCGACTTGGATTACATCCAAGAGCAACTGGGGAGTTTTGAAAGAGAGAAACTTGTTATCAACCAAAATACTCTTTCACAAGTAAAGTTGCTGAACAAGGTGGGGAAAACATTTTTGTCTTTTCTTTGATTTCCAAAACCTTAGCATCCATTTCAACTGAGCTAAGCTAGTCACCAATGAAGATGACCTTTGCTGAGAATTGAAATTAGGGAGTCATTCATTATTATTTTCTTAGACTGCTTCAGAGGCTTCAGATGCTATAATATGGAACACTATTTTAAACTGATTCAGCCATGTCCAACATGTGATGCTGAGTGATGATTCTTTAGGATGCAGATCATGTCCCTCTACAATTTAGAATCTCCATAAAACTGGTGAGAGAGGCCACCAGTTGCTGAGGCCATGCATGTGGTACTGATAGACTCAGGTTCACTTGTCCTCAAGTAGCACTGGGATAGAACAAAAGGCCTTGTATTCTTAGGGAGTCCAAGACTTTGAGTTCATATGAAATCATAAAGACTGGTTGGGTAATGCTCTGATTCAGAGAACCATAGCACTGAAACATAATTTTGATCCAAAGAAAGGCACTTCCTGATATTTGAAGTAAAGGGGGACAATTTGAAAGGAAATGCTAGTTAGATTCGGCCTTTAGCTTCTTATCTCAGTGCAGTTCTTTTTTTTTTAATTTTTTTTAATTTTAAATACAAATAATACAAACATAGCACATATAAATCTAAATACAAAAAAAGGAAAAAAAATACAAATATTACAGTGCACCCCCCTCCCCGAGACCATTTTTTCCCTTATATTTCTTCTTCTATAACAACTAAAAGATATACAATATATTCCCATTGTGTCCTTATCCCCTCTAAAACAACATATATTCTTGAGTAGGTTTATTTCCTTTGCCTTCCACCAACACTGTTTTTATAAAATCCCCCCATATTTCATTATAATTGTTTGCTTTAATCATTCCTTTTTTAAATTTAATTTATGTTGTTAATTTATCATTTGTTGCCATACTCCAAATTTCATTATACCACTCATTTCTTTGAATATCCCAATTTCCTCCCCAATATTTAGCCATCACTAATCTCAGTGTAGTTCTAGAAACTTGGCAGTAAGTTTTAGAATTATTTCACCAGCATTGCAGCCAAATGATTGAAGAAATAAATATATTAATAAACAAAGAATATTTTCTTTACAATTGACAGCCCTAATTTGTAATGATTTTTTCTTTTGTATCTTCATTTGTGGACTTTTTTGAACTCCTTTTAAAGGGGAATGGCTTTGCAAGTTTTTATGTAGCCCCCTCCTCCAAAAAATCCCTCTTACAAGGTCCTAGATATTTCTTTATCAAAGTTTTATTCTGTTTTAATAAACCTAATACAATAAAAAAACTAATAAATGTTTCAGAATAAATCTTATTCTGAAAGTTAATATGAATATTTCATCATACTTTAAAATAATAGATAAGTGGAGAATGCAGGAATGCATGTTAATATGGCAATGAGAAGAAATCCACTGGTTGCCACTTAATGCTTAAATCTTTTCTCAATTCCACCCCTTCAAGATTGTATTAAATAGAAAAGTCCTTCATTACAATCTAATATGCCAGAAGCAAAAGGGCGGAACTAAATAAAGAATCTGCCAGTCGTTCTATCTCTTATAGCCATTTGGAACTAGTTAGAGATTTCATATTTACCTAAGTGAAATTCAGAGATTACTCAGGAAATGTTCATGTCTACCTCTATTTACCATTGAAGGTTAGTTCTAACGTATTTTCTTTGACATTCTTTGTTTTTCTGCTCAGTCTCTGCCTCAGTCCAAATGTGTGGAAAATTGTCAACCAGGATTCTTCAAGCAGGAGCGGGAAGGAGAGCCAATTTGCTGCTATGATTGTGTTGCTTGTCCAGAGGGGACCATCTCCACTCAGGAAGGTGGGTCACACCAGAAGAAAGGGTGCTGGATTCATTCAGAACAATACCAAGAAAACAATGGTATTACATCTTACACATGACCTCTGAAGATCTCAGCATGGGGTTTTTGCAACCATCCTCTGCTTCTGGATATCTCAGTAGCTTTTGATAGCATCAACAATGGTATCATACTGAGACAGTATTTGGGGGTGGGGGCTAACTTACCTCGCTGCTGTTTCGCTTCCTCCCGCGCTGCGTGGCAACGCCTCATGGGCGCGCACACATGCGCAGTCCCCCAAAAATAAAAAAAATTAAAAAGCTGAAAACAAGATGGCGATGCAAGCGCAGTGCCGGAAACTCAGCTTCTGCACATGCGCAGAAGAAAAAAAATCCATTTTTTTAAAAAAAAAATAAAAATTAAAAATTAAAAAAAAGGATGGCGGCGCCCACGGACCCGCACCGACCGAACCGGATCGATGACATCATCGTGACATCACCAGCGGGTCACTACCGGTTCAGGAGAACCGGTCCAAACCAAGAGGAACCCACCTCTGGGTGGGGGGCATGTTTTCTTTTATATTTAATTTTAATAATATTATCAGACACTAAAAAAGCGAAAATAATCATAGTGGTAAAATGGAGAAAATGGACAAGGAGAAGTGTGGGATAAAGGGAAGAAAGCAAAAAAGAATTAACTTCCTTTTTTTTCAGGGCAGTAGATAAAGGTAATATACTGTAACCCTGTGCCCTCAAATTTTTATGTTTCCATACTTAATATTCTAGCTATTTCTACAACAATAATCCAATCAGGAAATCCCAAAGTCAGAATTTCATTTTTTTTCCTCTATCTCAATCACAAAATCTAGAAGCGGTTTTCAAGTAGAAATGAAAATGGATGTATTCTTTTCATTGATTAGAATAGAATAGAATAGAATAGAATAGAATAGAATAGAATAGAATAGAATAGAATTTTTTATTGGCCAAGTGTGATTGGACACACAAGGAATTTGTCTTGGTGCATATGCTCTCAGTGTACATAAAAGAAAAGATAAGTTCGTCAAGAATCATAAGGTACAACACTTAATGATAGTCCGGGTACAAATAAGCAATCAAGTCATAGTAGGAACCAGTCAATATAAATTGTAAGGATACAAGCAACAAAGTTACAGTCATTTGTGGCTTTGTGGGAGGAGATGGGTGATGGGAACGATGAGAAGATTAATAGTAGTGCAG